>VXBX01003476.1:535579-784095 GCA_013400415.1 Scytalopus superciliaris
GCCTTCCCCTCCCCCCCCCCCCCCCCACCCCCTTCGCCATTATTTCTTTTTTTGCCTGGAAAGAGCCAAAACTGTTTTGTGACAGCTGCAGTAGGTCAGGTGCTGGCATGATAACAGGTGAACATAAATTCTCAAACCCCTTGCTAGCTTTCCTGAGAAGGAGGAGAACTGCTCAGGGGTAAGCAGCAAGGGGCACTTTTATCTTTGAGTATCCTTGCTCTCAAGCAAGGCATTGGTCTGTGTCAGACAGTGATGTTAACAGCTTGTTCTTCTCACCTGGTCCTCTCCTCTCACCTTCTTGCTGGCAGCTCACCCTTAATTCTTTCTGTAACTCACCATCAAGAAAATTGCTGGCTTGTCCTTTTCCAAAGCTGCTGTGGTTACTTCTTGACCCCTCTTCTAGCTTTGCAGCTGTCTGAAGGGTCTGAGGTAGTATTCTACAAGCTCTAAAGATGTCCTACCTATAGTGATTCTTCTTAAGTCTCACTGTAAATCTGTGTGTAAAATGTGAAAATCCATTTTTTTTCTTTTAGGGGATTTTTTTTTTTCCTTGTCCAGGCAGAAAGCTAGAGGTCTACTCCCTGGCAAACCCAAGCACGTGATTTTTACAAAACAGTATAACTTGAGCTTGCAAGTAGAGAGAACTGTAGTTTAGAAAACTGCCCATTTTTTCTGGTTCTGCTCTCTGAACTTGCTTACCACAGGGATAGACATTTCCCAGTTTTGGTGCAAGAATGGAGCAGGACTATGTAGTCAGAAATGCTTACGTTGTAAAACTGTACCCTCACACCTGTTTGAATGTCAAGAGTTGCAGTGTGTACTCTCATGTGTTCTTCCTCACTGATAATGCAGGATATGAGAAGGCTGGTCCCTTCATTCTAAGGGGAATTTTATCTTGTTGCAGGACCCCATTTACAGGTATTGCTGACTTTTCATCAATGAAGAACAGAATCATTCAGCTCTGCTTGGACCTCACGACTACTGTTCAGAAGGTCAGCTGATTTCTTTTCCTCTTAGCTTTCCAAAAGGGAAGGAAAGCGGACGTTGGGGGAAGTAAGGTTCTCACTATATGCTGAGTGTTAATGAAAGGCAGATCTGGGAATGAGAGCTTACTTTAAACTTTGGAGGTTTGTGAAGGTCAGTTTCAGTTTTCTGTTTTTGTGAGTGGTGGGAGTTGTTTGTTGTTCCCCTTCCCAGTTTAATTGTTGGCTGTATCTGAAGTGACTGCAGTTTAAACACTACTTATATTTTCTTGAACTTTATCGGAAAGAGGGTTAGTTATTTAAATAGTTGGTCTGCATGTGAAGGGTTTCATGTTCCAAGCAACATGTTGAAAAACATTTATCAATGCTAACTTTAAACAAAAATATGGCTCCATTGAATTCTATTTTTTTTTTTTTTAAATCTATACTTGCAGGCTTCATAGGTCTGGTCCCATACTGAGTGTTTTAGCCATCAGATGGGAAATGCTGCATGTAATAGGTCTGGTCCCATACTGAGTGTTTTAGCCATCAGATGGGAAATGCTGCATGTAATGGAAGGAGCTGCTACTTTTGCAATACAAATGGTGCTAGCCAGGCTGCTTCTGCCGCTACTGCAAGACCACAGTATTTTTCAGAGCTTTAATTTATCAGCTGTGTGATGAGTACTTGTACAGATAACAGCTGAAAGGACATGTAGCAACATGTAGTGTCTTGGAAAATGACATAATTTTGCTCTCTGAATAATACTGCCTGTCTTTGAAACTGTTCTGAGAGCATACCACTGCTTGGGACATGAAGCACTGTGTGCACACTTCAGTTACTGCCAAACTTGCTCCTAACCATTACTCTGTGGCCATATGTTGTTAGAACTCTGAAGGACTGTGTCCTGTGATGTGTGATTCTCTCTGCCTGTTGAAGGGATGACGTCAAAGCACAGAAATGTCCTATGAGTTGTCAAGGCTATGACGACACCCAGTTATGTCCATTGTATCATTGTGAAAGGATAGTGTCTGGGTACTGTAAGTTTCAAGGTGTGCAAGTTTGTTCTGCAGCTCCATACCCTTCTTGTTTAGGTGCTGCCTATACAATTGCACAAAGTCAGTGATTTACAGCTACAGATTTGCAAATTGTGCAGCAGAACAGTAAGTGTTTTCAGCAGCAGATGGTGTTCACCCAAAGGTGCTACAGGAACTGAGATATGAGATTGCTGAATGTATTAATAAAACTGCTAAAAATGGTGTCTAATCTTTCAGTTAAATCAGCCTGTGATGGCAGGGGAATGGAAGTTGGTGAATACAACCCTAGCCTTTTAAAAAGTGTCAAACTACTGCTCTGCGAATTTGATATGAACTATAATAAAGAGTGGGATTGGTGCAGACAAGAAAAAGTGTTAATGGGGGAAGAACCAACACTACTTTGTACTGGGACACTGCAGATATGTTAGAAAGGTCTTAAGGAGTCCACTGATGTGGAAAAGAGTTACAGTTGAAAAATCTTTAGGAGGGTTTTTACACTTTAATAGTATTTCTTATTAGACTATAGACTATAGGAATAAATGGTCCGTTCTAATAGTGGAGAAGAGACCAGGGTGGCTCTCATGGAACCCATGCTGCTCTGCATAGTCATAAATGGTGTATGAAAGTGGATGAATAATAAAGCAAGGCAGGAATGCAAGAGAATTCTAGTTGACTTTAATGATAGCTATATAAATTCAAGGATCAGAGTTTACTCTACTTAAAGCTGTATGGCAAACTTAAATGTTAAACAGAAATGAGTAAGAGCAGTAGGACTTCGCAGTATTGAGTGATTGGACTGCATGGTGACAGGTGACATTTGCTATTGATTCATGCAGATGTATTTAGAAGAGAAAGGCAGGAGACAGTCCTCCACAAACTTCTCAAACATGAGTCCTTCCCAGGGGCTGCAGTTCTTCATGAACTGCACCAGCATGGGTCCCTCTCACAGGGTGCAGTCCTTCAGAAACAAACTGCTCCAGGGTGGGTCCCCCCGGGGGTCACAAGTTGTGCCAGCAAACCTACACCAGTGTGGGCTTCTCATGGGCTCACAACATCCTTTGGGCATCCACCTGCTCTGGCGTGGGGTCTTTCGTGGGCTGCAGGTGGATGCTTGCTCCACCACAGACCTCCATGTGCTGCAGAGGGACATCCTGCCTCACCATGGTCTGCACCATGGCCTGCAGGAGAATCTCTGCACTAGTGCCTGGAACACGTCCAGCCCCTCCTCCTTCACTTGCCTTGGTGTTTGGAGGGTTGTTTCTCTTATGTATTCTCACTCCTCTCTCCAGCTGCGGTTACACAGGGCTTTTTTTCCCTCCCTCTTAAATCTGTTATCTCAGAGGTGCCCCCACCATTGCTGATGGGCTCAGCCTTTGATAGCAAGAGGTCCAGCTGGGAGGCTGCTGGCTCTGGCTCCATTGGACACAGGGGAAGCTTTTAGCATCTTCTTTCAGATGCCCCACCTGTTGCATCCCTGTTATCAAAATCTTGCCATGCAAACCCAATACAAAAAGGTCAAAGGCAAATATCCTGGAGTTTAAGCTTATTAAAATGCTTGTGGTTTGGGGGTTGTCTCTTTGTAGATACTGTAAATCTTGTTTTATTATTTACTGGCTGTTTTAGCTTTTTAATCTGAGAACAATATTATTCTCCAGTTCAGCTCTTCTTCAGAAAACAATGATGACTTCTGTAGTTTGTTACATTAACTTGTTTCAGTTCAAAGACTTTTGTACTTGGACTGTGCAAATAATGCCTTGTGTGCAGTCTTCTGCCCTTCAGGAATGTCATCCATAGCGTATTTTTTTTAAAAATCACTTCCCATTCTACTTCTAACAGTACGTTTTAGATACATTTTGATGCCTGGGACAGAGGAGTACCTAAGTTGAGGTATAAGGCAAACTCCTCTGCCTGGCCTTCTGAAAGCTTAGTTTTATTGTGCAGGGTTCTGCTTCTATGTAAGAGCTGACTGCTGTAATTGAATCCCATGTTCTCCTAGTTTTCAAGGTTTATTATTGCTTTCTACCAGGGCCAGAAAATAGTTGCTTAACAGTCCATTTAAGCCCTACTGGGTGAAACTAATCTGATTAATCCCTGCAGCATGAATAACTGTCTTTCTATTCAAGGTTAAAATGGCAGTTTTGCAATGTTTTCAGAGATTATTTGTTTACATGTTTATTGGTTAAGTCGGGCTTTTGTTCTTGTTTTATTTTTAGGATTGCACTGTCGCTGACATGGAAGATAAAGTCCAGACTGTGGTAAGTTTACATTTCTGTTGAAACTCAGCTGTTTGCATTCACATTTATTTCAGTTACTTCTATGCTGACTGTATTGACAACAGTTTTGCAATCCCAAATGTACAAGCATATCATACAAGTAAACATCACTGTGGATTGTTTTGTGAATATTCTTCACTGTAGAGGAAATCACTGTAATTTGAACAAATGGGTAGTGTGTAATAGCATGTAGTCAAGTATTCCTTGAAATTTCATTGCACAGCCATTTTTCCAAGAGAATTTAGACCTCAGATTTTCAAGGGAGGACTAGTACTGTTGAATGATCATAGGCTAAGTAAACCAATTATGTCTGTGAAGTGCTCTTAGTACCTTAATAAGCAGATGCTGTGTCTTATTATGCTTCTTCTTGTAAAGGAACTGCCCTGCTACAGAACTGAAGTTCTGTTTGTACTTGAGCTTGAGTTTTCAGGCTTATTTGAAGCAGCCTTGTGACAAAATGTGGAGTGTAATGGAATGCTTTTTATATTTTGTAACAGTTAATCATCGCTTCCTGCTTTTGACATGAACCAGGCTGTGCTCTTTGATAAGGCCTTCCGGTAGATCATAGATGCTTAGGAATTTAGTAGCAAAATACCTAAAAATAATTTTGTCCGTAAATAATGAGACCACATAAAAGGGAGTTTTCTGCATCTCTCTTTTTCCATTTGTGCACACCCACTCTGTAAGTAGGCATTGTTTGGAATTCCCTTGTTTGAGCAGTTCCTCGCATTCACACTTAAACATTGTTTTGATTTATTTTATTGCTGCTCTAAAAATCTGACGTAAAACAAAACAGAAAACGTTGGAACCATTGTTTCCAGGGATTCCTGTAATCCAAACCAATGTCTTCCTACGACATAGCTCCCCCCATCCTGTAATTACACATGCCTACTTTGAAGGATTCAAACCCATTGTGAAAGGTGACTTGCTGCTTCCCAAACTGTTTATAACTAACTACTGTACTGTGCTAATCCTCTCTCCTGTCTGCTTTAAGCTCTTGTAATTGACTTTGAGTTTCAGCATTGCTTCAGTTAATGTCAAGACAGAAACCACACTGTGGGGCATAATGAAATTTGTGAGTGTAGAGAGGGCACAAATTTTTCAATTTTTTTTTTCCTTTCTCCCTTTCCCCCCGTGTTTAATTAGCCCTTCCGATAGTTAAATGTTCTACAAGGCAAAGTCATTCTGCCTCTAGCTTAACTGACATGCACTCCAAGGTCAGAATTAGCCTTTAGTTATAATGTTGGCTTAGGATCAGTTATGTTTCGGTCAAAAGGAAATATGAACCTTGCCTGTGTAAGCATTCCAGAAGAGGTCAGTTCAGAGGCACAGTGGAAAGAAGTACTGGTGAAACACTTAAGTGCTAGATGTCCTACCTTATACTGTAAAGCTTTGTGCAGAGAAGTCAGTGGCCAGCAAATTGCTTTTTGTGACCCATAGCCAATTTTATTCTCATAGCAGAAATAAAGAGTAATATGAAAAACTGTCAATTGTTCCCACAAGGAATCATCAAAATGTTTCAATATTTTAATGGGTTGCATTTTGGTTAAAATAAACAAGCCCTGTACCCAATATTTTTCTATATTTTTTGTGTTTGTATTTTTAGACAGAGGGTGTGTCAGCATCTGCTAGAGATGGTCAGGTGGCACTAATGGAAACAAGTTGTTTGTACTATGTTACAGTAAGAATATAAACACTGTGTAGAATAGATCTGTACAAATGAACCTGCTGTTTCACTGGTTTTAGAACTCATTTCCTTTACTTCTTTTGAAAACTGGAAGAGGAAGAAGCCAGGAGAATATTTTCCTAACTGTTTTTTGCTACGTTCTCATTGTAGGCCAAGACTTTAAATGGCATTTGTGATAAAGCCATCCGATCAACTACAGATCCATTGATGAGCCAGTGTGCATGTCTGGAGGAGGTTCATTTAACCAACATTAAACCTGGGGAAGGCCTGGTAAGAAGTGATTCTGGAGTGTCCTGATGTCCTCAGTGTTTATTAGGTAGTCTTGTAAGCCGGTGCAGATGTGTAGGTATAGTAAAATATTTCAAACCCAATAATAACCTATGGAGAAAAGAAAAGAGGCATGGGAAGGAACTCCAAAGGTTCATTGTCAGGTGGTGTGCTGGAGTGGCTACCAGAGACAGGTATACACATGAGTAGGTTTGATCCCAAATACAATTTTTAATGGTAAGTTGTTGAAGATTTGTCTTAACCACAATATTGGAGAATTTACAAATACTTGTGAAATTAGTAGTTTTATTTTTGCATGTTACCTTAACCAGTTGTTTTTCTAGGGGGCCTGGGGAAAGGAGAAGGTAATGAGAAATGATGCTTGTGTTTTAAAAGATGCATTTTTATATGTTTGAGAACAATATGAGAATTTTTTATGCTGGTTGTTAGCAGAAATATGAGAACTTTTTAAATGTTCATTGGCTATGTAACATTACTGACTCTTGTTCATTCAGTGGATTCTGCTTAGCTGAGTGCTGGTTATGAGAAACTTAGTCTGAAATCTTAGTGGATTGTCTGTCTAGGGAACAGACATGCTAGAACGAGTTGGAGTTCTTAAGTGCATTAGTATTCATCGCTGGCCCCCAAGGCAGAAGAGATGAACTCTTACAGAGAAAGCTGCAGAGTCTTACTGTGCTACACAGTTTTACCTAGACTCAGTCATGCATTCTTGAAATTATGGGAACCTCTTTGTTAATGCACAAGCTACAATGAAGCAAAGTCAGTCTAGCTAGGACTAAGTAAGAAATGAGGAGGTAGGTGGACACAATTGGAAACTTACAGGCAAGTGGGGAAGGAATTGGCTGGATAAGAAGGATCAAAAAATGTTCTATTTTTCCATGTACTTTTAAGCAAGTGAGGTAACTTCAGGCAGCTAAGCTGCTTTCAGCTTCTGAATAACATCCAGTTCTGTACTGTGCAGTGTGAATGCTTCTAACAACAGATGTAGATAGGAAAAGTAGATATGTCTTTGTTCATAAATGATGAAACAAACATACAGGTCACCTCTTGTGGGGAAATCTATGTAATTATTATTCATGCCTGTTTGTGATTTTTAATTTGGTGTTCTTAGGGTCAACACCCACTTCAGTGGAGTTTGTGATTGTATTCACACTCAGCATTAACATACAGAGCCACAGATACTCTGCTAGAGCTTTTATTGCTTATGTAAGCATTGTGGTTATGGGGCAGTCTGTGTATTGACTTGCCAAGAGAAGATGTAGGAAGAACATGTTGGCACTATTTGTAGCCCACCTGTGTAAGTGAGCTTTGTATGGAGAGAGCCAGTGGCCACCTAGTGAAACCTGTAATTCTGGAGTGCAGACTAGGGAGTAAGGAAACAAAGTTTTGTTTGAGGCCAAAGACCAACAAGGCAGCAAAACCAGCAATGTTTGGTATTACCAACCAGACAGTGTTTCTAAATCACATTCCATATATTTGGTGCTTTAAGTCACTATAAATATTTTAATTAATTATAGTAAAAGTAACCTGTGAAGAAGTTTAGAGCAATGTAATATTAGGCCACACACTTTTCTAGGGAATATATGAATTGTTAACTGGTTTTAATAATGTTTTGAGTCTGTTGCCAACAGTTGTTTAATCAGATAAGTTATGTGGTTTGTTTTGACTCTCAACTTGTTTTTCATTTCTCCCTTATATTTAGGGTATGTACATAAAATCAACTTATGATGGATTGCACGTAATTACTGGAACTACAGAAAATGTAAGTGAAGTATATGTAGATTAACTCAGGCTGTCTGGACAGTAGCTTTGACTGAGTTAGTTTGACTTACTCTTTTTTGGTTGGTTTACATAGAACTTGCATGGTCTTAGTGCTTTGGACACCATGTGATGCACCATTTGTTTAGCTACGATTTGTAAATATTTTGTGTCTGCATGTTCCACTGTTAGTCCAATTGAACCAGTTTCTGAAAGTACATGAGTTAGTTCCAGTGCTTGGCATTAAAACAATTAATAAGTTACTGCTGTTCTGAGCCCTTATGGTGTCTTGAATGTATTTGCTCTCTGCTGGTCAAGGCAATCTACCCTAATGGGAACAATTAGGTGGTAGCGAGCTAAATTCACTAATGAGTAATGAAAACAATGAGCTGCCCGGGGACAAGATTACCTTGCAGAGTTAAAAAGACTATGAACAAGTAAGACCATTTAAGAGTGGTCAGCTGGAAGGAAATAGTTGGCATGATAAGCAACTAGTTTTTGCTGCAAGTGGTTGCTTGTTTTGTTTGTACACTGTGAGTCCTTTGTAGCAGAGACTTCAATGAAGGCTTTTGGGCAGCCCTGGAAGGAGTAGACCTCTAGCCAGCAGCTGAGGCTGGCAAGTGATGCTGTGGTGTTGTCAAACATGCTGCTATACAGGAGCATGACTGAAAGAAAAAGTGGAGAAACTTGGCTTTTACAGCAATGCCTTTTTTTGTGAATAGGAAAAAACCAGTGATTCTAGTTGTTACCCCTGCCAAGTCAGGGGCCAGGAGGAGAGGGTGGAAATCTGTGCTTGCAGTTCAGAGTGCAGAGTGAAAGCTTTTATACCTTTTATTCTGTTGTCATGGCATAACTCCGTGCAGGATCTGCCACAGAGACCAAGTCCACTTAGACAGCAATTTCGACATCTGATAAATGTGAAAGAATGTAATGTTGACTGCTGCCAAGCTGCCTCTGCATGTAGACCTTATTCTGGAGGCTGTATTCCTTCTGTAGCTTTGAGTGTTGACCTAAATGTCTGCTTTTCTTTATTGACACTGGTTCTTCCCTTGGACCAACAGAACTTGAAAAGTGACTGAGATCTGCAAACAATTAATGTCATTATGGTGGTGTAGTATTGTTTAGATGACCCAGCCTGGGTCTTAGGTCAGTTTTCTTCATAGGTTTGTAATGGTATTTTAGTAGGTATCCCTAGAGGCTGTGATGTAGGAATACAGTGCAGTTGCACTCCGAAATTGACAATACTGAACAGTGAAAAGACTGGGGAAGTCCATTTGGTACCTGTCAGTCAAGAGGATTCTTGAGTTGTGCTATATTATGCGTGACTTCCTATGTCATGTTGGTGTAGGTCTAAGCTTTGATATTTCCTCTGTTTTCACCATGTGATCACAGTCTGCGCTGTGACCTGTCACTTGTAGGAGTTCTCTGTGCAAGGGTCCCCCACCCACCCTCAGATGAGCTGTTGGTCACCCAAAGGGCAGCTTGAAATTAGCTTTGTTTTTTCACAAACTTGACTTTGGCCCAGCATTTTTTCATGATTTTGGTTGACTCATGTATATATGCAGCCTTCCACAGAGGCATTTCCTCTCAGAGGAAGCAAGAAGACAATGAAGCAATGGGGTTACTGGTGGTAGCTGGAGCCTCCCATAAATTCCCCCACATTTTCTTTCCTTACTGTACTGTTTATTCTTAGTTCTTTCTCATAAGAAAGTTACTTGAGCTCTAAAGATGTGATGAGGTGCAAAAGGGAGTCCTTAATCCCAGTGCCTTGTGCTGGAGTTGCTAGGAAGAGCTGGCATGCTGCCAGGTGGTTATTCATGGGGTGGGGGGAACTAGGGGAGTTGTCCTGTGACCAAGGTGCAATATATACCAAAGAAGTATGCCTGTTGCTTTGGGTGTTGTCAAGGCTGGTCGGAGTTGATGTGTTAAAGCAGTGAGATTGTTTTTAATAACTGCAGCAATAGCTGGTGCATTGCACCAGCTCTTGGTAAATGTAAATATTGATGCATTTATCTCTTCCTTGCTAATGGTTCCCCAGAACTTGGGCTTTGTTCCAAGAAACTGATATTTTAAGGTGTATTATTATTAGATCGATATTTGAAAAATACCTGCCTATGCACACCTGATGTGTGCAAATGTGTTTTTATCTGTTAACCTTGATGAGAAAAGGCAGACAGTTTTACATTAAAGTTGGAAGCTTTTATTTACATTAGGTAACAAAAAGGGAAAGTGCAATGGATCTGTCTTGTGGATTGGAGAGTTTTTAGTCCACTACACTTTGTTCTGTGCATTCAAAGTCATAATGATTTTTTCTTTTTTTAATCAGTATTCATTTATTTTAAAGCTGTTTAAGATAGTTGCTGTTAGGGCAGGAACCCTTTTCAGTCCTCTCCCACTACTGTCTAAAACTGTAGTACAAACTGAAGGCAAAAGGACAGTGAAGACTTAAGTACAATTTGACCTGTAAATAAATAATTTGGTGAAGTCATTTGCATTTTTTAAGGCATCAGCAGATGTGAAAATTATATTGGAGAGCATTGCTGATGTAACCTTTGACTTAGCTTGGTGGGGTTTGTTATGGGAGGGAAGAAGACCTGCTGAAGCACATGACTCTTGTTTTCCTCTTTGTAGTCCCCTGCTGATCGCTCTCAGAAGATTCATGCTGGTGATGAAGTGATCCAGGTTAATCAGCAAACTGTGGTTAGTAACTAACAGTGTTACCAACTTTCCCTTATACTTGCTCTGCAAAGCTTGCTCCCCACAGGTGCTGAAGGGATGGGCTCAGCAGGCAGTTCTGGCGTTCTCCTGATGAAATATCTGAGGCTTTTTAACATTTTGTTTTCAAGACAAATTTAGTTCTTTGCAAGATTTTGGTAAAATAAATATGCAGTATTTCATGTTTAAGTGCTGTATGCATCATATTAAAGTACTTCGTGTTGTATTTAAGGCCTATTTTAAAATGCCATCTCACAGGCCACTGAAATGCAGATAAAAACAGCTTTTTAAAAAAAAACCGCAATCATTTGCATCTGGGAACTTGGATTTAATGATTGCATTTTTGCTTAGCACAGGTAAGCAATGCCTTTAAATGGAAGAAAGAAACAAGGCAAAAATAGTTCACTGTGAATCCCTGTGTTAATCAATTTGAGCACATCCATGCCTCCTTCTAGGACTAAAACTGAGGTATAAGGAGCATTGCTTGATATCTCAGTTTAGTCTACAACTTAAGTAGAGAACTTTCGTGGAAACAAAATGAAGAACCATGTGAAAAAGAAGCTTTCAAATAGTTCTCTTAATTCTGGCTTTTGTGGATCTCTTTTTCCTCTTCTAGGTTCATGCTAAAACAAGCAGGCTGACTTGGGGGACTTGGGTTTTTCTTGTTTGTTTGCTTTCAGAAAAGAAATGCTAAATAGAGGATATCTTTATTCTCTTCCAGGTTGGATGGCAGCTAAAAAATCTGGTGGCAAAGTTGCGAGAGAATCCTGCTGGAGTTAGGCTGCTGCTGAAGAAACGCCCTACTGGCTCTTTCCATTTCACTCCTGCTCCATTAAAGAACCTGCGCTGGAAACCACCCTTGGTGCAGGTGAGAGGCTGCCAGCTCCACTCTGATCTCAGGATAGGAATGCTTTGGTTGCAACTTGAAAAAAAGAAAAATCCTAGAAATGCTTCCAGGTACTCAAATTTACGTATAGATCAAGGAAGGTTATGTGAAATGGCTGTCCTCTTCTGGTTCCTAGATTAAAGGATAAATGTTCTTGCCTTTTTTTTTTTTTTTTATTTCCCCTTTTCCTTAATACCAGATAATGCCCTGTTGGTACACAAAGGGACTAGGTGTGCTGAACATTTTAATCAGTCTATGTGTCACTGGGAGAACTTATCTGAGGAAAAACTGCTGAAGCTGCTGATATGCATGGAATTCATCAGCATGGGGCAATAAATGCTTTCTCTATTTATCACAGTAATATGTTTTTGCTGAAATAACTTAGAGTATTCCATATTGTTGTCCTCTTTTCAGTCTGGTGAAGAATGGGAAAGAGTGATTTTCAAGAAGTCATTTAAACTATTTATTTAAGTAAGATTTGGTTGTTGGGCAATTCACAGATTGGGTACTGAGCAGACAGAGAAGTGATGTTAATAATTCAATAACCATGTTGAGAAAGGGCTTGTTGCATTAGGAAGCTTAGGGCTTAATGCTTAGAGGAGGAAAGAACCAAAGTTGGTTTAATGTGATTACCTAAAATGAATAAAATCAGGGAGAGTTCCCATTCCTACCCCTGTTCTGATACTGGTCTTCCTACAGCTAAGAGGGTAATTTATGAACCAGTGAAGAGCTAATGGCTACCACAAGTCTTGATGAAGGCACATTTCTCTCAAACTGGGTAGAAGATGCATACTTGGCTACTTTTTTCATCCCTCCTTGTACCAGTGCTGGTGTCTTTGTTTTTCTGGCATCATGCTTGACATGTTTACCAGTGTGAAGAGCTGAGGTGGGCTCGCATATGGGCTATGCCAAGTGGTGTTTCCTTGGGGGAATGAGTGATTGGAGAGGCCTCTTGACAGTTCTGGGTTTCTGCATACTGACCAGTAAAAGGCAGATGCTTATGCAGGAGTGCTACTAACTAAGTGGACAGTGTGAAAGCCTTGACAGAAAGGGGAGAGTGCAGTTCTCTTGCCTGATAAAGGTGAAAGGGTCTTTGAAGCCTTTTCTCTCCTAGAGGCAGACAGGACCCTGGCAAGATGCTGAGAATATAGAAGTGAGCCACAAAGATAAGCAATGCCAAATCTAATTTTTTCTTTGCTTCCTTGACTGCAGTTGATCCAATTTATGGTGAACTTTACTATATTCCTGTTTATGCCCCAGGCATTGGACTGTATGGAATAAAGGTAGCGTGAGCTGGCTTTGCAAGGGTTGCCAATCATATCTTTTTTCTAACAGATTGGATTCTTTTAATGCATCTAAAAATAGAAGAAGGGGTTTTGTCTCAGTTGCTTTTTTTGTCCATGGAATTTACAGAAAAAATAGAACTGGAAAGAGAAAAATAATCTTGAGCAATGCATTACCCATGATAGGACTTCTGTAGGAGAGACTGCAAAGCTAGCCAAAACTGGGGGTGGAGGAAAATTTAACTTCTAAGTGTTTTTAGTTTTTAGTGTGTTTATACAGCAGAGACATAATAGTTCACTTAGGGATGAAAATGGTACTACTGATTATTAAATTATCTTTTTGTGAATAATAAATGAATGCTCAGATGTTTGATATCTGTCTAACATTTCAGACCAGTCCTCCACCAACTTCAGCTCAGTCACCAGAAAGCACCGTGGATACCTCCCAGAAGAAAGAGAAGCCAGCCATTTTGGATCTGTACATACCCCCTCCACCAGCTGTTCCATATTCTCCTCGGTATGTGAATAAACATGCACTGCTGAACAAAAAACTCCTTCATTACACTTGTTTGTGAGCTGGCTTGCTGTTGGAGCTCTGTGCAGATTAGCTTGAGGAAGCTGTAAATCTCAGATGTTCTTCTAGCTGCCTGAATGAATCGGATTGCTCCAACTTATGCTTAAATGCATAAACTACCAGGATTGTAATAGATTTTATTACTTAAAGATTATGTGCCACATCGATCAGAGTTGTTCCCAAAACATGAACAGATGTCATCTCTGGTATTGGTTAAATCCAACGTAGCAAGAAGTCATTTTTGTCTGTAACCTTTTTCACTGTTCATTTTTTTCCTAGCAGGTTGAGTAACTGTAGTGGGATTTAGAATAGACAAGAACATCGTGTTAAATGACGCCTATCATGTTAAATTGTTAAACTTGCAAGTTGCTTTAAACAGGAATGTTCCCACTGAAGGGAAGGGAGAGTCAATACATCAGCTTTTATTTTTTTATGCTGTGGTGTAAGCTATAAAAATGCAGACCTGTGTACACAACAGGTGGGGGTGGGGTGTGTAGTGAGACTTACAGTTGGTCGTTCTCAAGTCCGTGTTGACTCATGCCAGAACCCTGCCAGCTCATCTGGGAAAGTGATTGTAAAAAAGAGCTTTCAGGCAAGACATGAAAGGCAGGCATGCTTTCTGGCCTGCCCCAAAACTTTTGGTTATGTGTAGATAGCCAAGCACAGAAACTATGACCTTTTGCTGCAGGACACGTGGGAAGGTGCTTTCCTCCTGTCATGTAAGGGCTGCGACAGAGACAGATGTTGTATTACTGCAGTCTTTGGGAAGAACTGGGAGGGTCTCTTTACTGAAGCAGGGCCTATCTTGACCTACTCTCTCCCTGGTTTTATGGTTACACATGCTCAGTTCTTGTAAAAAACCCTAAAACCTCAAATCTTTTGGCATAATAACAAGCATGTAGATTTAGCAGATGAATGTCTGAGTCTTTAAATTTCTAGCACATTGATGATTTATGTGCATGTGCTCAATTCGTTTATCTTTCCTAAAGAAGCACAAAATTATATCAAGCTTCAGATGCCTTTAGACCTGAATCCCTGTTGGCAAGGAAGGAAGTTAACAGCTTGAGTTAACCTTGTACCGGATGATGAGTGGAAAGGGGACTTGACTTTGACTTTTAAAGAAAGCAAATGTGGCAAATTGTGGCAGGCAGAAAGAGGAGAAAGGGCAATTCTTTTGCCTTCGGTTTGGCTATTTATTTTGACCTCTGCATGTTTTGTTTTCTCTGGAAACCCTAGTGCATTTCTGTAGTTTTTGCTGGTTTCCCCCCCACCCCGTCCCCCCCACTATCATCCTGTTCTTTTCCCTTCCTGGCAGGGATTTTCTCTGGTCCACACTGGGAGGCAGAGAGCAGTGTCTTGTTTCCCTCCCTGTGGCACAGTCTCCACATGGTGGTGGTGTAGGAGAGCTCTCCACACACATACAGTTGTGGTGTAACACTTCAGTCCAATTTTTGGTCTCTGAATTTCCATAAATAGCTCCTTCCCATTCACTGAGCTGTAGTGTTGTTCTTGGTGGAGGGCTGGAAAAGTGGTATGTGCTGACTGAGGGCTGCTGTGAGTGCTGGGGTATAAATGTGCTTAGACAGTCAGCTGTGTACTTTTACACCTGACTTGGCTAATGGTTGCTTCAAGTAATAAGGTTGTAGCATGTACAGAGAAGGGGGGGAAAAAAACTCCCACAAAACAGGCAAATCTTAGCTTGGTGGGTAGCTTCTCTTCCTAAAGTATTTGCAAGGACAGGTTCTAAAAATGGCTGTCTCCGGCCTTTGGAATGAGAGATTGCTCTGGGAAGGGAGTTCTGCAGAATTTCATCAAAATCATATATGCATAGATGGATGTATGTATGTATTTGTGTGTGTGTGTGTGTGTATATATACACTGTGAATCTATTATTGAAACTCTCAAGGAGGGAGAGAGAAGGCGGTAAATATTCAGTGACAGTTATTGGACTCCTACAGTGACTGAAAAGCATAGTTCCTTAGGTATTGCCGTTACAGACAGATAGATATACTTATGTGGCACTCTCAGTTCACAGCTGCATACTGAGCAGGCTTTGATGCCCTCAAGGCAGAAAGGTCTCATTTATCAAAATCTTCTGCAGAAGTGGAACCTCTCAACTTCTTCGTGTGTTAAATTCCTGGCTCATTAACAGTGAATTAGCATGAGGCAGGTAGCTTTCTTTTCTCCTTGGTAAATATAATGAAGTCTTCCATCACCTGACTTGCTTTTTTTTTTTTGGAGCTGGTTTGCAGCACAATGCCAGTTGTCATGAGCGTGACTGGGTGCTAGAAATATGTTTCAAACCTACTCATGTTTGTAGCATTAAACTCTTTTAAGCTATTAACTGAAGTGACGTGTCCTTTCAGGGATGAAAAGGGGAGTTTTGTGTATGGAGGAGGCAACAAACGCAATCAGCCATTACCTGGGTCCAAGGGGGCCGAGTCTCCCAATTCTTTTCTGGATCAGGAGAGTCGAAGGCGAAGGTTTACTATCGCCGATTCAGATCAGTTGCCTGGGTATCCTCTGGAAGTAAATGTCCTACCAGCCAAGATGAGGGAAAAAACACAGTCCTACGGTGAGTTCGTTGCTGTCTCATTATCGCTGTCATGATAAACGCCTTGGTCAGTTTGAAGCGATTTCTGTTAGAAAACTGCTCGTTAGGCCTGGTGGATATTAAGGGCCTTCTGTACAAATGGTAAATGTAAATTAAATTCCACAGCTGAAATAATTTCACTTAAATGTTATTTCTTTAATGAGTGTCATTCATCTGGGCTCTGCTGCTACAGATGGCTGTTTCCATGTGTGTTTTGGTTATAACATTATGTCCACTGCTGCTGTAAAAGAGCGAGTGTGTTCAATCAAAGCTGTTCAATCTCAGCACATTGATTTTTTTATGTATCACCAGTGAAGTATCTTCAAATATGTTTTTCTGCAATTTGGACTCCTTATTGATGTATCTCTCCCTTTGTTTAATTGTGAAAAGTATCGATTTAAAAATTGGTCTCCTTAACCGTTTGTAATTCCTCATAACCTTCTATGTTGCCTCTAGGAAAACCTCGTCCATTGTCAATGCCTGCTGATGGAAGCTGGATAGGAGCTGCAGAACCCTTCTCTAGGCCACGAGGACTAGGGAGAAAAGGCAAGGTTTTAGGTCTTATCTCTCCTTCTCTTCCCTTCCTCTCCAAAATTTCCTTGGTGAACTGTGTGAGTGGGAAATAAGGATAATTAGATTATCCTGGAAATCAGCAATGAAATCTAATGTGTAATTCGAGGTAAAATAGAACCTGAATTCTGTTTTTTTAATGCAAAAATAGAATTCGATAAGAAGCATAAATCTGGAGGGATATTAGAAGCAAGGTAAGCAAAGAGTCTAGGAGTGATCACGAGGTGGCAGGGCTGGTTTTTGTGTGTATGGTTTTTTGTTTGTTTTTGGTTTTGTGTTGACATTTTTAACACTTGAAATATATAAGTGTTGTAGGCTTGTATGTATTCTGTATTGAATCACAACCAAAGGCCTGTCTAGTCCAGTAGGATGTCTTTAGCAGCAGCTGCCATGGTCAGCTGTCTAGGGAAGAGTAAAAACAGAGACAGCATTGCAAATCACGGGTCAAAACCAGGGAGGGAAGTGCTTACATCCTCACCTTCAAAATTAATTTCTTTGTCCAGAGTAACACTTGTAGCTTTTAAGTGACTCATGAGTTAGATTAAGAAAAATATGATTTCAACTCTGGTCTCTTCAGCATTTTGCATAACATGTTACAAGAAGGTTTGTTAGGTCTCACCCATGATAATGATTTCCATGAAGGTAGACTGTACTAGCATTTTTGGTGTGTATGAATCTGTAATTTAACAGTCAAACAGTGTCTTCCCTGTGTATGGATTTTGTTGTTATTTGTGTCCTTTTAAAAAACCCCCAATAAATAAGCAAAAAGCCATGAATCTATTGATAAGTGCTTATGCCCAAGTGTTATGAAAAATCACCAAAATCTAGGTAATTTGAAGTGTAACCGGAATATTTTTAATAAAAATGAAAACTATTAATTGAGGATTTTGAAGTCATCAGTAATTGGTTTTTCTCCTCCTGTTTGTACAGGTGAAGATGTCCTCTGCAGGTACTTCAGTAATGAAAGGATACCCCCAATCATTGAAGAAAGCCCCTCCACACAGCACCCCCTCTCCAGGCCAGTGTCCGACAAGCATTTAGTGAGGGGAACGGATTATATTCGAGGCAGCCGGTGTTTTATGAATACAGACCTCCACAACAGTGCAACAATTCCTTTCCAAGAGGAAGGTGCTAAAAAGTCGTCGGTTACATCAACCACAAAACCCTCCTCTGCAGAGCCTTCGCTGCTGGTCAGTTGGATCACAAGACTGAAATTGTTGACTCATTGACTATTGCCCACAGCACTGTTACCAAGTGCCTTTGCTCGTTGGTTGGACTTCTCTACTTTTCTGCTTAACTGACGCATAGTGACTAATGCGGTATTCTTTTCCTGGAGAACCTTACATTTTTGCCTTTTTGTTTGTGATTTTTGGTGGATCAGAGGGTTTCATAGTGCAAAGAGGGAAGAAAGATAAAGATCAACTTCCTTTTTCTGGCCTAAAAGCTGAAGGCATTTATTCCCGTGGAAATAAGTAAAATTTCAGTGAGATAAGAGGCCACACATGACCTGGAATGTGCATAATGACTCAGAGGAAAGAACTACGTTACTGTGAAGTCCAGTGACACTTGAGTTGTCTGAATGCTCAGAGGCTGGTGCAACTGGCTGGGTGTCAGAGTGTGCAGAGCTCAGCACAAGTTGCGTTACTCTCCTGACTGGGAAAGAGAAGCAGAGAAACAGTGCTTTTGTGCAACGTAGTGGTGCTGTTGCAAGTACTGCATGAGATCAACTTTGTGAGGAAGAAGTAATAGTATTGCCATTCTTTCTCTGATATCCAGAGATTCTATGAAGTCTTAGGAAGAGAGTTCTCTTATTCAGAGATTTTAGGAAGTTGGACTAATTTAATTATAAATCAATCCAACCTGATATATAATCTATTTTATTGAAATCACAGTAGAAATAAAGAGCACTGAACAAATGCAGTGCTTGTTTGTAAAGGTATATTGATTGCTACAACATGCCAAGGAAATGCATCTGTAGAGGTGGTAAAAGACTATATATTTTTTTCCTTAATTGTTTAAGAATGATTTGCTGTTAACCAAAGTAACCTTTTAAAGACAGTCCTGTTGGACTTAAGAGAACTTTTACAATGGTTCAGTTTCTGAATGATGTGTTGTTTTTATGAAAAATATGTGCTATCATACATTACAATTGTAAAACATCTTGCTATTTTCTATATAGCTCAAATCTTTACCCCTCCAGAATTTTAAAGTAGCGTTGGGTATTTTGAGAGGAAAATAAAACTTGTTTAATGAAAGAGGAGGATATTAAAGAGGTATTGCTTAAAACAGAATGTACATAAGATTGTTAGTATGCAAACAGTTGTGTTTAAAGTAATTTAAATGTTAAATATAGTTGTATATATTTTTTACACTTAAACAGATACTGTTTGACCCTTCCTGTATTGCAGTACTGGGCACAGCTTAGTCAAATGAAAAGTTTTTGTATTCCCTGCTAATCGTAAGACTAACTATTTTTGTAGATGATACATTGCCAACAGCCTTTACTCCTTTGGTCTTGCTGAAAAGAAGGATTTATATTTAATTATTGGTGAGGAAAGAGGGGAGTTAAATACTAGTTTGCACTTTGGACTGGGCAGGATTCACATGTGATAACACAAGTATTAAAAACACACTAAAATTCTGGCTATGAAGATGTGACTGTCCTGCTGCAACAAGCTTATGAAGTTGTGCTACAGCCCCACAGAGAGAGAGAGTGTGTTTAATTCAGTTCTCAATTAATTATATTTGATTGTGACTGGTGATTTAGGTGGGGACATTGTTTGGACCTTTGGATCAAAGCAGATAATATGTCTGTCTTGTGCCACTTCTCCACTCCCTGAGATGGTAGTCTGTATTAGAGACTTGACCAAACACTACTGCTGTGTAGTTGACCCTAGAACAGTTTGGTCCTGCCTCAAATAAGAGGGCTGAAAATGCCATGTTGTAGGCACTGATGTAGTATAGTCCAACCTCAAACTGACTGAACTGTTTTAAAGTAAATCACAGTTACTGAACTAATGAAAGATGTTGTCTAAATGAGACTTCTAAAATGGAAATTTATCTCATCTTCATTATCCTGTTTTCCATAGTTTAAAAATGAATGGAGAGGCATCATGCTTAACTTCTCATTGTGTATAGTGAGTATAGAGAGTGCTCTATAGTTTAGGAGTGAAAAAAATGTCCCACAGATCTAGGAATAAGATCACAGCCAATATCTTTCTGACTTAACCTGAGAAAAATTAAGTAACAAGTTAGAAACTGCTATTGTGCAGAAACTTGCCTCATCTCTTGGTATTGAAGGTATATGTATCTGTTCTATCTAAAACTATGCCTAGGTTGACTTCCCTAATGAGTACAACATGCATATCCAGATATCCTGCCATAGTACAGTACTCCACAGTGCTCTGAATACTCTGTCACAGTGGCAAAACAACACAGTTAAATGGAAAAGATTATAAACTCCACAGAAATGGAAAAGGCTATTTAGTACTCTTGCATATATGTGTAGTGAGGAATATGCACTTCAGAAATAGTGAGCAGGCTTCTGTTTTAGTCTGTAGACTATTTGCAAGTAAATACCTTGGGTGTTCCTTTACATAACCATTGCAAGAAAATACTATTTTAGATAGTAATGTGCAAGAAGGAAATAAGACATAAAAGTGAATACTAATGACTTGTAGAGACAAAGTTCAGGGCAATTCTTCAAGCAATGTGTTTCCTCTATTATTATGGATAATTAAAGTAATCAGTGTTTCAATTCTGGATGACCAACAGGGGTGGGCAGAGTACTGTGAGTATTACACTAATTTCATGCTAATCAATGAACTGATAACCTTTTCTTCCTCATGAGCAGGGCTTATTTTAAAAACAATATATTCCATAAAGTGGGTGCTCATTGAACAGGAAGAGGGGAAAAAATTAAAAATCCAAAACTTAGCCAAATGAGGAAACAGATGGTTAAGACTAATTTTATAGTTGGAAAGGATAAAGAACTTTCTTGCATAAATATTTGTTTTGTCCAAATCCTATGTCCTGTTTTATTACATTGCCAGCAGGCACTCTCACAAACTGCTCTATACCTGCAGCCACATCCTGAATAGACCAAGTTAAACCCCTCATCAGGCTTTAACTTGGACCCTGATGATGAATTCAGCTCAAACCTTTTTTTACTTTCCTAGGAGGTTTTACTTCCCTAGGAGTTCTGCATTCATCAGTCAATTTTGGGAATAACTTACACATGATGGGCAGCAAGGCTCTTGTGTGCATGCATTCAGAAATGCCTTTGCCAGCAGGACTGATGTCTTGGAGGAGGGTGGGTGCTGGCCTGTGCTTGTGTTTTCTGCACTTAACTAAGTACTTTGTCCTCCAACTTCCACTGTGAATCCTAGTGCACCATCTCAGAGTGTGAGTTAGAAATGCTCGTGTACAATTGAAAAGAAATGCTGGGTCCCTTGGAGTAATCTGACTTTGTCCTGCTGTGCAGCTGTAGCTTCTGTCTCCTCTGCAGTCTGTGTTTTTCTTTGCCCATGCTGTGGTGATGGAGCACCTGCTCTTTGTAGCCCTCACATACGAATGGTTTTGTCACCTTGCAGGTTGTAAAGTTTTTATAACGGACAAGAGCTCTCAAGAAAGCAAGTGACTTACACTAAAATGTAGAAAGAGCACTCCAAAAAGACTCAGTTTGTAGAATGAAGAAAGAGGAGCTAGGCTAAGCTAAATGTATGGGTCTGTGTTGTGTCGAACAGTGTTTCAGCTGTGTGGCAGTAACTCTGCAAAGAAAGCAACTCACACAAGTGGTTCATGTACACTGCTACATTTGTATGATGCTAGAATGTGAAATAAGGGCAGTCATTCAATGTAGTTATATATAGTTCCACACACAGCACTTGAGCTGTATGTATGACAAAAGCAGTCAAGAGCTGCTGTCAATATGTAATTTCACTGAATTCTGCTGCCTATGCTGCTGCTGCTGCATCAGTTTAAAATAGTAACCCCTGCACAATGCAGACCCAGCTCTGGCAAGTCCCTAAACATCAGTTTTGTCTTGTTTTGTGATAGTAACTGCTGGTGAGGTCGTCATTCCCATGTGTCCTCATGCAGTGTCCAAAGACTTAGTTTGGATTTCTCTGGACTTAGTCCAAAAGGTCAAATTAAAAACCAGTATTATTGAAGCAGTATTACTTATATGAAACAGGCAGGAGTTGTCCGCTGTGCTTACTTGGCCAGTAGGAGGAAAAATGAGGATTGTATATTCAGTGGAGGAAAAAACTTCCCATCTTTGGGTGTCCTCCAGTTCTTGCCAGTGTGAGAAATGTGTTTATTTTAGTGTGACATAGCATAGATGTAAACATTTCTTTTTAAACCTCCCTGTGTGGCCACCTCAGTTGTTCTGGATGATGTAAGCCACCACTGACTTTTTTCCCTAAAGTGTTTATGGAGTTAACCCAATATATTTTTTGGGGAGAAGACATTTTCTTAGGCGATTACATGATTGATTAACTAAGTATGGAGACAGAGGAATTAGGCATGAAACAAGTGCCAGAGAGTGCTGACTGATAGGGAGAATCTTTGGGGTCAGTTTAACACTGGGGTTTCTGTTTGTTCCCTGGACTTTGGTGAGAATGAATGTTCACTATGCATCTATGAGTGTTGACAGTTTGGCAGCAGCTAAGGAACCAGAGGACAGCCCAGTCCAGTTTACTGGGCCATTTTCAGCAAAGTGGGTTAGTTGGTTGGGCTTTTTTTGTTTGTTGTTGGTTGTTTCCCTTCCCTGCTCTCTGTAAGTGTAGCCCTACTTCAGTAAAAATGGGCCAAAGTAGGAACTGTTGAAATGTAGCTGTGGAGCAAACCTGGCTAGGTCCTGATGAAGCAAAGGGCTGTGCTTGCTGATTGGGGCCAAGCCACCACATGCTCTGGAAGTGCCTTTGCAGGTAATGAGCCTGAGACCCTTGTGACCTTTGCTTAGAGACTTTTTTGTTCAGGCAGTATTTATTGAGAAGCACAGAAAATGTTGAAACTGATACATGTATTTAATGTTTTTTTTTCCCCAAGTAATTGCATGTCTCAGTGCTACTTATTAATGTGTTTTCTATCCCGTTAGCTGTTTTCAGTACAAATGTTTCTAATGAGATCCTCCTGTATTTCCAGTGAAAATGTTAATAATTCCAAGTAGTCACAAATGAGCCATAAAATTTTCATCTGCAAACTGTAAAAACTAAAACCCAAACAAACAAAACCCTCAAAAAGAAAAAGAAATACTTTTTCTACCTTGTGAATAACAACTTTATGAATGATAATGAATAACAATGAAATTAAGGATTTTCACCCAGGTGAAAGATCAGCCAAACTTTAGCTGGCTGCATCTTGGGTGATTTGTTTGATTTTATTACATGATAGTAGGAAGCGAGGGCTGTAGTTCAGGTATTATAGTTTCTTGCAGAGCAGCTGTGGTGTATAAATGTGTCTCCACAGATCCTGACCAAAGGCTTTCTTAGGCGTAATGCAGCTTTTGCGAAGACTGTATTTCTCAAGCCCACTGAATGTCCCATTGAACATGCAGAAGTCCTAATATTATCTGGCATAGTTCTCAATCATTTGTTTCTGGTGGGAAGTTGGTATACATTGCTCTAAGTGAGTAGGATGAGAACAAAATACCATGTCCAAAATTAATTATTTCCCTTTCTCTATGTCCTTCCTCCTCTTTGACCTTCTCCCTACCCTAAGGCCAAGGGACTTTCCAAGAATTTATTGCACAAACAGCTATAAAGCCTTTAATATTTATAGCATAATCTAATTTGTTTTGATGTCCGAGATAGTTTTGGCCAGAACCTTCCAGTAAAAATAGTGCTGCCCACAAGACAGTGTTTCCAAGCTCTTGATTCTTATAGGAATTCCTCTCTGCTTAGTAAGCTGTTGGCTTAGACTCTGCTGCTTAGACCACCCCAAGCAGTCCTTGGCCTTTTAGATCCAGACACATTGGCTTCTTGTCACTGGGTAGGCAGAAAGGTCTGTTTTTTCTCCTCACTCTGAGTTTTGTGACTCGGAATTTCCAGGCTGTAATGGAAAGATGGGTGCAGACCTACCGCAGAGGCCTCCTGCCCTTCCCTGCTTGCCCTCTCCTGCTCGCTGTGCCGTGGTTAGGTGGATGGAGGGACAAGAAGACAAGGAGGAACCCAGCAGCTAAAGCAGCAGCCCCTCTCTTCCCTTCCTCCTACTGAGGAGATGAGTGACAGGCCTCTGATTCAGCTCTCAAAATACATGTTTAGAAAGGTTTTGTTTGCAGAAGAGATGAGTAATTGTTCATGTATGTTTTTAGAAGTAATAACGACAGGAAGTACAAATGTTTAGGATCAAGTGGACCTAATTGTTTCCCACAGTATGCTGCCCATGGGGCTGGGCATTAACCCTTGAAGCAGCAGGCCACTGGTGAGCTCCACAGCCCCCTCTCCTGCTGTCACTCAGGCAGCTCTCTGGCTTTCTTTCAGGGATGGGCTGGATTTTTACTGATGGCTTCCTGCTGCCCTACAGTCAAGGAGAGGATTTTCTTCCTCCTACAGTGTGGCTTTTTTTGTGACCTGGGAGCAAGGTGTGAGACTTGCTCTGCATTAACAAAGAGAGAGGGGAGAACCTGGTGTGTTGTGTTGGGTCATACACCTGGGGCACATCTGTTGTGGTCCGTAACCTGCACTGGATTGCCATGGCTGTGGTCCCAAGGAGCTGTAGGTTAGAACTGGCCTAAGGGTATACTTGAGTAGCAAATGGATCTGGGGCTGGAAAACTAAAAAAACAAAACCTCACAGAGTAAAAGGCTAATGTGACAAGATATATGAGTTGTTCTTTGATTTGCAAACTTTGTCTTCCTCTAGAAGTGTGGAACACTGTGGAGGGATGGTGTGTCACACAGTGTTAGCACAGAAGTAATATGAGGGAGCCATTATTTAAAAACCAAAAATGCTTGGCAGCACATCAACTCTTTGTATGGCACGGGCAAATTTCACCTAGTGCTGCACAGAGAGGCCTTTATTAAAGCAAAGTGGACAAGTAAGCTGGGGCTGTCTGGGAGAGGCAGCAAGGTAGACACCCTGGGGTGCTCACGCATGGGTGAACCTGGCCACAGGAAGTACATTTGACCTACTACTGACTGGAGCTGTCTGCCGTGCTTGGAATGGATGTAGTCTGTATGTGAGGAGTAAGGCCTCTAGCAGGATGTGGAAGAGGCTCAGGTTTCAGTATCATGACTCATTTTCCCAGTGGTTGACCAAAGAGGACAAGCGTGTTGGGGAACTGTGATGAGAAGTACTCCTGTTGCTATCAAGAAATGGCAGGGAATGAAAACAAACATGACCAGAAGTTTGAAGTTCAGAAAACCTGAACCATCCATGGTAACCAAAGCATGTGACATCTCCTACAGGTCATTCCTGCAAATGTGAATTTTTCATCTAGTTTGCAGTGAAGTATTTGATGTGTTTTCAAAATGCAGAAGATTTTGAGCACCCTCTGGTCTCAGTGTTTGCTGCTCATGCAGCTGGCTATGAGAGGAGATAACCTGGTAAGGGTGGCTGAGTCTGGCAGTGTTAACTCAGGGCAGGAGCTGTGAGAGCTGCATCAGCCTGACTAGTTTGATACAAGCTCTTTGGGTTGGATGTGCATAACATGTCTACATCCTAATGTGAAGTGGGCATCAGTTATAAAAATCACAAAAAAACCATACAAAAGCCATTAGTGGAAGAAGAGATGCTGTCAAAACATGGTTCTCTGGTTATTTTTCACTACTGTTGCCCAGCTGGCACCCCTAAGGCCAAATCCCAGGTGTTGCCCTAATGGAAAGTGGCACACTAGATGATCCATAAAGGCTTACTTCTGTTGTTCAAAGCACCAGGACAAGCAACATTTGTGTTATTTTTCTCTATGTCTTGAGTGACTCCCAGTGATGACTAGTTCATTCAGTCTGTTGCCATCTTTGCCCTTTGCTCAGGGTGCCCTTGCTTAGCACCTTGGGGCAGTTTCTGCATTGTCACACTGGTGTGCCTGCAGAAGGCAGTGTCACATTCAATATGCTTGTGCTGCTTTTGTACTTGAGGATAAATAAACATTTCTCCTGCTAAGTGAACAGTGCTTGTCTGTCAAGAGGTTCAGTCCAGTGCAGCACAAGGTCTGATCCTTCTTTCTACTTTTTGTGTCAAATCTGATTGTTTTATTAGAGCTGTTTCTGATTTATGACTGAGGGGGTGAAATGAAAACAGGATCTTATTCATGAAGAGAATTCAAGTGAATATTTGAACAAATGAGTAAAGGCCAAGGAAATTAGAGAAGTAAAACCAGGCATTAATTCTTTCAGTGTTGAACATAAAATACACTAAGTAAATGTGTATCTGTTTTGCATTTGTGTGGTTTTTTTATCTCAGCCTACTGTCTGGAAACTTTTAATATTATTCTCCTACAAGTTTCCAGACAATAAGCTGCAAGCAACTGTGGGACACTTATGATCAAGCTGCTGCTTATTGTGCTGTTGCATTTTGGGAGAGCAGACTTCTTGCAACATCAGGCTTTTTTGTCCTTCCCAATCCTCCCACTCTAAAACCAGTGCACATCATGTCAGGTGGCTTTCAAAATTATGAACTTTTCACTGGATCCTCTTTTCACTGCCCTGTTTGGTGCAACTTTTGAGAACAATATAAAATGGATTTTTAGAGGCTGGAGATGCTGCAGTGCATAGGCATAGGTAGATGTAATAGGTTTGAGAACTGGAGCTGTTGTAACAGATACACTGCTGTATTTATAATGAAAAGTTGCTCTTCAAGTAGAAATTGTTATGTACTTGGACTGTTAAATACACGTTTGATTCAGAAGTGCACAAAGCACCATTTGTGTGCCACTTAGTAAAGTTCACGTGGAAAAGCTGAATCATCCAAGCCATCTGAATGATGCACACTATTCAGTAGTTGTTTTCTTCAGCAGGCAGCTGGTGATCTCTCTTCCCGTATTCAGGGCTTGGGTGGGGGAGGAAAAGGAAGACAGAAAGGAGTATCCATAGTGGGGAGACCTATTGGTTCTTATGTGCAAACTTTATGATTTTCCTGAGAGATCTCTAAATTTGTGGTAAGTGAAAACTATATTCAGAGAATTGAAAAGGCAATATATTTTGCAGCTAGGTTATAAAGTGGTTTTATTTTAATATAATAATGCTTTATAAATTTTTTTAGGCATGATTTGCTTATTATAAGCTATATTTGAGGCAGTGCTTCATGGGGAAGACACGAGAGTTGTGCTAGGGCTGGGGATCCTTCAGACTGGATGGCTTCTGTGTCTCCTGCTTCCCTCTTGAAATCAGGAGGTGAACTGTGAGATTTGGTGCCTCAACCACCAGCCAAAAAATGGTAACTCAATTTTTTTCTCTTGTGCTGCCCATGTTGTAAATTTACATGTTTACAAGCTGAAGCTTAATGGTAGTGGAGGGCTGTTTGATGCTGGAAAAACTCCCAGCTAAGGAATGAACAGGCAGGTGACAGGGTTGGGGTGAGCAGTAGTTTTGCAGACACCCCCGCGCATACTCCCTGCAGCTACATCTTTAGTTTTCCACATATAGGATTTATCTATTTTTCAGTGGGATATTTTGTTTGTATTGACATTAGTGAAGAAGTGGGTTTTTTTAATGATCTGCACCTTTAGTACATCTGTCTTACCTATTTAGAGTGCAAGATGTTTTTTGTAGCAAGCCACATCTTGCAATTGTGAGTCCTGAGTATGCTGGACTTAATTGGCCTCTACTGTACTTAATAGTACAGTTCAAAGGGTCTAAAGAGCATCAGAATAGGAAAAGCAATGCAAAGGAAAGGCTTTGCTTAGATCTTGTTGGCCTGACTTTTCGTTCTTTGTGTTTTTAATTTGGTGTTCTGTGGTTTTGGTTTTTGTTTTTGGTTTGGTTTTTTTTTTTTTTTTTTTCCCCTCTGAAGCCAAAAAGAGACAGAACCATCAGGCATTCATCTTCTTTTGAGTCTATACTAAACTCTACTGCTGTATCAGTATGAGAAATTAACTGCCTGGGAACTGATGGCAAATTACTTGTATTTCTAACCAACACAGAGCAGAAAAAAAGACTTGGGACTCTTGCTCTCAGTAGATTCTTCAAGAGGGCCTCTCTTTGACTGTGCTAGGGGTACACTTCCATTCTTTTTGATGACTGTCACTTTAGGGCTGGCAGGGCCTGCAATAACCTGAAGTATAAGTAGTTCTCATGATGGGGAAATAGCCCCCTTGCTTAGAAAACATTGGCCTTTGAGGAAATATGAAATCAAATTATGTGCACAGTCTTAAGAAAAGGTGACTGCATTGGTGTCGTAAGAACAAATATTAAAGATTTACGTAAGAATAGGACAGATTTTTATAGGACAAGAGACAACAGGCTTAAATTACATCAGAGAGCTTGAATTTGGTCAAAAAAAGTAATGTCAAGAAGAGTTAAGCACTGGTTTAAGATGCTGAAGGGACCTGTGGAATCTCCATTATTTGATGTCTTTAAGAACAGGTTAGGCAGCCTCTGTAGGAATAGCCTGAGTATAATTGATCCTGCTGGGAGGGACACACTTAATGATCTCTTGATGTCTCTTTACAACCTTATGAATTTGCAGAGATGCAAGTAGGCTGTATGTAATTGCATCCTGGTAGAGTTCATCAAGAGCTCTCAGGCCCTTCTGGATAAAAGTCACCATACACACTTCACCATAACTGTAGTGAAGTTCTGGTGTTTAAAGGCAGCTGAAGCAATCCAGTGAAGGCAGGAGAAGATTCAGTTCAGTGGCACAACACAGTAAAAAAGGACAGGGAACAATAACATACAGAATCATTAATTTTGCAATTCTGTCATTATCTAGAAGAAAATCCTTACATTCTGCAATTACAGTTGCACAGAGGTATTTGCAGAACATTGGAAAAACATAGCTATTCGTTGTGAACTACGGGGTTTTCCCCCTTAATAAAATGAGAGTATTAGAGATCCAGCTACCATTCTGAATCTTTAAGGGAAAGCATTTTGATAGATCTAAAAGATAGTTTGGCCTTTGAAAATAAACCAACAGACTTATTAAAGCTGCTCTTTTATACTGCTTCCTTTGAGTTGAAAGACACCTCCCCACACCCTTGCCATTTCTAATATAATCCTTAATTTAAAAAAAGGAAAGTACATTGCAGGCAGACAGGCTAGCTCTGTATTTATGGAAGTAGCTTGTTTCTGTACATACATTTCCTGTTAAACTGTGAAGAAAAAAGTGCCCACCTTCATCTTCTTTCAAGCAATGAGTGGCCCAGGGATATGAGTTTTGTGGGGATGCACACAGATGGCATTATACCAAGAAATTAATTTCTCACACAGTGCAAATCAGCAGTGGCCAGAGACTCCAGAAAGCAGCACCAGATGCCCTGAATATTTTGGCTTTCAGGTCTGTAGAAAGCTCCAAAGAGGAGGAAGTGAAAGAATGATGGCAAGTCTCTTGCAAGCAATTTTGGGGATGTGGAACTTCATTTGCACGAGTGCCACAGCTCTCTTCAGCAAAAAATATGGTGGGAAGTGGGATAGCCCTTTTCTTCCACTCAGAGGACTGAGCCATCTGCTTTTCCATGTCATCATGTGATGACACATGTCTGGTCTGCTATCTTTACCTCTTTTGTGAACTATTTATTTTTTCCAGAAGTAACACATGTGCTTCTTCAGACCTATCACTATTACCCTCACTGTGATTCAGTGCGCATGTAAAGCCAGTAGTTATTTTAGGAAGCAATAGCTGAGTCTGTGCATCAAATTTCAAGATACATTCTTGGGTGAGTTTTCAGATAATCCATTTATATGCAGTTAAAGTGCTTTGAAGATATAAAGTGCCACGTTACTGATAAGTACTGATTAGTCATGCAAATAAATGGAAATATTTTAATTAGGTCAATTTCAACATGACTCATACTGTGGAAAAGAGTCTATATACACATATTAAATAGGTAATTTATTAGTGCGAACAACCTGTGATTAAGGGCGTTGTGTTCTAATTTTTTTGGGAGGGAATAATATACATAGCAAAGTAGCAATGCAAGAGGATAACAGCCTGATAAGCTAAAAAACAATCACTAATAACCTCTGTTTTTCAAAGTATACATAAAGTTACAAATGAGATGTTTGTGTATCTTCATGGCTTCTTGAGCCACAGTATAACTCTTAAGTAAGCTGGGGATGCTCATATATGCACTGCCTGAAACATGGCAGCCTTTCCAGTGGGTCAATATTTGAATCTACCTATGTGTCCTAGCATTGTCCTAGCATTTGCCATCACTTTTCTGCCAAGGTCTTTCCTTCTGACTGCGAATTAACAGCAAGTGACTGGTTTGTTTGCCATGAGGCCTTCTGCTCTTGTGCAGGAGGTGTGTGAAGTGTTGCAAGGTCATTCTGTATCTACTTCATAGTCACTTTTGTAAGTATGTACCATTATGTGTAAGGTGAAGAGAAATGGAGGCCACAATCAAGGTGGAGTGTTATGCTATATTTATTCAGGAAGGCTTTTGAGAATTATAGCCAGATCTTTCATGTTATTGAATGCAGTTGCACACTACGCTATTGCTTCCCTTGGAAAGCAGGATTGAGAACCTCTGTGACAGGGAATGGAGCAGAACATCAGACTGTTGTTATTGATATGTGTGTTTATCACCTTTGACAATATATTTGGGCAATGTAGGTGATGAATGTTTGATGGACTCAGGAATACATCCATGAAATGATTCCTTGTCTCTTTGTTTTCAGTGCCAGGACTTGTTTATAGTGGAGTGTGCCAAAGTTAACCTTCAATTAAAAATCAGGAGAAGCAACAGTTTACCCATGGTAAACATTACTGTCTGCCAGTTAGTCACAACACCCACAGTCTTTTTAATTTATGAATAAAATGCAAAGGTGTAATGTAAGTGGATTTTCCGGTCTGATTTCCTAGTTTCAGTGGAATTTGCCTGAGCTTTATATAAGTATTCACATGTGTGTATGTCTGTGGGTATATGCATACACCCATGTATTGAATTCTGTTTGAACTACTCATATAATATTTATCAGAGATGGAATGGCATGGCTTGTCAACTCTGTCTTTCAGAGTCACTTTTCACCTTTGCTGAAAACCTTCTCAAAGAGCTTAGACTTACAAACTCTAGTCAAGGCACACGAATCTACTGTTGCCATATTTCCCTGTCCACACAGCAAGTCCCCTTTTTACAAAGTGGGTCAAACCAGGCTCAAGTGAAAGCTTTAGTGATGCAGCTTATGTGTAACTTGTCACTAGGCTTATATGAGAGGTATATTCTTTAAACTGAGAATATACAACAATAATTTTCACAGTTGCTGAGGTTATGATGCCTACTGAGTAGGTATTTAATTTTTTTTGTGTCTGTCTACACGAAGTTCAGTGCAAGATGTATTATTAATCATTGCTATTCTCTTTCTAGTGTAAGGGTTACGTTCCAAATGCAGCTGTCTCTTTCTGCCTTTTTAAATAGAGGTCAAATTGACATTTAGAGTTGTGCTTTGAAAAAAAACAAACAAAAAAAAGAAAACAACAAAAACTGCTGTGACTTCATGACCTTTCTAAAACTGGCATTCTCTGCCTTTCAAATAGGAACTTTCACTTGAAGGAATTTACAACAGATTTTCCTCTCAATCCTTCACACTTAGATCCTGGCTTCATTCCAGAGTGTAGAAACTAGGTTTGTAATTGCTTTATTTACAAGGTAGGGTTTCCCCCATTTTTGTTTGCTTAACTTGACAGATTGTAGACTACAAGGCGCCACTTAACCATCTTTAAAAAATGTTTTATTTCAATTCCTTTTCTAATAAAGATCCATTTATTCTCCTGAGAAACTGTCATCAGAATGAACAGAAAAAGTGGATTATTCTGAATTAAATTTGTAATACCAGAGCCTGTCTCAAACTGTGGGTGTCTCAGAATGGGAGAAGCTAGATAAACTTGTGCATAATTTGATTAGAAGACAATTTGACTTAAAAATCTTGTTTTATTTTTTTCCCAGAAAATTGCAGGTTTGGATAAAATAGTGGTCTGAATTTCTATTCCAGGCTTTAAACAGAACTAAACCATGGAAAATGTTTTGGGCAACAAAACCCTTACCCTAAATGGCTTATGACTTGAAACTGTGGGCTAATTATTTATTTTTACCTTCAGTCTCTGCCTCTGACATCTGTGGAGCACACATTGCTCTGGAACACACACAGCCAGCACAGGGACCCTTGTCAAACACACTTGTGCTTTCAGGACATGCTCAAACCTTTCTCTCCTAAACATGCCATTGTGTGTTCTTCTGGTGCTTGCTGTCCAAACCAGGTGCTTGTCAGTACTTCACTCTTCCCAATGATCCTATCAACAGGTCCTGGGACCAGCATGCTCTTCTGGAAGAGAAAGCTGACGGATGAGAGAGGTTGTAGTCCAGAGTGTGTTTTGGGACCAATAGGCTATAAGAGAGACCCTGAGTGAACTGGTTGTCCTGTTATTTTCTGTGGTTCTCCATGTGACTTTCACCACTGCAGGAAAGGGCTGCAGCAGCTCCAAGTCCTGTTCACAAGGATGGAGGAGGAGGAATGATGCCTCCTCTTTGCCATGGGAAGGAATAGACCATGGCTGTAGCAGCTGGGCTGTCTGTCTGATGATCAGGCTGTGCCAGGAGCACTGGGTGTTGCTGAAGATCCCTGAGGAGGATTATAATTCACAGCAAAGAGAAAGATACCCCAAGACCAGAGAAAGTTTGATGTCTGCAGAGTCCATCCACACAACAGTATTGTCATGAGAGATGAAAACAGGCATGGTGTGGTACCACCACTGTTCGTTACTTTTCCAAGACCGGTACCAAGTGAATTCCCACTATTGGTGCCCTGAGGCATTTATATCTGTGGCACTGGTCAGAAGGTCTGTATGGGAAAGGTGTTTCTCTTGGATGCAATACTGTTTGGTGCATGCCTGATAGCACCTGCTCACCCTGTCCCCTTCACAGAGCATATAGGGATGTGAGAGGTACAGCTGGAGAGGTCTGATGCTTTTCTGTAAACTGCAGCATCTTCTGTTGGTAACCCTGTCAGATTCTACATCAGTCTCCACTGGTTTTGGCCAAGATGGGAACTTCTGTGCAAGCATGCAGACAGCAACTACAGAAATGTATTATTTATATAGCTTATTCTGCTTTCATGTTCTCTAGATTTGTTTCAAGTGGATCCATGCAAAAATCTAGCCCTCATCTGGCGTTTCTGACAGTGTTTTGTTGCTGTCTTACTTAACCTTTTTTTCAAATGTCATTGTGTGAGCAGTGGGCGCTTACAGTCTGACTGCTGGGGGCCATCAGGCTTTTGTCTGTATGACTCTGCCGTAGGAGAGCACCACAGCAACTACTCGGCTAGCTGGGCTGCTGAAGGGATTGACAGTGATGACTAACCCTGGTTGGATTTTCTAGTCCTCTCAGCCCTCTCTTTTTTTCTTATCTCAGATAGATTGTGAAAATATTCCAAATGGTACAAATTGACTTGTTTGTAACAGTGCAACAAGCAGATCATATATAACAGCCTGGTGTACAAGTCCTTTAAAAAATGTTTGCTTCCATGGTTTACTATTTGTTTTATTTATGGCATTTAACTGCCTGACTGAGCTCTGTGTGCCTCTGCTCTCTGACAAGCTTTTGCAGTGGGAAAGAGATGTTTTATTGTCCTGTGTGGATGAATGCTGGTATTCATACAAAACTCATAATGTCCAGTCATGCACATAAATATCCATTCAAGATAATGATGATGGAAAAAGCAACATACATAAGTCAAATGGATCATATTCTGTAAATCCAGACAACAGTGAGGTCTGTAGAATCTACTTCATTTAGGCCTTGGTCCTGCAAGCATTTATCAGTGTGTGAATACATTTATGTAGCACTGTTGACTTTTAGGACTGCTTGAGTTTATAAGATTAGTCGAAAGGCTATGGAACATGCAGAGTCATTTTGTGAAATCTCTAGTTTAATATGTTACCATCTTCAGGCTGTGGTCATTTGTATTCTGTATTTCCTAGGCAGGGAAAGGCCATTCCAGAGGTGAGTAGCTGTTAACTGGAAACTAGCAAGTTGTGAGCACAGATCTCAGGGCTGCTCCAGCCTGCCTGCCTTCTTGCATCTCGGCCTTGGGAGAAGGAAGGTCATGGTGGAGAAAGTAATGTTTAACTCTAATGTTGTAAATTCTTATAAGAGTGAATACTTTCAGAAGTGTGAGGCAATCAAGGGCTAGCCATGACTTGTTGTGTTTCTTGTTTGGATAGAACAGGGTGACTGACTTTTTATACTACAGGTAGCTTATTGCAAGGTTCAGGTGCAAAACTTCTTATAAAGGCCTTCGAGTTTGCCATCAGGAATAAAACTTAGAATGGCTTGTTTGGCCTCATCCAGGAGCTAAAACAACCAAATAAAAAGGATTTTGCAGCTAAATCACTGTTTAAAACCATTCTGGTAGACAAGATTGAATTTATTAGTTTTTTCAAGAAAAGAGACTTAAAGCATGTATATGTTCAATATGAGGATAATGAGCATTGATAGTATTTTATAACTGTATTCTTCTTTTATACCTTGAAGGCTTGTAAGCTGTGGTCTCTCAACAGACAGTAACCAGGAGAATTATGCTCATTCCTATACCATCATTGTTGTAGAACTGACTGAAATATGAAAGTCCAGATATCTCCTTAGGGGATAGTCTCTTGCTTTATCATGTGCACATGTACTATCAAAATTCAGGTTTGATTGATTCCATGCCATTGAAAAACAATGTACAGCTGAGTTGTAAAGAAAACTTGGGTACAATGAATAACAAGAGAAGAACTTGAAGAGAAAGAATGAGAACAGGAAGCCTGATCTTCAGCTTTTCTATATATAGAAAACACCTCAAGGGTAAGCACATACTGTTTTGTATAAATACATTTAAAATGTGTTTTGTAGGCACATATTTTCAGTGTGTTGTCATGATCGGAAACACATGTAGACTCTGAAAAGTTATGTGAAGCATCCAAAGTCCTTGCTCATGGACATAAGTAAAAGCTATGCACAGTGTATAAGTGTGTAAATATTTAGCTGGACGAACAGCCACAAAGGAACTACTTCAGAACCATCCCCAAGTCAGGAAACCACAAATTATAGGTCTGAAATTTACCACACTGGCATGTCTACATAAACAAAACCAACTGGAAAGATAGGAGAGAGGAAAAATGTATTTACAAAGAGTATTAGATTAGAGAAGAGGAAAAATGCTAAACCCTTTTCTTGGCTCTAATCAGAGGGCAGGATTATTACAGGCAGGATCTTGCAGACTTTAGCTAAACAACTTCCTGGTGCTGAGTATGAGTCTTGAATTCTATTTATGTGTATGCATACAATTAGGGTTTTACACGTAATCATTATTTTGGTAGAGGCCAAGCGGGAGCATGGTTGGATTTGTTTTTTCCCTTTCCAGAAACATTGTCATCATCTTACAGCCTCTTTATCTCTGCCAAGTCTTTGGGATGGGATGATGTCATCTTTATCTATCTCTTATCAACCGTGATGAGCCCTTGATCCTGACCAAGGGTGTTGGCTGTTTCATGAATGTTAAATTGAGAAGCAGTCATAGGAAACCTTAATTTCTATTGCAGATAGCAACTCTTCAGCTAGAGTAAATACAACTGATACTTGTAAAACCACTGAGACAACTGCTATTTGTCACCAGACCTTATACAGGCATTGTTATGTCAGCCCTCTTCCAGTTCTCCCACCCCTAGCCTACGCCAGAGCAAGCTCCCAGAGCTTCTCTCCCTGCTCCCTTGTCACACTTGCAACTCGGACTCTGCTGCAGCCAGGGTGATGGAGGCTTGGAAAAAGTAGCTGCCCTGAATGACTGGTCACTTCTCAGACCCAGATGTTCCTGGAAGTGGAGTCAGCATAGCAGGTAAAATGCAATCCTTGAAACCGAAGAGTAAGAAAAGGGGGTGTCGCTAGGCCTGAAGAGAGAAAGTTAAGTGGCAGTGTACGTTTTCCTGGAGTTGTCTTTTCTTTCTGTCTCTCTGAAGAGACTCACTGAGCAGAGGTGCAACTGACCCATGTGGAGCACTCCCGCATGGTAGAGGAAGTCTGGCACTTACCTCATCTCCTGCTCAGCTCTGGGAGGTCTGTAGCACAACTGGTGAGAATGTAGCAGGAATTGCTGCCCTTCCTAAAGCAGACTTCTTGGAGCTCTGCCCATGTCCTCTGCTTCATCAACTTGGACGATATAAGGGAAGGAGAAGAGAAGGGAAAACATTATGTAAGTTGAGGAAGCTCCCTTACTATCTATTAATGTCTGAAACTTCAAAATAGCAGGCATAAATGGAAGAGTTTTCTTGAGACTGCATATTGTGAAACTACAATTGAGCACACAGGTTTACCTCTATTACCTGGCTTCTCTGCAAAGAAAAATATAAGGAGGTTAAGTGCCTGGATGCTGGAGGCTTGGTGTAGGGAACTCTCTCTGTGGGAGAAGAATGGGTAGGTTTAAAAAGTTTAGTTCTATCCTTAGGCTCTGCTGTCAGAGATCATAAGCAGATGCTGCATATAACCCTAAGGAAAACGACTGCCAAGAATGTGTCAGCACTAATGCTGTTACATGGCAGGTCCTGGGAACTGGAGCGCTGGTAGCACCTGGACCAGAAGTGTTTCTGTGGGAGAGTGTCTCCTGTTCTGGCTCCAAGAGCTGACTTTTGTGTCATTGTAGCTATGGCGTTGTCGTTAGCTTAAAATCATGACAGTTTGGTCAGCAATTTGCAGTCTTTGCGTGTTTTTATTTCGTCTGGTTGAAAGGCCAACTGCTGCAGTTAGAGGTAGATTGATCTCAACTGGCATTTAATAATAAGTATTTGTTTTGCATGGTACCTGGGGACTGCAATCTCCACATCTGGGGAGTGAAGTTTCCTAGTGTTTTGTGGATTTACATCTGCTCTTCGCAACACTTCCATCTGCAGGAGAAAACACCAGTTGCTTTTCTTGGGTGATTTGTGGAACTGAGACAGAGGTAAACAAAGTTTGCTCAGCACTGCAAAGCAAATGGGGGAATAGAAAGCCCTTGAATGGTAAACCAGTGCTCTTCTGCAGCTGGCCTTTCTTCCCTGCTGCCAATGTCCCAGCTATTCAGTGGCTGTGGATGACTCTGTAGTACACGGCAGTGATCACTGCCAGTTATTCAGTCCTTGTAATGACCTCTGCTTAATGGGGTTCCTGTGCCTGCAGTAGATTAGTCTGAACTGTATTGAATGAAGAACATGAAAAAAATAAGTCTACAATTCAGACCTGAGAAAAACATTCAGTTGGGTATTTCTCTGTCCAGAATGAGTTTAAATTTTAAGATTCTTAGTCATCACTCTGATGTGTTTGGAGGGATTCCACTATCTTTTTGTGGTGACAGAAATGGTCAGTGTCTTAATCTTATTTGTTGAATTCTTCTGGATTAGAATGTGCAGTTTTCCTCACTGGAGAAGGGGAAGGAAGTGGTTTGAGCTGTGGTATGGGAAAGTTGTGTAAAGAGAGGCTCAGGCTTTGTGTTTTGGAGTGTTTCCACTGCCCACTCCATTGTGTGTGTACAAAGCATGGTCTCTTTGGGGACAAGATATGTGTACTGTTGTCACCTTCTGCAGCCTAAGGCTGAGTAGACAGCTGCAGGAGGGGGAGTCTCTGCTGGGTATAATCATTGAAATTAAGATGTTATCTCCTAGATTTTGGTAGAGTCAGATTTCTATGTGACACTTATTCTAAAATATCTTTCTAGATAGTTTCCTAAAGCTTTTATGCTATATATAAAGTTCCTTTCAGATTTCTTCAAAAGGAGAGAAATCCGTGACATTTCAGGATTGCGAAAGGACACTTAAATATTTAATTTGACTACTCTTTGGGGGAGTAAAAATTTGTTATAATTTTCTTGAATACCTTGTATAACTGTAATCTCTAACATTTTATGCAAATGAATGCTGTTCCAGCATAACCAAATTCTACCATGCTTTGGTTCAATAGAGCTCATGGAGTCATGCACAGAAACTAGATGTCTTATTAGACTCTCCTTATCTCATCTCAGAGGATAAGAAGTCCAAGGAAGCCTCCCACTGAAACCTGAGTCCCGCATGCAAGCCTAGATCCCCGCTCAGCTTTGCTGGATGAGGGCACTCTGCCAGCTGTCATGTTCTGCTCTTTAAACCAGCACTTCATCCAAACCTAATGCAGTGGCTGGATGAGGAAGAGTGCTGCTGATAGAAATCTGATGTGGTCCAATGAGTAGTTAATAGTTAAACACGCTGTGGCCTATGGAGGTTGGGTCATGCTCTAGTTCAGATATTTTTGTGTGGGGTTAGTCTATAGAGAAACCTTGAATTGCTACAGTTGAGTGTTTCTGGCAGACTGTCTATGGAGTGGGAAAGAAAGACTTTTGTAAATTCACTGTTGGATAAATGTATGTTTAATGTAGCATGCATACCTAGCATTTATTAAACAAGTGGGTTTTCCTAGCAGGAGAGGGGAGCAGCTGTTCTGCATATGGCTGGGGCATGGTGCTGCTTTCTAGCAGAGTCTGACCCCTGTCCTCTCCTGCCAGGTGTCACCAGCCCCAGAGCACAGGACAGCAGTGTCCTGTTATCTCCTGCAGCCTCCCTGGCCCCTGCCCTGGCTTTGAGGTGAAATTGTTATTGTTGCTTTTCTTATTACTGTTAATCTTTCAGCTCAGGATTTCTGTGAAAGCTGACATCAGTACTTAATCTATAGGGATTTTCCTTCTGAGGGTGGACAAAGGCTTTTCAGTTATAAAGATTGTTTAGTAAGAAGTGTTTATAAAAAAAAAAAAAACCAAGCTAAACCAAACAAAAAAACCCCAAAAACAAAAACAAAAAAACCATCCTGGATAAAATTTTCATTCCAGATGTCAGAGGTTAGGAGGAATGATAAAGAAAGCATTGTATCTCTCATCTTGAGTCATTTAAATAAGTATAGGAACCACAGAGACTTCAAATTTCTTGCTCTGCACTGGGGTGACCTCACCTTGAATATTGTGTGCCGTCTTGGGCACTGCAATGTGAAAAAGATATTAAGCTCTTAGAGAGTGTCCAAAGGAGGGCAACAAAGATGGTGAAGGGCCTTGAGCCGAAGCCATATGGGGAGCGGCTGAGGTCACCTGATCTGTTCAGCCTGGAGAAGGGGATACTGAGGGGAAACCTCACTGGAGTTACAACTTCCTTCTGAGGGGAAGAGGAGGGGCAGACACTGATCTCTTCTCTGTGGTGACCAGTGACAGGACCTGAGGAAATGGCCCGAAGTTGTGTCAGGGGAGGTTTAGGTTGGATATCAGAAAAAGGTTCTTCACCCAGAGTGTGGTTGGGCACTGGCACAGGCTCCCCAGGGAAGTGGTCACAGCACTAAGCCTGGCAGAGTTCAACGAGGGTTTGGATGATACTCTTGGGCACCTGGTGTGACCCTCGGGGATGAAACCAAATATAGCAACTTTAAAAAGTGGACCTAAATGATGTGAGAATGCGCGTTGAGAGAAAAGAAGATGAACAGCTAAAAGGATAAGCTGTTTGAAATGGTATCAAGGCTGTTTAATTGTGCCATTAGTAGAAACTAATCAAGGAATATTTAAAAAATACCAAAATTAAAATGAAAAAGGTGGTACATGTAAACAGCAAATTACAACAGTCTATTAAAATAAGATTATGTTTGTCAAAAAATGGGTGTCATATCCAATAGGAAAATGGAAAAGACCTTAAGTTCTGATAATCTTTTTGTTTTGATTGATAAAGTCATAAAAAATGGACTGGGGTGGGGGGGGAAGGGGGGGCAGTTGCACCAAAATCCTTTAAGATCATTAGAAGCAGAAACCAGAGAAAGACTGAATTTGAGTTGTAAAAGAAGTAGGAAAAGATGACAAGACCATAAGAAATAGACAAATAGTATTACATGAGCCCTTGTACTAAATGGTCCTAGGGGAGAGGTGCTTTTTTTTTTTTTTTTTTTTTTTTTGTGGAGGACATCTAAGGAACTGTTTCAAAGTGAACTATTGCAAGAGTGTATTTTTAGACAAATTAGTAAATAAGTAAAAAAACAGCTTGTAGATCAGCAGCACCTGGCAGCATTTGTGAAGAATTCTAAAGCAAAGGAAATGCTAAAGTAGATACGATGGCAGGTAATTTATTAGCTGAACTAGTTACAGGATACCAAAGGAATAAGAAGAGGCAAATTAATAAACAGGTGGATTAACAGGTGTCAAGGGAGACTAATGCCAACTTTGGTTTTTTGGGAGGTAAAGATGACACTCTTCAGAAACCCAGTATTCTTTGGATTTATGAGCCAACATGAATTGAAGGTGCATCCAGGCAACAGGGAATGCTGTGCCATACGTGTGTTAAATCAGATAAGGAGTGCACTTTTGAAGCAAATATCCACATTATCCCCATTTACCTTTCTGTACATCACATGGTAGACTGATCTTGCCATGACTTTTATACAAAATGAGCCCTTTGAATAGTTTAAATGAAATTAACCAGGTATGTTCCGGGAGTGCACTGCTAATCAGTCCATGAGACTTGAACTACTGATACTCATTTACAATACTCCTGTGCATGTCAGATCCTTGGCACTGTGTATTTTGCTCTACAAATTTGTTGTTGTGAGCTTACTGCATTGCTTGCCAATGTCTGTATTAGTGTTGGATTTCCAGAAAACTTTTGCAAGGCTATTGCCAAAGGCTGTGACAGCTAGGCAGCTACAGGTCTGTGCTGGTTTAAAGGTAAACCAACTGGCAAAATGAACCCAACTCAAGAGAGATTACAAGTCAGTGTTACAATTTACTAAAAAGATTACAATAAATACAGTGACACAGGGGAAAATTGGTTTTAACTCACAAAACTCAGATATATAACCCAGAACCCTAGGGCATGAACAGTGTTCATTAGCCCCTGTGCTGAGCACCACGTGGTCCCCCTGGGTGTAAAGTAAAAGGAAAGGAAAACCTGTTAGGGAGGATGATGGTTGCAGTCTGGTCAAGAGTGGCAGTCGCAGTCCTATTGATGTTCTGGTCCTCCTCTGGATCCAATGAGTGGTACCAGAAGTCCCAAAACCCAATGACTATATATGTTCAGGTTCAGATGGGAATGCCCAGTACCTTCCCCATGGTGGGGAGTTCCACAGTGGGTGATTTAACTCTGTGAGTCATGGGATATTTTTTGAATTTTTGATGGTCTAGGTTGTTGCAGCTGCCTATTGTGCCAGTCCCTAATGGTCCATTAGCAGACATGACCCCTCAGGCTGTGTGTGAACGTGCTAATGCCTCCCTGGAGGGGAGTTATCACAGCTGAGTCATTGCTATAAAGACAGGAACACTCCCCTGTTCCACAGGGTTCTTTAACACCCAGCTTGTGGCCTGAGGTGTCAGGTGTGCCCTGGGCAGCTGCTGCAAACGATCCATTATTAACAGTTCATCAGAAATGACACAGAGGGTGTAGAATACACCATTTTGGTTATACCTACACAGTGATAAGCTGGTCCCAGCTGCTGTAACTAGGACACAGACCTTAAAACTACTTGGAAGCATCTAAGCTTGCACAGGTGGGGTGCTCTTCCTGCCTGATCTCCAAAGCTTGGTAAGGTGATTAAGATCCAGCATTGATACTTGGGAATCCATAGCATGAATATATAAATGGATCAAAAAGCAAAGAGAAAACTTTATGGAAGGACAAGCTGTTGAGAAATATTGCCTGCAATGAAGCCCTGCAAATTTTCCTTCAGGATGTGCCCAGACTGTGGGATAGCAGACTTCCTCACAGAGACCTCACTTGACATTGTCTTTTCCTGTGCTCTGTTTCAGTATTTGCTGGTGGCCACTTTACCTTCACTCTGACACAATTTGAAGGACCGAATAAAAATGCCACTTCTATTTCCTCTCAAAATCTGTCATGCAATTATGAAAAAATAATAATCCATGAGATCAATTTTCTTCAGCTTATTATTGAAGATGTAGGTGCTTCATCTCTGAATCCCCTTGGGACACCCAGATTATCCATATTTCTTTCTATGTAACAGCTTTGGGTCAAGTTCTCCAAAAACTGTTGGGGATTAAATTGGAACATGTGTTATTTTCTAAAATTGGCTTGCAATGCCCAAGAGAGCTTGCTTTAATTCTGGAGATCCTGCTGGTGCTGTGAAAGTTTGCACAAGTCCTCTCAGCTTTGTGCTGACCTACAACCTCAGTTGCAGAGTCTTGCTGTAATTTCTAGCTGTGGGAAGTGGCTTGCTCATCGTGTGCTTGTGTCAGCCTCAGGAACAACGCTGACCTGAGTATTTGGGACAAAGCTCAGTCGTAGCAGGCAGGTGGCACAGGGCAGGTGGACAAGTGCTGTTCCAAGGACTAAGACAAGAAAGAGCACCCTTGGGGTACCTTCATAGTTTCTGACTGTGGAAAACACCAGGGGTGTTACAATTATAGTTACAGATAGTGTAGCAGGCTGTAGCACAGGAAGGGAATTTCTTTAAAATGATGACGCTGGAGACAACATGTAGAGATCCTTAGAGAGCTGAAATTGGAGGACCAGGTGAATGGGTGTCCTGGTAAGCAGAGACTGCCCAGGAAGCTGTGGAGAGCTCCTCAAAAGATATGGTGCTCTTCTAAGTTTCAAAGGCCCTTTGAACTTTGCAGCAAGAAACTGGTGCAGGTTCTTGGAGCAAAGCAGGAATCTGTATCACTGGCTTTTCTAATCACATCTTCTCTCTTGTCTTCCCACTTCCCCTTTTTCACTCTTTCTGTGACCATTCACGTTTGTTCCCTTCCATCTCTCTTTTTTTTCCTTCCCTCTTCCCCACCCCCCCAGCCCCCCCCTTAACAGACAAGGAAGTCCTTTATTATGGGAACTGTTGGAACTTATGATATGTGAGCATGAAGAGATTGTTGCAGTGCTGCTAACTTCAAAGCCTTACACAGCAAGTTGCTTGGGTTTCAGCAGGTGTTTATAGTGGTGGAACAAATGTGTAGGAGTAGCAGTGGGGTTGGGGAGCTCAGAGCCCTGCTTGAAGTGTCAAAGGATGTGTGTGATAATGTCACTGAGTCATGCTGGCCACAAAGGTGGAGGCCATGGAAGAGCTTTGTTTCCAACAGCTTGAACTTTTTACAATCAAATGATTATAAAATCATTTAAGTTGGAAAAGACCTCCAAGATCATCAAACCCAACCTTTGACCAAGCACCACCTTGTCAACTAGATCAAAGCATTAAGTGCTATGTCCAGTGACTTCTTGAACATCTCCAGGGATGGTGACTCCACAGTGTCCCTAGGCAGTCTATTTCAATGCTTAACCACCCTTTCAATGCAGAAATTGCTCCTGATGTCCAACCTGCCCCTCCCCTGGCACAATTTGAGGCCATTTCCTCTTGTCCTGTTGCTAGTTCCCTGAGGGAAGAGGCCAACCCCCACCTTGCTGCAACCCCCTTTCAGGTAGTTGTAGAGAGTGATAAGGTCACCCCTGAGCCTCCCTTTCTCCACGCTAAACAACCCCAGCTCCCTCAGCCACTTCTCACAGGATTTGTGCTCCAGACCCTTCACCAGCTCCATTGTCCTTCTCTGCACATGCTCTTGAACTCTGTTTTTCTTGTAGTGAGGGGTCTAGAACTGGACATGGTACTCAAGGTGAGGTCTTACTAGTGCTGAGTACAGAGCAACAATGACTTCCCTACTCCTGCTGGTCACTGGTTTTGATACAAATCAGGGTGCCATTGGCTTTCTTTGCCACCTGGACACACTGCTGGCTCATGTTCAGCCAGCTGAACAACACCCCCAGGTTCTTTTCCACTGGGCTGCTACTCTTTCCCAAGCCTGTTCTGCTGCATGGGATTGTTGTGACCCAGGACCCAGCCCTTCACTTTACTGACCCTCATACTGTTGGCCTCAGGTCATTGATTCAGCCTGTCCAAAGTCCCTCTGCAGAGCCTTCTTACCCTCCAGCAGATCAACACTCCCACCCAATTTACTGTTGCCCATGAACTGACTGAGGGTGCACTTGATTGCCTCATCTAGATTATCAGTAAAGATATTAAACAGGACTGGGCCTTGGAGAACCCCATTTGTGACCAAATTCAGCTGGATGTAACTCCATTCACCTCCACTCTCTGGGTCCAGCCATCCAGCCAGTTTTTAACCCAGTGGAGAGTACACTTGTCCAAGCCATGGGCTGCCAGTTTCTCCAGGAGAATCCTGGGGCAAACAGTATCAAAGGCTTTATTCAATTCCAGGTAGGCTAGAGCCAGAGCCTTTCCCTCATCCACTAGTTGAATCACCTAGTTATAAAAAGAAATCAGGTTGGTCAAGCAGGACCTGCCTTTCACTAAACCTATGCTGGCTGGGCCTGGTCCTGTACATGCCCTGTTTCCATACTCAAGATGATCTGCTCCATGACTGCCCTGGTACCAAGGTCCAGGCTAACAAGCCTGTAGTTCTCTGGATCCTCCTTCCAACCCTTTTCCAGATGGCCATCACATCTGTTAACCTCCAGTCATCTGGGTCCTCCCTGGTTAGCCAGGACTGACTATAAGTGATGGAGAGTGGCTTGGTGAGTCCTTCCACCAGACCCCTCAGTATCCTTGGATGAATCCCATCTGGCCCCATGGACTTATGTCTAAGTGGCACAGCAGGTCACTAACTACTTCCTCCTGGATTGCAGGGGTTTTTTTCTGCTCCCCATCCCTGTCTACCAGCTTAGGGGGCTGGTTGCCCTGAGAATAACTGGTCTTTCTGTTAGAGGCTGAGGCAAAGAAGGCATTAAGTATCTCAGCCTTTTTGCCATCCTTGGAGACAATGTTCCCTGCTGTGTCCAACAAAGGATGGATTTTCTTCAGCCATCCTTTTGTTATTAATGTATTTATAAAACCCTTTTTTATTATCTCTCAGAGCACTGGCCAGATTGAGTTCTAGCTGAGCTTTCACCTTTCCAGTTTTCTCTCTACATGAATCTAAATACATCCCTGTACTCTATCTGCCACTTCTTTCAAAGTCATAAACTCTCTTTTTTCCCTGAGTTCCTGTGAAAGCCCCTTGTTCAGTCAGAATGCTCTCAGGGGTGCTTGCCAGAAGACTGGCCAGTTGTAATATAAAAGGAAAATAAATTTCTACTTGTAGTGATGAGCTTGAAAATTAGAGTTGACAATACCATAGATAACATTGTCTTTTTAACTAAGGATTATTTTGAAAGCTCCCTGAGAACTGGTTAAGCAATCACTCCTTACTACAAAAGAGAACCCACAGATATCCTCAGTGTGCCTGCATGGGAAGTTTGCACAGAATTGCTGTCATTAGCAAAGTAAAAATGTTGGTAGAAATGTCACACAAGTTCTTAGGGTTTTGTAATGGTTTTGTTTATTCAGGGTGCAATCTAGTCATAACATTTTCACATCCCTCATGTACACAATGGGCTTAACACTGAGCTATGTTGTTCAGAAGTTTCCCAGCTTCAGCTTTTACCATGGTGAAGTGCCCTGTTGAGGCACATGAAAATCTAGAAAAAAAATTACTTGATAAAAAAGTAACAGCAAGTCCCAAATAAATTTTTTGAAGGCTAATGCTTAGGTACATATGAGCTTATTCAAAACAGAGAGAGAGATTTTAACCACTAGACCACAGTGACTCAAACATTTACTTAGATGTACAGCAAAATGCTTTTATTCCCTTCTCTCACCTTATTATGACTGATTGCTGAGAATGAAAAATGCAAATAAGCTGGGTGAGTGAACTAAGGGTAAAAATCATATCTGAGCAGCCTTCACTGTCCTCACCCTGGTAGACTTGTTGCTGTGCCTGGGACAAATGCTGTGGGGGAGGAGGAGGAGAGAGAAAGAGGAAGTAGCAATCGTGAATGCTTTGCAACTTCAGCAGAAAATGCTGATGAGAAACGGCAAACATGCAGCTGAGGTCGATGCTCTTCCTGGTGAACGTGTTGGCATGACCTCCTTTGCCCCTCAGAGCTGTGAGAGCTCAACAGTCAGCCTCCCTCAGCCCAAGGATGCCCACAAAGGAAATCAGCTGGGAGAGAATTTGTTCAGGCAAATTCAATTAATTCAAATGAATACAGATGGTGTGCATATACCTAATGATAGTGTAATTTGAAAAGCAATTGCTTTATAAACAGCAAAAACACCCCAAACAACTGAAACATTGTCAGGCTTTTCTTACCAATGTCTCAAAATCGACTTTTTGCCAGTTACAGATTTTTGAAGGTTGCATTTCAGATGGCTGTATCATGACAGTGTTTGAGTTTAAATGGAACTCGTGTGACCTTAAAGTGTATTTGAATTCAATGCACTGTAATTGAATTCAATACCCTCTTTATAATTTATATAAAAATTGATTAAAGTTTATTGATGAATTGCAGATGAATTGTTGAGTTTGTTAACGTAAGTCAATGGCTACATTGGCTTTTTTTTGTTTATCTTACAGCTGGAATAGGGGATCCCTGTTTTGGGTTCTTTATAAGCAAGTAAATGGGTTAACCTTAGGAATCTAAGAGCACAGCTCTAGAAATATTTGAAAAAGTAAATTTGAGATATGTGAAAATAATGTTTGGGGTTTTTTCGAGAAGACTTCCAAGCACTATAAGACATTTTCATTTTCAAGAAATATAATAGATTTTTCCTTTGTAATTTTTGCTTTTGCTAAATGACGTTGCTTTTGGGATAGAAATGGTTGAGCGAGCATGCAAAAAAAGTGTATGCTGTAAGTTCCCTTTCCCTGCTTCTGCAGAAAAGTGTTACATCTAGTAACATCCTTTTTTTCTCAAATAATTCTTTTAAACAACAAACAGTTGGATAAAGGCCATATACCTTTTGCTCTGTGTGTAAAAAATACATTTAAAACTTTCAGTTTGGATAATTTGGCAGAATAGCTGAAATATACAAATAAAAGAGAAGGATATTAAGAGGATGTTTGGATTGTGAGAAAACTTCTAAAGGGGCATATTTTTTGAAATGGTATAGTCTTAGTTAATTACCATATTGCTAACAGTGATATTTTATTGTTAGATTTTAACATAGACTTTTGCACATGTGCACAAGTACACAGGTTGTCCTAAATTTGTGTTTGTGTTCATACATATCCTGCTTTTTGAAAATATATGTCTACTTCTGGGAAGACTTTTTAATATATTTACTACAGATTTGTGGATGATTTGCCAGTCAGAGGTAGGTTTGGATCTAACAGATAATGACAGGCTCGCCACACCACCCAGGCAGGAGATCTCAGTCCAGCCTCCTGCTCACAGCAGGTTCGGACCAGCTCACTCAGGGTTTTGTCCCATTAAGTCTTGTAAACTTCCAAGGACAGAGACTGTACTACCTCTCTGGGTGACTGGTGCTGTTGTCCTTAAGGGGAAGGAGGTTTTCTTTATATTCAGTCTAAAGCTCTTCTGTTTCAACTTCTGCCTGTTGTGCCTCATCCTTTTGCTGTGTGCCACTGGGAAGAGCCCATCTCTGTCATCTTGCTGACCCCCTCATAGGTGGTGGAGGGCTGTTGTTAGAGGCCACCTGAAGCTGTCTGTGCTCCAAGCTGGAAATGTCCCAGTTCCTCAGCTTCTCCTCACAGAACCAATAAACTCCAAATATCTTGGTGTTCAATGCTGACCTTGTTTCAGTTTGTCACCATCTTTCCTATATCAGAGGGGTGTGCCCCAGACTGGATAGAGAATTTAGATGTGGTTCAAACCAAACAAAGGTATATAATCATGTCCCTCTATCTCCTGGCAGTGCTTCCATCTGTGTAGCCTGCTGGCCATCTTGCAAGCTCACCATACTCCCAGTGCATCTGGAACACTCAGTTTCTCTCACTGGGTTAGCGATGAAATTGTCCATGTCAACATTTACAATGGGAAGCTCTTGCAGGCTTTCTGGCAGGCATTTTAAACATATACAGCTACAACAAGCAGCAGTAGTGTTGATGTGACTGGAACTGCTGAAGGCTTTTTAACAAAGATGAAAGGAAAGCAGTGACATAAGGCTGTGCAAGAAATAACTCTGAAGCAAAGAGTGGGATTTAGGGTTCTGTTCTTGATTAGCATAGTGCTTTAATAAAACTAGTCTAATGCTTTACTTTGGTAACTGTTTGTTTTCAAGATGTTTAGGCAATTTTCTGGTCACTTAACAGGCATTTTTCTTTTCTGATAATGCTGTCCTTATAAAGATAGCTCTTAGGCTTCCATCTTGGGAAGCAGTTAATCTGGGAAACTGAACACTTTAGAGGAATTAATTATTAGTTTTTCATAAAATTCCACCAGTGTAGGTAATTAATTTAAAAAGTGTGGAGGTAAAGCTGTGGAAGAGGTGGGTTCAAAGTCAAGTGGTCAGTCAGGGCCAGAGGCTGGAATCTTTGAGTACTCATTCCCTGCTCACAGGTGACCAGTCTCATGTTGTCCATCAGCATTTTATTCTCAAAGTCTTACACTAGGATTTAGCCAAGTAGTAGAGGTAAATATACAGCTGATTTTCCCCCTTTGCCAATAATGCTCCCACAAGGTTGACTTGAGTTGAAGGAAATACAAAACTGAAGTGATCTGTATAAAACCCCACTGTTCTCTCAGAATGTTCAAGGACCTGTTAATGCTCTCACTTTCAAATTCCCTTCATTAAGTGAAACAAGTGAAATAGAAAAGAAACTTCATAGAGGAAGCTGGAACATCTTTACTGCTTAGAAGGAAATTTTAGGGTAGTGGAAGTCAGTAGCTTTTAATCATAAATGTTAAGCATGTATGGTTTGCATGTAACAGATGGGTTTGGCAAGTATGAATCATACTGATTGACAGAGACTCATCTCACCCTACTTGTGGTCTATACAGGCTGTGGCAGGAGTCATGCAACCAATAGGGTTTGTTGGTAAGTGATATGTTATCTGCTTTCAGTGGCTTTCCCATACCTTTTGGTACATTCATCGGTTACTTAGTTGGCTGAGTAGGCCAAGGAAAGTTCAGATGATACCTTAATTTCCTGTCTGGTACGAAACAAACACAGAGCATTCTTGAAGAAAAAAAAAAAAAAAAGGGGTCTAATAGGATGTTATTGCAAATAAACTGTGAACTGGGTGATGATTTTTTTTTTTCCTGTGACAACTGCTGCTCAATTCAAGGTGAAAATTCAGATGCTATGTCTTGAATTTTTAACCAGACAGATATGTTTTCTGCTGTGCAATTCCCAGCTTCAATGGATTTGAAATCTGCTGTAGGAGCACAATGCGTAAATAGTTTAACCTGCCTGCTTTCACCAAGTCCCACTCATCTCTGAAAGCTGCCCTCATGTCCCTGGTACATATTCTGGTTATTCTGCTTCCAGCAATTCCTTTTCTTCCTCACAGGGAGTTTGCCAGATAAATGGGAATTGGAAATTCCTAAAGCTTTGTGGTTCCCCCCCACTCCTGCCCTGCCCCCACAAGTTTTCTTGTGTACCTGTAGCCACGTTAGCAGGAAGACCCTTTGGAAATCTCTCTTCTGCTCCAGCCTCCCATACCTTCTTGGGTGGAAGCCTATGGATTTCTGCAGCCTATATTTACACAATGATATAAATACATTTTTAAACTCTCTCCATCATTTATCCTACTGCAATTTTTATTCCTGTGCTGTGCAGCATCTACCTCAAAAATTAGTGAAGGTCTCTTAATCTTTACCACTGCTGTGGCAATAAGAAGCTAATAAAACTAAGAGATTAATTTTCTTATCCCATGAAATTTGCCATGAATGTTTCAACCTAATGTTCCTGGAAAGTACCTCATTTACTGCTCTCTGCACATAGAAAATCACTATTTGGCCTATTTGACAGAGTAATATTTTCAATTTTGCACCAATTTCCACACTCAGTTCACTGAAGCAGTGAAATACTCTGCTTGAACCCACTTCCTTTTCTTCATTTTACCATCTTTCATTGTTTGTTCTTTGCTTTTTTTGTTTTATGTGACTGAAAAAGAGTTGTTTTCCCTGTATATAAATCATAATCTAAAATATTTATGTTGAATCCCTTATCAGTTATGCCACACTACAAAGCATTGTTTGTATTAAAATCCATCTTCCTCTATAAGTTTTTTTTCCCCCTGGCAGTTCTTGAGTGTTCTTTCCACTCTTTGCTTTTTAGTCTTCCAGATTATTTCTATTGTTTGTTGGTGATGGTTATGTTTCATAATATTCCACAAAAAAATTGCCACTGATCTAAACAAAGGCATTCTTAAATCCATTATATTATTGATTATTCTTTTCCTCATTTGTCTGAACAATTTTTTCTGGTTTTGACCTGTTATAGTTTCAAAACCTTTCATGGGATTTTTTTTCCCGTCATTTACAAACACCGTGGTTTGTGAGTTGGAGGCCAGGACAGAAAGCTTGTTGAAGCCCAGCCCCCCAATATCTCCTCCCAGAGCCAGCTAGCTGTCTAACCCTAAACAAAGGGATGGCTGATAGCTTTGCATTCCGGGCAGAGGACTGGAAGGAGCTGTGTGGGGAGAGAGTTTTCCAGGTTTTTGCCACACTTCTCTTCTCTGGCTGCTTTGTGTGCCAGCCACTGTTTGCTGGGCTGGTGGAAGCCTTTGGAGGGGGTTCCCCCGGCTTAGCCCTCGACTCCGCACACCCTGTGCTGTTCTTGCAAGAGAACAGTCGTTGTTGCCTGGATTCACTACAGACTCCTTGAGGGCCTGACACCATCTGCAGGAGTTCCTAACCCTTCCCCCCTGCAACGCTTTGGGACAAAGGACGGTAGAGAGTCCTTGTACTGCTCATGAGAGAGATTTTATCCTGTCCCTGTGGCCGCCATTCCCACCTGAGCTTTCATAACCAGCACCTCTTCCTACCCTCCATCTTTGCCTCTCCAGAGCCCGTGAGTGATCTCCCGAGGCACAGCATCGCTTCCCGCTGTCTGCAAATATAACTGCACTTAAGGGGCAGAGATAGGACTTGATTTGTCTGAAAGTTTTGGTTACGGTGTTGCTGTTTGTTCTGTTCTCTTCTTTTTCCTTTGGATATACATGTATATAAATTTGTGCTAAAGAACTGTTATCCTTTTTCTCTACATTTTCTGATTAAAGTCTCTTTATTTCAAAGGTTGTGGTGATTTTTGGGGAGAAGCCACCCCTTCCTAGTCCAGAAAGATTCCTTGCTTTCCATGATAGACATCTTGGTTTTCTTTTAAACTGAAACATGACCACAGCTGAACATTAAGCAGAAACTGCCTTTGAATGTGTTGTACACCTGCTCTTTCTAAGTTCATTTGCAGCAATAGAGCTATTAAGTAAATCAGTTGAATACTTTCCACTTCAAACATTATTAATGGAAATTTAGCAACTAAGGTGCATATACTTACTTTCGTCTTACCGTGCGTCTCAAAATGATACATTGGAGAGAAAACCTTACAGAGATTGCTCTAGCCATGGGTTAGAAAAGTGGAAAATTACTTTCTTTGTAAAGAGGGGGGAGAAAGCGAAAGCAACATAAAATAAGTTTATTAGTATATTCTGGAGGAATATACTGGTGGAAAATACCATGTGTGTGCAATGCAAATACCAGTCAGTGATGTGTCATGCATTGGGTTACATGGTCCATAGCTAAAGACTAAACTGAGAGTGTAAAAATTAAATAATTAAAAATGTGCAACCATAATGGAGACTTTCCTTAGATCCAGCTGTTCAAGGGTGATGTCTCTCTTAGCTGGAAGTGATTGGAATGTGGCAGATCTTTCCTGTCTACACTGGCATAAGCTCTGAAGTGGATGGACTATAGAACACATGGTACTGGCACATCCTCCTTGCACAAAAGATTCATCTTTGTAGAAAAATATCCACTTCTGGGTGTGCCAACGTACTTAAAACAATACATGTTGTTCTGTGTGAACAAAGCTTTCAAGTTACTCCCTGGGGACTGACATGAGTCATCTGTTTTTATATTCCTACGCTTCTCTCAAGATTACTAGAAAGCCCTATAATTATAACAACTGGCATTTGTGGCACCACCAAGGCCCAAATTAAATTTTTTTCTGGGTATCCTACAGGTGGCACTGTAATTTCAGTGTCATGAATAGTAAAGCATTGTATCCTTGACCCGACTTCAGACCCTGGAATTTTGCTGGGAGACAGATCTGAAGAAGCGCAAAAGAATCCCTACTCAGCAGAATCGCTCCATCCTGCTTTGAGGAAACTGGTCTGTAATATTCCAGTGAATCAAAAAGTAAAAACTCACTTCAAAGTATGCAATGATCTACCTTATTTTTAGCAATGCCTATCACTTAGAAGAAGGATAAAATTTAGTAGCGTGCATGCTCTAGCTTTATAGACTAATGTGATCTGTGAAATAAGTAAAGTGCTGTAGACAGAGCAATGAAAAGTTATTTAGATGTTTGTGCTATAGTTAGATGTTTATTCATTCTTGATGTCCACATACTTGTGGCTGAAGCTGTTGAATAGACAAGCTGGAAAAGCACCAAAACCCACAAAATTCTGACTTTTAATTTTGTTTGTTCTCCAAGCCTAATAAAAATGTAACTTAAAGAGCATCTGTCTCATATTTTTGATAGGGCTATTAATTTTGGCTTACCACTGCATTAGTTAGTCAAAAAGGAAATGTGGAAACTAAGGATGGTTGATTTGAAACCATTAAACCGATGTGCTTCTCTGCAAATCTTGCTGTCAACCCTGCTTGGATCGGATTTCCTGGGATACACCTTGCGTGTGACCGAGAAAACACAAACTGGCAGCACTTCATGCCCCATCCTTCCTTTTGTCCAAAGGGCACCCTGATCTCGGTGTGACTTCAGGAAGCCCTGAGTTCTCCCACACCTTGAGGTCCAGGATGGAACTCTGGAGGCTCCCAAGAGATTGAGTGTGGTGGGGTGCTCTGAGGAATGTGTTAGCAAACAGAGGCTGCACTGAGGCTTGGAGAGTGTCATTCACTACTGGGTACCTGTAGGATGCTTTCTTCTGTCTCCCGCAATGCACTGTCAGCCTCTTCTTAGGAAAATTTGGTAGCACATTTTTAAACTAATTTTCATTTGTGAAACAAACGAAGAATGAAAACCCAGCTATCTGGGAATATTTCTAATGTTTTATTTCCATCCCCTACCCCATTTCTACATGGCTTGATTCTAGCATTAACAATTCTGGCAGGCATGGCTTTTAGCACTTGCTTTGAAGCCTGACTTGTGGTTTGTGTAGTCATGGTTTGTAAAAGAGACATCAGTTTCCTCTTGGGCAATTTCAGCATTGCAACTGCTTTCTGCAAGAGTTTCCACTCTGTTTTGCAAGGTGTATGGAGCTGGCGGGACAAGTGTGGCTGTTTGTCAGAATTCCTTGCTGGTAAGGTTGTGGCTTATTTCTTTTTGTTTAAGTGGCAAATGTTAGTTATTTATGTCTAGTCACATCTACCTTCTTTTTCTTTCTAAAAGACAATATAGTTTTAGCTGATGAGAAACAACGCTCACTTGGTACAATAAAGGAAGTTCACTCTGGCAAGTAATTGCCTGTTTTTAAAGGCCTATGTAAAAGATCTCACATTTCCCCCTCCCCCCCACCCTCTGCTTTAGTTTAAAAATACAAATGGATAACTAAAAAATAATGAAATAATTAGAAATAATGTGTTTGTTTGTTGAGTGAGGACAAAGGACAACGTGTATATGAATAATTCTCTTCTGGACAAATTTAATAGAACTATATTTTAAGATCTATCAAAGGACACAGTGACAGTCTAATCATGAGTGTTTCACGTAAATCAGATCTTTGTGAAGAAAAATATGTCATGTAGAAATTGAAGCAATTCCTTTATTAATTTTAGGTTTCTAGAGAAAAAAAAGGGCAGATCTATTGCCATGTAAACAGAATTTAAGATGCAATATAAGAATAGACTGTAATGTGCTGTGGTGCCAGCCTTGAGCAGAATTATTTCTGTTTTCAATGTGAAAAGAATTTTAGAATACATTAATTTTAGTGTTTCTCTCATACACATGAATTTGAATGAGTAAAGACATGACAAAAGTACTCTGTGAATGGGTTTACACACACTGTGAACAAAAGGACTGGAGTTAAAATTTCCTGTCCTTTGTGCTGAAATAGAAAACTCAAACCTCTGGCTTTATATCTGGATTTGAGTTTTCCTCAACAAAGTATGCCTCTGGGGAAAATGGAGATTAGCATCTTGTTTAATCATTCACTTACCTACTTACTTTCAACAAGTTCTTTTTGGAGTGTAAGGCAATATCTTTCTTTACTGAGCTTAGTTGTATTAATTGGACTTCTTCAAACATTTATTATTCCTGAGCAGGAACTTCAGATTGGTTTGGCAGGATTTTCCTGTCTGCCAGTTTTGCCAATGTTCCATGGTTTGCAACTAAAAGGAGATAGAAATTGTTTTGTAACTTCTTACGGAATGGTCTTTCTGTACCATCCCCTGTGGTGAAATTTTCTAGAGGCAAAAACTGCTTCTTTGGGAAGAAGATTCACACAGTGCCCCTCTCTTGGCGTTAATTCTGGGTGACAGAGCTGCACTCCTTGTAACCGGGTCTAAGTCCTGTGGTATGTGGAGGCTGTGTGCCTTGGGTCAGGGATGTTGAATCTCTCTGCTTTCAAATGCTGCCTTGCCTTGACTTTCCTGAGCATGCTGCCTTACTGTTGCCCCTTTTTCATCACAGGCTGATAGAAAGCTCTTTTTAACTTTAGAAATGGCAAGAGCCATTAATGCCAGGATGCTAATGTTCATATGAACTTTTTGTGCAAACTATTTGCTACTTGTCCCCCTGCATATTGGGAGACCTGATTCCTTGCAGGGCTGTCTTGTAGCCAGAAAGCAGCATTTGTATCTCACTTGGTTGAGTGTATATCCTTGAGCAGTTACAGCTGGGGGCTGAATGCTCAGCATGGTATCCTCTCCACCAGCTCTGTGCAGTCCCTGCAAGATGACTGGGGAAGGCATTGAGCCAACACAGGCTGAAGGGCTTCCTCATTTTTTTAACATGATTTCTGCTTTGTCCTTGTTCATTCTAGATGTTTCCCCTTGTCCCCCAAATTCATCCCTTACACACTCCTTCATGGTTAATCTAAATTAATAGTGACTTGGTTGTGGGTTAGTAGGGAGAAGACTGGTTTGGATAAAAGATGTTGCAGTAAGACACTGTACAGAAAACAGTACTCTGCATTTACTTGATTAAATTGTATGGGCTTTCAGTCTGCTGCTAGCCAGCTTGTCATGAGAAGGTCCTATCAGATTCTCAGTTGGTGTTGATGCTGAGGTAGGAGCAGCAACCCAGAGAAAGGGTTGTTGCTAAATGACGTGTTGAATAGTTTCACTATTTTGTTCACAGAAGTGTCTTCAAGGAATCATTCAATCACCTGCTAACTCACCTAGTGTGATTTACAGACCAGTAGAGCTAGTCCTGTTTTGGTGTCTGGAGAAAATGTCCTTCCTGATGCATCAGTTAATGCTGATAAAATCATGCTGCGTGTTACATGATCACTAGACAGGGAGATGGGCACTGAGGTAATGTTGCATATGAAACTATACTTATAACCCCTTTCTGCATCTCAGTTTCCTTCTCACCTGAAGCAAAGCCACATTTTTTTTTTCTCTTAAAAAATTATCTCAAAAGCAGTACATGCAATTAAAGACATAGCTCATCAAATTATGTGCACTGTGTTCACACCTTAGTGGCATATATTTCTAAAAATATTTCCCTTTTGCAGCCTTCTCTAGTCTTTAATTGCTCACTTCTCTTTCCTATCATCAAGTTACAGTCTGGCTGTCCTCCAGTGTCTGTTTCTTTTGCTTTTGCTGTGGGGCATCTGTGGCATAAGTCCTGTGAATAGACTGTGTCTGTCCTCCTCTAACTCTATCCTCTGCCGCTGGCTCAGCTGAGTCATGCTTTCTCTGTGCATATGCTTTCAGTTTTCCCCATGTTCTTGTCTCCTTTCTCTCCAAATGCATCTTGTGGATTGTTTCCAAGAGGGAAAAAGACCCTCTAATCAGCATAATAACATAGCTTTGTCTCACCTACTACTTCTTTAACTGCTTCTTCTGTCAATACGGCTTCCTCATCTGAGTAGAGCGCATCTTCCTTTGACTTCCCTACCTTGCTTTTCTCCAGAACCTTCTCTAGTCTTTCTCAGCTAGCATGTTTCTATTTCTTTTATTAAATACAATCAGTGGACAAAAGCATCTCTATTCTGCCACCTTTTTATTCTGGCACTTACCTTCAATTTTATCTGAAAATCTTACCATCTGTCATTCTGTCTGCCAAAGGTTCTCCACCTGTTTACCAAGAACACTTACAAAATGCCTTTCAGAAGGTTGTGATATACCTCAAAATACTGTTTATGGTCTAATAAATAGTACTGTCCTCTGATCCATTTCTCTTCTGCAGCTTTTGCCCAAGCGATTTTCTTCACAGACATCAGCACGGCTTGTTCTCCTATGAAGGACAGATCTACTCCTAAACACGTTCAACTTTGGTATTTCCTAAGTCATACTTGCTCGTTACTGACAATGACATCATGGTCTGGGTGCCTTTTACAGTTCTGTGTCCTCATTTCCAAACTATTGTTTACATTTTGAATGTCTTCACTCTTCATACACAGAAATATACTGTTATCCAAGCTGTCATTATCTCATGTCCCTTTTACTGAAATCTCCTATTCTCTGGTGCTAACCACCTCATATAAACTCAAAAACTCACTGCAAGTTTAATTATCTTGCTCTGGTTCTTTGATGAATCTCCCATCTTATTTATTTACACCTCTGAGTAGCTTTAAGCATACTAAACCCTACCTGTCATTTTCAACTCCCTGGGATCCTTCTCTCCTTGGGATTCCTCTCTTAGTTTTACAAGCATTTGAATGTATTCCCTCTCATTATTTATTGAAGTCACTTCCTATGGGACTAACAGAAACCTTGACAATGTGTGTTGTTAGGCAAGCTATGACCCAACATATGATCCTGATGGTTGTCTCACTGTTATTTTGGAGTCTGTCTGATTCCTGTCTACATCCTCCTGTTGTATCCTGTCTTAAATTGCAACCTGCCAGGACCAGTTATCTTTTCTTCCCTGTTCCTGCAGTATCTGACACATGGGCCATTATAATAGAAGTAAGCATACTGCAATCCCTGTTGGTAATACTTCAGAAAAGTTTCTTCAACAGTATTTTGGGTGGTAATGTTATAAATCACTTTGCATATTTCCCTGCTATGTTACATTGTGTAGCTCTTTTGTTATCCTTGTTCCTTCATGCAAGGTCTCAGGAGAGCTCATGCTCTTATTCTGTGATGCATCTAAATCTATAAGGTTCTTCCAAGAGCAGCTTCTGGGTACAAACATCATCAAAATATCATACCAACTGAGTCATATTAATTGTGCTTATCTTCTCTTAATCTAAAGCAAAAGCAATTGCTAGGCAATTCAGTTTACCTTAAAGCTCTTTTGTAGTTAATGTGTCTCAGCTGACACATAGTAATTTGCTTATGTGTTTAAACTTTCTGTAGCTCCCTAATACAGTCTTCAAATGATTTGTGTGGATCTTACAAAGTGCAAGGAGAAAGGAGATGATGACAAATAGTCAGATTTTCTCAGAAAGCAACAGTGTGAAGGTGTTTATGTATAGTAAGAAACAGCATTTCCACATTGGTTGTTTAAAGTCTCTCTCTATAAGAGCAAAATAGAGAATTGGGAGGGGAGGGAAGAGGGGTGAAATGGAGAAACAGAAACCATTCTGTCTATCTATTCATCTATCTATCTATCTATCTACAATGTAGTGCACTGGATTCTTTTCAGCTGTGATTTTTGTATTGTCTATACATATAGCCTACATATACTGTCTATATCTCTGTCTGGAGTCTTGTGGGTTGTGGACAAGTATACTATCAGAATACTGAAAGCACTTTTCCTCCTGCTGAGATGAAGATTGAATCTGTATTCTGAATTGCCATGTGGTCCTGCCATTGCAAGACTAAGCAAGATCCTCCAGCAGTTTACTGTCTTTTGGATGTGTTGTCTGTGCCCAGCATAAACTGCATTTCCAGCAAAGATGCATTGTGAAGATAAAATCCTAGAAATATGGTGAATCACCAGCAATTTGACTCTGGTCTTGGGGTCCTGAATGCACAGAAAGGACATCTTGGTCTTGTACTGATAATTTGCTGAGTCCCTAGGGCTTTTTCCAGTTCCTCCACTTTAATGATTTCTGATGAGATACACTTTCAGGTGGTGGTTGTGTTCTAGCCTGTTTGTCTCCTGACAGAAGCCTTGGTACAACTTTAGCTACTTAGCATGCTGAGCAATTTTGCTCCTACTTTTGGGCCATAATATAATTTTATACTATATCACATAATATTATATTTGGGTTCTATATTGCTGCCTGTAGATATGCAAGGACATTGGGTGCTCAATTAAAATCCGTATCTTTGCTCTGCTGCTGCTTCCCCTTTTTCATTGTCAATGGTGTGACACAGTAGAAATGTATTGGTTGCATATGCAATACATTATGAAAAGTTGATTGACATTCAGTTTGAACAGCTGTTCAACCTTCTGGCCTGACTTATAAAGCTCTGTAGAGTTTCAGCCTTGGCTACTTTGAATTCAACCTTTCAGCATACTTTTATCCTATTAATGTGGTCAGCTCACTTTTTTCTGGCAAGAATTGGGCCTTAAACTGTGGAATGGCAGACATTTACGAAAAAACCACAATTGAAGCATATTGAGAGTGAATCCTCTGGAGTGGTTTGGAGTAGCTTGGATTTTTTTTCTTCCTCATTGATCTCAATAGATCAGAGATTGATGGTCAAATGTCTGTCCATGATAAGTGGATTTCTTGTGCCAACCTTCTTATGAATTTGGGTGAATTTTATATTAGTGATTATTAATATGTAAATTATAAAATTGAAATTTAAGCACTGTAGTATAATTTGAAAAATAAATATTTAAAATCAGGACATATTAATGTCATGACATGATATTAAATTTTATGTCAAGCCACATGATATTGTGACTTGATTCCACTTAATGTTTTTGTCATCCTATGCTGGGCTAAAGGTTTCAGTGAAAAGAAATATTAATGCAAGGAAGGAATTAATATAGTAAAGAAATACAAATACTTTTGTCTAAATAATAATTTAGCTGTTAGATAGTTTGTCTAATTTATATTTTCATATTAAAAATTTCCTTCACTTTTCTTTCATGGCAAGAAAACAAGACTTCAAAATGTCATACTTTCTAAAAAAATTTGTTATATATTCTATTTTAAAATATCTGTGAAGACCAATTTTTTTTTTTTTTAATGAAAAAAAATCGGTTTCTCTGAGATTCTCGAAGATAAGTGCAAAGCGGAACTAATGATAACCTGAAGATGAGAAATCTGTGGTCCTGGTTGTGGTGTTAATGACTTAGCGTAATAAATCTCTTATTACTTGATGGGGTATAAGATTGCCATATTGGCATGTTAAAGTCATTTAAGCATGATGTCTATCTTGTTCACATTTAGATTCTCCTCAAGCCTTTTATTCATTACTGAAAAAAAAAAGAAAAAAAAAGAAGGTGGGCAGTAATAGCTCTAGTCCAAAAAGGCAAAATGCTCACTGATATTGAACAGGACTTCTCTATTCACATGTTCCCCTTGGTCTGCAGAATGCACACTGAGATTTTTTGGTCATGCTTGCATGTCTAAAAGACTCCATCACCCAGCATGAGGTGGAAATTCGTTTGTGTTCTGGCACTGATGTGCCTAAAGGAGTTGTATCAAAAATTGCCAATGCTCTTTCAATCTTTCCAATCTTTTCCAAGACATTAACAGGAGTATTATAACCTTGTTGTGCTTGAGAATTCTTGTAACAGACATGTGCATAAGAAGATCAGAAGAATATCAAGTCAGAAGGCATGAGAATAACAAAAAGAGAATGCATTTTGGCACTTATTTGAGTAAAGCCTGAGACATGAGCTATTTGTTCCAGTGTCAGAAAAAGTCTTGAAAGTTGTGTCTTCAAGTGAGTTGATTTAAACTGGGACAATTTAAATTACAGGCATTTCAAATCCTTTTGCTAGCCTCAGACTCTTTAAGTGGTATAAATTAAAACTCTGCTTCAATGAGAAGTACCAAGTGTGGGGTTGCTTTTCTCAAAGCATTTACCTCACACTAATTACTTTTAGTATCATGGCACATGGCATGAGAGGGAGAACTGAAGTAACAAGGTAAAATAATTTAAAGAAAGAGGCTCATAAAAGTAAAAGTGCCTATTGAAATTGCAGTTACTATGAGATACACATTGCCATTAAATAGATGATAATACTAATTTTATTTTGTCTTGATTACTGTTTCTTAGCACTGACAAGGCTAACATTTATTTTGACTATTTGATTTTATTATATAAAACTTGAAAGATATGCATATAACAATTACTGTAAAAAATGAAGGTGCTCCATGTTGGAATATGCTCATCTAAATATAAGAGTACATAAACAGCTGGAAGCTTTTTAGAAGAAAAACAGAAGAGAGAAAGTCTGTCCTCAAAAGAAAAATGAGAGACAGACACATTAACTTTGTGTAGAGTCTTGTGAGAACCATAATACAGTGGAATTTAAGGGCAAAAGTTTGGTGAAATACAGCTTATGACATTAAAAAAAATATTAATTTAGGTCTTCTGGGAAAATCTGGACATTGTTCCTGTGAGAGAAGTTCAGTTTTTAGTTCTATGTAAATAGTCTCACCATATTGATTTCTCCTTTATAAAAAAGCTCACTTCTTTCCTTTCAGATTTTACTACAGTGAGGGTAACACCACAGAAAAGGAGTACAGGAAAATGTTAATTTCTGTAATGTTCAAGGGAGAAGTGTCTGATGTAGTAAGGTCTGCATCTGCATGAGTAGCAAATAGTCCTCTCTAATGATTTATTTCTTTGTGCAGATGTTCTGGCAAAGGCTATAAGGTTTAAGAAGCAAAAATCATAGTAAATCCTGAATGCCTAGAGGCCTGAAGGCTGCAGATAGGTACTGCAGCAATCATTTGCAACCAGTCATAGGGTTTTTTTTTAAGTTTTATTGCAGCTCTCAGGGCCAACCAACTTGTTAGGTTACCCACCTTGGACAAGAACCCCTTCCGACTCTGGTGAGGAGCCATCTTATAGCAGGTATTTCTTACTATGCTCTTTTTGTGTGGCAAAATAGGCTTTCTTCTCTTGCTTATTGCAAACATAAGTCAAAGTAAGTATGGCTGGTAGCAATTTAAAATGAGAATTAATCTGTTGAAAGGAAAATCAAATCTACTGCTGAAATAGTCTAGAAGCAAGTAAGCCACTGATAATTAAACTGGATTCCAGGGCGAAGTGTTTCTAAGAACATAATTTCATCATATCTTTGAGCTTTCATTCTGGAGGTAAATTTTTTTGTCTCTCAGGTGTCCATGTCTAGTCTAACTCAGACATTCTGAGAACAGCACTGGGCTCCTGGTTGCCTGCCCAGCTTCTTGGACTTCTTGTGCTGGACCTTGGAGAATTACATGGACCTGGATATTGAATTGAGGAATGGGTACTGGCTAAATTCCTCTGGAGAAGCTATGATGTGAGCAGTCCAGTTTTCTCGATTCTCTTGTTGCTAGGGAAATGCCTTTCAGCCACAGGGAAAAGACCACATGCAAATCTGTATGGCTGACCAGACTGCCCTGTAGTGCAGAAGGCAGTTCCATCCTTCTCTGGTGAAACCTGCCAGGGCAGTTTGTCATTGCTATACCTCTCCCCACTAAGATGGTTCTATTGCAGAAGTAATGTTTGAGTGCATATACTTTGTGTGCTGCAATGGGTAGAAGGAAGATAAATTCTTCAATGCCTCTTATCTTTTAATGAAGAACCAAACAGGACTATCAAGACTTTTGTTTCTTGAGAATTTGTGAATGTGGAGTGGAAGTCTTTGATGGAAGAAGCAGAGAGTACCCCAGCTATTTCTTTCCTATTTCATCCTCATCATGATAATAAGCATAATGATTTTGCTTTATTTTTCAAAGCCTGTTTTCTTGACATTTCTCTGGAAGTGTGAATGCTGGTCTGTTGTATAGTGCTGTCTATAAAACGGACATTGCCTGTTTGGAAGAAAGAAGACTCAGCTAAGATTCACAGAGTGCAAACAGTAGCAATTTTTTGACGGTCTTTTGTTCTCAAATGCAGGAGCCAAAAGCATGCTCCTGTAGTCCCGATTTACTACATTGCAGTTTTGTCAGTTGCAACAGGACTGAATTTCCTTATTGCATCACTCATCAGGCTGGCAGCTCAGGAAATACTGCTCAGGTAAATGGGGTTTTTTGGATAGAGGAGAAAATGCCATCCGCAGTGCCCTGGAGAACATTTGTAAATGCAGAAAGGACTGATGGGTTTCTGCTCTAACCTTGGCTTTGCTGCCTTAAATCAAATTGTTCCTGCCCACCAGATGCCTTCGGCAATGTGTGGGTGGGGACTGATCCTTTCCCGGGGCAGGCTGACAGTGTTGTGGCGCTGCGGGGAGGCCGTTCCCGGCCATGAGGACTCTTGCCTCCCAGGCAAGTTTTCATTCCAATGACCACTGGATGGTAAAAAGTAAAAATTATCCAAAAGGAAAATGCCACTGCACTGTGCCAAGGGACCCTGAAGTCAGTGTGTTCTTGAGGTGGCACAGGGCAGAGCTGAAGGCTGGGGTGTGCCAGGCAGCCTACCTGTGTCAGCTCTATCTGGCAGAAATTCTTTTTATTAGTCTTATTTTAAGAAATCTGATTAATTTTGATAATAATACCTTTTCTTTTTCTTTTCTCCCTCTGAACATTGTCCTCTAAACTCACAGTTTTTTCAATTTTTACCTTCCATTTTACCATCCAATTTTACTTTCTGCAATGCTGTGACAGCAAATATTTGTCAAATTTGTCCTCCAGTGAGGATGTCTCAGGTTTCTATCACTGCAATAATCCACGCTGTGAGCAGTGCAGCAGTTCTGTACCTTTGTGATGGGGTGAAACCTGCCATTGTTCTTTCTTTTTGGGCTCGACTTTGTATTGTTCCCTCAAAACTGTCTGTGCTGAACAACTGAGCTGAAAAAATAGAGAAGGGAATGATCATCCTTCTCCCCTCATCTGTATCTTTTTGCAAGGGACTTGCATCAAGAGAAACCACTTGGATGGCTGTTTCAGGAGGGGCCATAGGCTTTGTGTTATTTTTTTTCCTGCTTCCCTTCTGTGTTTCATCTTCCAGGACAGCAAAAACTTGTGTGTTTTTGGAAGAGAGCAGAACACCAGGAAGTGCTTCTTTAGTCCTGAAGTGTCTTCTTACACCTTAACTGCACTAACTCTTCATCCATTTCTGGAGCCAAGTTAACTTTGACTGCTTTTATTGCCTGCCACAGCAGGAAAAAAAAAATAAAAAAAGCAGCCAGGAGTCAGTAGGAATTCCAGTATCATGCTCAGTGTTTCTGCAAACTCTTCCATGGTTTTCAAACATAGGAGCACTAGGGATCAGTTCCAAATTACAAGGAGTTTGGGGCAGACATTTAGCATGCCACTTTGTTTTCTCATTTTGGTCTCTGTGAGGCCACTGAAGCAACTGGAGCATGTCTTCTGCTGAACCTCTTCTTTCTAGCACCTCTCCTCCCAAAGACATGTGAGCATTGACTCCTGCAACTGCTTGCTCAGAGCTGTCAGCACATATAACCTGCTACTCGTAGGCTTCCCATCTGGAATGACAGGACCTGGCTGTGATTCAAGCAAAGTAATGTCTCCAGACTCTTTCTGTCTCCAACACAGGAGCAGTGAACTTTGTTCCAGTTTTTCCTGGCCTTCTCTCAAACGGAGTCAGAAGTTATCTTTTTGAATTGCTTGCAGGTGAGGGGATTGAAGAATTCCAAATGCATTTGAAAATAAGGTTATAACAAGTAGTATTCCACAATATAATGGTATTAGACATGAAAAATGCAGTTTCTTGCTCTTAAACCTGTGAAAAGAATCCTTTTGTCTTTTCAAAGTGTAACATTTTTTCAACAAGTTTATATTTATCCATTGTGGCCAAAGCTGAAGGTATACTCTAACAATTATGCTTTATGACTATACTTTAAAGGACTTGTTTTTTCTGATACTAATGGTGAATCTGTAGTTTTGTCTGACATTTGGAAACATGGAGTGGTGGGGATCAGTGTGGCTGGGACATATTATCAAGGATGAGATGGTCCATGAATTTTGTCCCTTAATATCTGTTTGTCATTGCCCTGAGCAAAGCACCAACTTAATACCCATCTTCCTTGGTGAGCCAGTAAGTTAGAGAAAATCTGCCGATCAAGAAACTCCTTGTACAAGTTAGAGAGTTGATTTAGATAGCTGATTAACCGGTTAAGTAACTGACTAGATCTGACTAATTAGTGGTTAATGGCAAAGCTCTGTCATATTAGATTGATCTCCAGTAAGCCAAAGGACAATTATGAACTTGCTATCCCTGTGGTTATTTTCCCTCTGCATTGTTACAAGAACTCCAGTTAGAGGTAATGCGATAATTTAGGACTATTATGTAAGGCTGTCTCCTTGCCACAGGACAGTGCTTCGAGCACTACTATAAATTGGGGCAATGCAATTCCTAATGTCTGGTGAGATACGTGATTAAGTAATCATTGATTTTTTATGGGAAACCTCTGTAACTCTATCAGTAGTTTCATATTGTCTGTCAATTCATTGCCCATTGAAGCGCAGATTGTTGCAGGCAGCCAAATAAAAAATAAACAAGCATGGAGGTTAAAGCTGGTGATCAGTGTGAGAAATGTAAACAGAAGGTTCAAAGTTTATTTTCCAGGTTGTCTCCAGCCCTGGCTTGGTGCTTGGTAAAGCAGCAATTTTCTTTTTGAGTAGCCTGTGTCAATGCTATCTGAATAGGTACTTAGCTAAGCACATTTTGGGTGCTTTGGCGACACAAATAGTTTGAGTCACGTTGCATGTCACAAATAATTTGCTCAGAAGCAGGAAGGCATATGCCCACTCTGGATGTCATCTGTGGGATGCCTGGAAGGCCTGTCTGGCAGGCTTATACCACTATCATTGCAGATTGACATACTCACTGTAGCTTGTAATTGGTAAGAGACAGCATCAGGCCTTGTGGATTTTGACTTCCCCATTACTAATGAACTAAGATTGATTTTTGCAACTAGAATCATTAGAACCTCAGTGTTTTGGGGTTTTTTCTCTTTTTTTCCCCCACCCTTTCAAATTACCTTTGATCTTTACAGAGTTTTTTCTACATCTTTCAGAAGAGATGATGTAGTCAAATGGACTACATCTATCTATGATTGCAAGGTATTTCTCGTAAGATACTTGCCATGTTTCCTCATTTGTTGCATCAACTATTACTCATATACCTACTTCCTTATTACTCCTCTTGAAAGAGTAGGAGCGAAGTGAGACTAATAAAGCTGTGCACACTGATATTTAAGTTGTTAAATCAAAATAAAAAGGCTCTCAAAACCTTGATTTTGAAATGTTTTAGCTGCAACCACATTTGACATACTGTATTCAATTTAGGCTGAAATTAAAGGAGTTGTATTTGGCATCCCTAAAAAAAGCCAAAGAAATGTGGATATGGTTTACAAACTGATAATGTAAATCCATTCCCTTTGCTTTTATCCAGTACATCCACTGTGTTTTGTCTTCCAGAAAGTGAGAGATTCAAGTTTTGTTTATTGTTTCTGAAACCCTTTGAAGTGGGAGAGTTTTAACTGTGCCTTGTTTTATTTTCTCTCTTTGGTTTGTTACACTTTTCAGTTTCAGTAAATTGAACATTCACTACAGCAGACTGCAATCCTGTTGCACATTTTCCATGTGAGTGCCTTAATCTGTAGGTTGAAGGGTTTTCTTCTCCTTCTGTTCCTAGAATTTATCTTGTTGCAAATGGAGAGGTTTAGGGAAAGGGCTAGAATCCCATACCCACCCTTGGGGGTGGCAACCCATTTCAAATTTAGTGTCCACCCAAGTCAGGACAAGGATACAGGTGTGTCTCCAGTCTGTAATACAGCACTCTGAGTTCTGTGAAATGTGGTGATCTGAGCCAAGTCTTCTGCTGCAGCTATTCCAGTTAGGAATCAGGACACCCTCCTGATGGTATGAACTCAAGTGTTGTCTCTTACCAACCTCTCACTGACTTGCAAAGCACTTGAGCTCAGATGTAGCTTTCGTGGTGGGAGAAGCCCTTCTGTTGGCAGAACTGCCAGCACTGAGCAGAATTCTGGCCTGCCACATTGTGACCACCTACCACTGCACAGAGGGAAGGTGAGGGGCACTACAGCCTGTGTGAGGGGATTGTTGGGGATGGAGAATTGTGGTTCCCAGGGACAGTCCCTACAGATTCATGCTGGATCATCCAGTAAGGTGGGTATCAACTAGCTCTATTTGAGTGGCCAGATTTATCCAGCTCCTTCTCCTAATTTACCTGACTGTTTAGCAAGGATAGATAATTTTCCCACAGTGCACCTGCATAAAATTGAAAGGAATCACTTGTTTCATTGTAGTGCAGAGATAAACAGGTTATATCCTTCTGAAATGTTAGTTTTGCAACACTTGAGTACACTTGAATGGATATAAAAATCCTAATGCCATTTCATGGTGTAACTAGTCTCACTCAGGCTGGGTTTACTTAGGAGAAATAAACTCAGGTTAAGTGTTTGAGAGTTATTTATGCAGTGAACATGTGATTTTTTTTTTTTAAATGCCTTTCATTACACAGGGAATAATAAATTATACTCTTAACTAGAATGAGACAGAAGTCAGTGCTTCTTTTGAAAATTAGATCCTGGCTCAAATACTGCTTAGCCTATCCAGTTTCTGGAAACTAAACAACAATTTAAGTCACTGAGAAGGGTTTGCTGAAGTCCATTTCAGCTCCTTTGGCATAAAGCACGCAGGCGGAAACATTTCCTTGCCAGTTAACTAATGCTTCTCCTCTTGCTCCTGGTACTGTGTTTGATTCAAAGCTGTGCAGTTCCTCCCCAAACCCAAGGCACACATGAAATGAAGAAATGACAGGAAAAAGGTCACATGTCACAATAATTACTATAATATAGTCTGTTCTTCCCTTGCTTTCTGGCTCTGTATTTGAGGCTCAATGTTAATGTGTTTGTACAACTAAAGGTGTTTCCTCTGCTTGTTTATACTAGCTATGATTTCTAAACATCCTTGAAGTTATTTGCCATAACATGTCTCCTCGTCATGATATTACTTCAACTTGAGCCACTTATAGAAAGTGCTTCTTTCTGTTTTTGAACAGAAACGACTGGGAGCCAGAAAAATGCGTATTTGTTTGCCCTTCTATTTTTGGTTTGAAATTGCTGGAAGCCAGTAGGTGGGGTTTTATTTTATGCTCTCAGATTTTATTTTCAAACTAAAACAAATATTATGTATGAGGAATAGCACATATCTTAAATAACTAGTTTTACTAAAAGGAAAATCTTCCTGTTAGAAATTCTTCTGAAGTGTGGCTCTCTTTCTGGAAATCCTTCCTTGCTTGCTTCAGCAGTCTTGTATCCTCTCCCATTTCCCTCAGTGGTTCTTTTACATGCAGAGGGTGAGTTTTATAGGAACTTTGCTGGCAATAGAACCTTGATATGTTTTCCTTCATCATGTACATGACACCAATTTGTCGCCTGTCCATTCTACCCACCAAAGGAAAATCACACTGGGAGTTGACTAGCGCTTGTCTTAAAGAAATGAAATAACCTGCTCTGTCACCTAAATGAATAACTACTAACTTGGTATATCTCTGGAAAATAAACTCTAGTGTCTACTGTTGAACTGCAGAGATTTTGGTCTCCAGGAAGGAAAATTGCAATCCATTATAAAATGGGTAGTCCAGTATGAGGTCTCATCCCATTCAGAAGAACCAGAAGGTTATCTAATTTGCATTCCTATGAAAACACTGGGAATTACTCAACAAAAGCAGAAATCAAAATCCAATAGATTTCTTTCAGAATAAAATCCAAAATGAACAAAAATAATTCACTCCCAATTTTATTTATTTATTCTCTCTGCATTTCCACCCCCACCAAACCAACCCTACCCAACTCCAAAATCTATCACACCCAAGCAAAAAAAAAAACCCCTCCAGTCACATCCACGAGCTTTATTATGTTAATTTCATAAAAAAGCTTGTATAGCTTTGAGTTAGTGTTACTTACTGCTTCTTGACTTTTCAATCAGCAAAATGTGTTCACATAACATAGCACTGTCTTTGGAAAAGTGGGGCTTTTTTGAGTGGGTGTGAGGAACCAGAGGGTAGAGTTTGCAGGACAAAAGGTATTAACAATTTTTTTTACTCTTCTGCCAAGATTATGTTATATGAAAATACAATACAGAGCTTAAGTACACAAAACTTTCTCTTTTTACAGCTTTTCCACTAAGCTTTGAAGCCATTCATGGAAGCTGATGGCCATGCTCTCGTAAGTATAACTGAAGTTATGCCAGAGTTATTGATCAGCTAAAGGCGTCACATGTTGGGATAGTATCCTTCTAATCATACAAGACTATGAGTGGCATAACAGAATAGCATATGTGAACAGCATCAATATCTAAACCAGATCTTGCTAGGCCAGGCCAAGTAGTGTGGTTGCCCCAGTTCTGCTCTAATGTTGAAATGAAATGTACTGCGTGTGCATGATGCCAGGGGCACCCTGACTTCCAAGTCCTACCCTTCAGTGAATAAGAAAACAGTAACCTAAGATACATGAGCGTAGCAAAGGATTTTCTTAGCCACACATCTGTCTAACCCTTAGGATGCTTAAGGAAAGTACAGCTTTGTAGAATACAGCTGTTGATCCCGGCTGCCTTTGGTGCCTTCTCAGACTCATGCACCATGAGTTGAACTTAATGTGACATGAAGCCTGGTGCTCACTATTAGCCCAAAGCCCTTGCTGTTCTGTGTAGAACTATTTTTTTCCTTTTTTCCCCCCTTGAAACAGTTTCTTGTACTTATTTCACCCCATTTTTTGCTCCTGGGGACTTTGTAGGCTGCAAGGCCTTCAGACAGAAGCATCACTTGGGATGATCCTTGTCTGTTCCTAGCAGCTGCTGCAGATCCAGAACACCTGCAGCTTTTGACACAGCTCCCTCTGATTAGGAAGGATCAAGAGCCCTTTAATCAGTGGTTGGGAGGAACCTACCCCGAATGCAGCTAACAGACCCACTGGTTTGTGTAGCAGGGCATGAAGGAGGAGCAAAATAAGGGGGCCTCAGTTGAAACTGTGCTGTTGTAACAGTCTTAGACATGGTGGTACCAGGACAGTTTCCCAAGTAAATATAGGAGCAGTGGTTCTTGCTAGGGCAGAGGCTTCTACACAGACTGTTTTGTGAGGAGGGTCTGCAGTCCTCCAAATGAAACCAAGACAAAGGCTCCTCCTCCACCTAAGAACTTGTAACTGCAAAATATGTTGCCTGCCCTTGTAATGGAAAGGAAGCCAGATGTGCCTACTAGCAAAGTACCTGGTTCAGCTAACTGTAAACCATGCAAGGCTACCAGGAAGAAATGGTGAGACATTGCCATGGGTGATTCCCTTCTGTGAGGGACAGAGGCACCCATCTGTGGGCCTAGCATCTAGAGAAGGTTTTTGCCTGGTGGGGGCCAGGATCCAGGATGGTGTGAAGAGAGTGCCAAAGTCCGTCCAGCCCTCTGACTTCTATCCCCTATTGCTATTCCATTTGAGCATAAATGATACTGCCAGTGGAAATCAGTGCATGCTGGGGGCCATAGAGCTGGAAAGTAGCTTTGCAGTAAAGGACCTTGGAATCTCGGTGAACATCATGTTGAACGTGAGCCAGGAATATGCTGCAAAGAAGGCAAATGGTATCTTTGACTGCATTTAAGTGTTGCCAACAGGTGAAGGATGGTGATAACTTATTCAGTGCTAGAGGGGCCACCCCAGGAATGCTGTGTCCGGTTCTGGACTTCTCAGTACAAGAGAGACATGGACATACTGGAGAGGCAGTATACATATATTTATACTGAAGGGCTACAAGAATAATTAAGGAACTGTAGCATCTGTGATATGAGGGAAGACTGAGTGAGCTGGGACTGTTTAGCTTGGAGAACAAGCTCAGGGGGATCTTATCAAGGTGTAAATACCTGAAGGGAGGTCACAAAGGTGCAAAGGACAAGGTTCAGTGGTGAATATGGTGGTGCTGCTAGGTTGACAGCTGGACTTGATGATTTTAGAAGTCTTTTACATCATTAACAATTCTATGATTCTTTTCAGTGGTGCCCAAAGACAGGACTAGAAGGGATGGGCACAAACTGAAACACAGGAACATTTCTTTACTGTGAGGATGACCGGACACTGTCACAGACAGTTGTCACTCTTGCCCAGAGAGACTGTGGAATCTCTATCCTTGGTGATACACAAAAACTGTCTGGACATGGTCCTGGAAAACCAGTTGCAGGTGGGGAATGGACTTAGATGACCTCCTGAAGTCCCTTCAAGCTCAGTCATACCGTTCATCTGTGCAAAAATAGGACCTCTAAACTGACAGAAGTCTGGTGAAGTTGTCACTTCTCTCATGTGCTTGCTCATCACTGGAGCTTGCCTGGCAGAGAAATGGCTGTGAACAATATGCAGTTGTACAGATTCCTTTGCAACTGGCTCTCAGGTGTATTTGCCAAGTGGAGGAGTAACGAATAGCAAGCTTGAAGTCTCTGTTGTTCTGCAGGATCACTATCCCATCCTGTTCAGCCCTAAGTAAACCAAAACCTACTAAAAAAGATTAAAACTGATGACTATTGCTGGCCTTGCACAAAAATGTATGTTTTTCAATTATTCAAGAGCTTTGCTTGAATTATTGCTCTCAGATTTTCCCTGGTAACAAGAAAAGATAGAAATAGATTTAATGTTCTTGGTTTATTTTTCAGTTGAACCTGTGATAATGAAATAAATCATTTCCCACCAGGAAACTGAGTTTTATAGAAACACATCCACCATTGTCAGAAGCAAAACAATTAGTTTCAGATTGTTCCAGTGACTATGTCTGCCAGTTACAGTACATTCATGTTGAAAACTGCTCTTATACCCCTCGTCGTTACTACTGATTTTATTGGTAATAACTCTACCCTCAACAGTTTTCTCTCTGTTCTGCACTGGTAAGAATGTCTATAAGAGTGAAACTTAAAAGTATCTCTTAATCAATGTTCAATCTAGGTTCACTCAAACAAAAGATTATTGATTTTTATAGTCCAGGTTTCAGAGGAGAAAAACTTTAATTTACTTCTTGAGGAAAGGTTTGCCACTGGAGACTTGCTAATGTGTTGTGTTCTCGTGGAAAATTGAATTCAAACTCTACTGGTGAGGCATTTTATGAATTCTGTGATAGATTCATTTAAATGCAGGTTTCCTATTGGTTTGAGATGAAAATAGTTTTACTTTAAACTGTTTGCTTATTTCATAAAATATCTATCTGACTCCAAACACTGCGCTTTGGAGAAAGAGGTTGTTTTTATTTGTTTCTAAATCAACAAAACTTGGGAAGGCAATTTTGTGAATCATGCCAGACTTTATTGCTGCAGTTGGGGATTAGAGTTTTCTCTTGTGCAGAGCAAAACAGATATTTTTTTTTTGTAGGATGAAGCCAGGTTTCTGAACAGCATTAAGACACATTTAAAAGTTGCCAAATTCTAAATTTAGTATTAATTGGTTGAATATTTACTTCAGTTTTCAAGAATACTGGGAAAGACAACTAAAAATGTGTCTTAATTCAAAAAAAATCATTCAATAGTGTTTTTGTTACAGATTTATCTCTAATTTTATTCAGGCAAACTATATACAGTGCCAGCTGGAGAAACTGCCTTTCCTTCCACCATTAATATCCCAACTCTTCCTACAAAATGTGAAGAAAAGAGGGTTCATCACCTCTATGAACTTGTAGCAGGATACCATCATTGTCACTGAATAATGAATGTAAATTAATAAATTCTTTTAACTGACCAAAGTTCTTACTAGGTAACCAGTTTTTTCCTCAGTTTAATATAAAGGGGGCTTTAACAGATGATTTACATAATATGAATATTAACTCTTTCTTGACAAATGAGCTATAGACCATGTTATTTTGCTTTAGATTGTCAACAAGGTTAGTGGAAAGATTGCTTCTTCCTCAGTTGTGTAGACAGAGCCACATCCTGTTTCAGCTTTTGTATGACTTCATGTTGGTTAAAGATGAAATGACCGCACTATAGTATCATGGCAAAGATGTGATCTTGTCTTACTACATAGTTTTTGTGCAAGGACAGCAGATTCGTATTTGGTTTTCTTAATATCGTTTTGGATTGCTCCAAAGGAATCTAATTAGTTTGTCTGTGTGACCCATTGATTCCCTGAGGCCATATATTATTTCCATGTGTCCTAACCAGGGCATTACTTTCTTCAAAATGAAGACACAAAGGGTGGCCAGTATGGGGAAATAGCAGAGATTCTAATAGAGCTGATGCGTTTTCTTATTGCTTTTCTTTGTGTGTTGTCATGGAGAATAGTCAGAGAGAGAAAAAGGCAAAAAGACAGTGGTAGAATTAAAAAAAAAAAAGAAAAAAAGAAAAAAAGAAGAAGAATGAAAAAGGGAAAAAAGAATATGCAGTGACTAAGCGGGAGTCTGGAATTATTAATTTCTGGCAAAGCTTCCCACGAGCTTGTTGTTTGGGTCATCTCAAATAGACACCAAATAAGCACACGATGGTGATATGTGGTTCTGCACTCTGTGATACATGCAGGGATCATTGCTTAGGGAAGGTTGTAGCTCCTGTAAACACTGATGGCAGTCATCTCTTCTATTCCTGTTGGCAGACAGTCTAGCTTTACTTATCTTTAATTTGCCTGTGAGAAGAGCCATTACAGATTTCAAGAATAATATGCAATGGGGTTTTGTTTTCCTGAGAAACTGGAAAAGCAGAGGGGCTACATTAGGGATGTTCATAGCGTAGCTCTGCAGCGGATCAGGTAGCTACCAGCTTTGCATAGCAACGTTGTGGCCAGCATTAAATCATACATCACTTTCTCCAGCATTTGTCATCTGGAAGCTTCAAAACCTTCCTAATAATAGAAAAAGGTGAATGCTTTAGTTCCTGCACTAGAGATGGAAAGAGAAGTCAAGTGCTTTGTCCACAATCACACAACTAACCAGCTGGTCTGGGGAGAATTTACTCCCAAAGCCAGACCTTCAGTGTTCACTGACCTCCTTTTTTGATCTGTGGTCTTCTGGTTTGGTTTCATTTTCTATGTGTTTATGCAGGGTATGCATAAACAAATGAGTAAATATAATGCAAATGAGTAAATATAATTCAGTTGTGTTATTTTTAAACTTCCATATATGTTGTGTGGGGTTTTCTTTTTGTTAAGAAATATTATGAAACATAGGGGAAAAACATACACTATGCACTAAATTAAAAAAAAAAAAAGTAAAAAGGAAAAAATAGGTTTTCTTTTTTCTTTCTCAGGATTTCTTAGAATGAGCTAAATGACAATCAGTCATCTGGCATGTATTCCATTCTCTCCATGTTTGTAAATCTGCCTCATGGAGTGTAATGAAGCATTAAAATGTTGGAGTTTCAACTTCTATCTTTTAACTTCAAAGCACAGAATACAATTCAGGCAAACACAGCAAAGTAGAAGCTGCCTGTGGGTGCAGAACAGGAAATACTAGTAGATAGACACATGTATAACAATTACGTTTGCTCTTGCTCAACTAGATATACATCAATTTTAATTACCACGTTTTATGCTTCAGCAACTAACGTCCCTTCAGCAGTGAGTGGGTTATGTGTTTCCATCCTGCATATACCACCAGCATCACCACCACGTCCTTCTCTATCTTCCCCCTCCCCTTTCTACACAAATGTTGCAACACAATCTGAAATTTCCTCCTTTCTTTCCTTCCTGCATTTCTTACAGGTTCCTTTGCGTCAGAAGGCAAAAAAGAAAAGTCAAGGTAATGAGAGATTGTTTTTCCTTTTCTCCCCTGGATTCCTCTGTTATTTTGTTAGTATGTCTTATTCTTGTGAGGGTGAGGATTTTGTTCTGCTACTCAGCTGGTGGAAGGCTGCTTTTTAACTCCTCTGATTCTTGCACCGATTCTGAAAAAAAATGACAACGGGCTGTTCCTTTGGATTAAATCCTTGTGGTATGTTAATTGAATCAAAGCTGGAAATCAGTGAGGTAAAATCAGCTGCCTGCACAGACAGACACACTAGCGGTTTTCATGTACTTGGCATAATAGTTTTCTCTAGCTGACTTAAATAGATGTATTCTTTTCAGTGCAGCTGTGTGAAGGAAAATATATGCATGCTTCTCTTAAAAGGATCAAAGGATGTATTTTTAATTTACAACACCTTGTGTATGGTTATTGTAGCATTAATTGGTATCTACATTATCTATAGCTTACTATTTGGTTTCAGAACATCAGCATGCCTTTCAAAAGAATGTGTGTTACTGTCACAGCCATTATAAAACTGAATGACTTCTAAGTATATTTTAAGATATGCTTGGATGGCTTGCTGAGATTGCTATGTAAGGTTGATATCTTTAATTGTCAGCTGGTAATGCACTTTTAAGCAAGCAGAACACTGTATTTTTAATGGCACAGGGTTCTTTATAATGAGCCGACGGAGGATATCGTGCAAAGAGCTGGGGCAAGCCGATTGCCAAGGATGGCTCTACAAAAAGAAGGAAAAAGGAGCTTTCATTGGAAACAAATGGAAAAAGTTCTGGTGTGTGCTAAAGGAGTCATCACTGTATTGGTACAGCAGTCAGCTGGTGAGTACAGCGTACATCCAGCTCCGGGTGCCAGAAAAACAGCATCTGCTGGGACTGCAAGAAGGGAAGCTGGGGTCACAATTTAGATGCACCCTGGAGGAGTACAAATAACTGAGTTTATTTCTCAGCCTGACATTTCTTGTGGTCTGAGAAGTGTCTATATGAATACGAAATATGCAGAAAACTGTGTATTTTCTACTCCAGCAACTACTTGTGAAATGTTAACTTACTGTCAGTTCTGCCCTGTAAAAAGCTGCTCTTTGAAGGCTCTTTGAAGGTGGTATTTGAGTTTGAGAAAGATCTTCCTGTGTTGGGCAGTTTGCAGACACTTGTTATCAAGACTCAAAACAGGAATGCCTCTTTATTTTTGATTAATTTAATTTTCAAAAGTGGCTCTCTTGTTTTTCTCTCTGTCCCCTTCCACACAGAGATTTTTCTGTATATTTGTCTTCTTGATTTCTTTTTCTCTTTTTCCTCCTATTTTTCTTTTCCTTTTAAAATTTTACTTCCTTTTTTCTTTATTTCTTTTTCCCCTTTCTTTCTTACCTTCAAGTATTGGTGTACAGCTGGCTTTATTTCAGGCTTGTTTAATTGGGCAGAGAGATTGTCTTGCCCATCCTAGGAAGGTTCAGACATAATTATTACCTTCTCTTTGCCCTTTTGCACTGCTACCTCTAAAAATCTCCTACCACATTCAAATGATGGAGTGGCAGAGTCCAGAATTGGGGTGTGCAGAGGATTAGGAGATGCCAGCAAAAACATAGGTTGAAACTTAGCAGCTTCAGTGTGGGATTTTGGACAGACATTAGGTACCCTAAATGTAAATGAGTGGCTCTGGAATTCAGCATGTTCCAGGCCCAGCAAAGGATGAAAGAAAAAAGAAAGCCTTATTAATTCTTAGAGCATTAAAAGGTATCAAAGGCTATCTGGAATCTTTGTACTTGTTTATTTCTATTGCAGTAATCCCCATTGAAAATCTTGGTGACTGTTTCAGGGAACAAATAAAATAGTTTAAACCTTTTTAAAAAATCCCCATACCCTAAAAAAAGCTTTACTCATGTAGAGAGTATTTCATATTGTCCCTTCAGTTGTGGGTATAATGTTATTATTTTCTGTGCGTTTTTCTTTTGTTTGTTTGTTTGTTTCATGTGTGGGGTTTTTGTTTGTTTTATTGATTTATTTTTTCTGTTTGCTTTTCTATCAGAATAAAAACTTTGACTGGTACTTAAAGATGGCATGAGCTATACCTTTTTGGAAGAAGTGAAAACAGCTTTGCTGGTCTGGAGCTGTTTTTTTACTATGTTGTGATAGTCTGATATAGATTCCTTTCAGGACTAAGTCAAATACATGCATGAGAGAAAGAAAAGAAATAGGAAAAGTAGTAAAAAAAGAAAGTTTAAAAAGGCTTTTTTCCCCTCAAATGCTTACAATATCTCTGCTTGAAAGACATGGCCTGGCAGATATACTCATTAGCACCATTAATACCTCAGAAACACTTATTAATATCAGCTGTTAGAAATCTGTGTTTGCAATTGTATTTCTGGCCAAGCAGTTTTAAGACAGGTGAACTGGCTGGCGGGCTGTGTCTTTTAGACACGGGAAGTATTAGAAAAGGAATAATTCAGAGGAGTAATCAAGCAGGGAGGAAATAAAAAAAAAAGTCATGATTAGGCAAAGTTGCCTTCTGGGAAAAGAAGGGCTGGCGGGGGGAAATGTGCAAAGCCCTCCACTTCCTTCAGTTGTTGTGGCCTGGCTAAATGTCTTTCTTGGGATCCATGGTCAGGCTGGTTCCAGTGCTCCTAGACAGCACCCATCCTTTTAGTCCACGCCTGCTTTAGGACTGCCACTGACTGCCTCCAAATAAACATGGCTGAAGAACAAGTGTCAGTATCATTCCAATTTATTTAATTTCCTCCAGAGAGTTCATATAGCTTCAAAATACTGTTGACTTGTGTCAGCCCCGGGTTCTCACCTATCACAGCTGTCTTTTAAACATGCTAGATGGTAGTGCCTCTTTGCTTTCAACTTCTGCCAACTCTCACACACTATTTTGTGTTGAAAACTCCAGGCTTCTTTGGACAACTTACAGTGTAGCCTCTGTGTGACTGTAGATTCAGGCAATGTTTGCAGAATATCAGTAACTACGGAGTTTGGGAAGGAAGAGAGGTATCCTTTGCTAAGACATGCTTTCTTAAATTTGTGACACCAGAGATCTGAGATCAGTTAGACATGATGTATTTTCACGTCTAGATTGATGAAGGAGAAATAGCAGTGACATATTCACTTGCTTGCTTGATATTTAAGTCTCTGCCCTGGCATTAATACTGCTTGTCTGCCACTGTCTTCAGTGAAGTTAATGCTCAGTCCCAATGGGTCATATAAGATGACAATCTAAAGTTTGGATTTCTGTTGAAAGAGGAGTTCTGCTTCTCACGTGCCTCAGGCTTCCTGTTACTGACCCTCTTACAGAGGCTGAAGCAAAAGGTGGTGGTGAAAGAATGGGGCTGAGGTCAAAGGAACTGGGGCATGGTGTCTGCCTGTAGCGTTGCGTGAGCAGTTTTGTTCATGTGAGAAACGAGCGTGTTTCATTTGTGACCGTGTGAAAACCAGACACTGGCAACTGTAGCGTAGCAACAGAGTGCTGGACCTATTTTTCTAATGGAGATGAGGAAAAGAGGGAGTGGATGGAATTTGTGAGGGAATGTGCATTATCCTGAATCTGGGTAGATAACCTCAGTCAACATAATGTTGTTGGTAAAGTTTGTTTTCAGGTGCCTCTGAAGACTCTGATTTCATTTGCCTTCAAGCTACTCTGGTTTTGGGTCTTTCACTTGAGGCAGATTGTGGTGTGTGATATAGGACACTTGTGACACTTGCAGATGACATTTCCTTCAATTTAACATAAAGTACTGTGTGAATACCACAGCTCCAAAGACAAAAAAATAACAAAATTGTGAGACAGGTCAGCAATAGCAGATCAGACACCCTGAGAGACAAACTTCTCCTGCACTGAAAGAAGACCAGAGAACACAGACAAATCTGAGTAAGCTTTTGATGCGTTAGCTGAGGTACTGCAGTCAGTGAAATTAGGACTCAGTGGTCTCAGTAGGCTTGGGTAGGCTGCCCTGGAATCTCTTCCCACACACCCTTCCTCTTTCTATGAAATATGAGGCAGGTAAACTTCTGTGTGCAGCATGGATGCACTCCCAGTCTGGGAAGTGGAAGCTCTTTGGCTTAGGAGGAAACACAGAGGGATTGGCTTTGCAATGGTAAGTCAGAAAATATCAGAAAACAGATCTGAGCAGTCAGACTTTCTGAGTGCATTCAGGAACACCAGACTCCTTGGACAAAGGCTTTTCATTAGTGTTTGGTTCCTTATTTTGAGTACTGCTCTCTGTAGGCAGCTGTCTTGAAGAGAAGTATTTAAAGAGGACAGTGTGTGATCCTGTCTGACTGTTTAGCAGTTTTAGTTCTCATACTGAAACCCTAGAGGGAATCAGTAGTCCTATAGGAAGTGGGGCAGATGGAGGGATTGTCACATATAATCCCAGACTTCCAACTCCTTCTGCTTGTTTTGACTGTGTTGGATAGTGTTGGCTGGAATGGGACAAAGGACTATATGCCTCTGTCTGGTGGGTCTTTAGGATAGCTCCATGAGTTTTCCAAGTAGAGTTGAAATAGATTTTTGCAGAATGTGTTAAAGATGGTTGTCATGGGGATCCAACTGAAAAAAAAAAAAAAAAGAAAAAAGAAAAGATATAAAATTAAAGGTTGCAGGCTGTGATCTACTGTCACTATTTATCTTTGTACTGGGTTTTTTGTTTTGTTTTGTTTCCCCCCCCACACAGTTTACTGCATTTATATTGGTCCTCCCTCCAACAGCTTTGCCGGAATCTGTATAATTGCAGTCTTTTAAAACAAAAATCTTTCACCTTTGAGCTGTAGTAGCTGCTTATGTGGATGAGAAAAATTCATTGATGTCAGCTGATTGTGCTGAGAGCTTCAGGGACCTCTGGTCCAATATCTTACACAAATTATTCACAGTTCTATAGGTTGCCTCATTGGTGTACTTGGCAGAGAGAAAAAAGACTAAAGAGGCTTGAGGACTGAACTGTTCCTCCAACATCCACAGGGTCTTCTGGGGGCAGTGCTGAAACATTGACGAAGCCATGAGAAGTACCCTGATTTGCAGATTGGAGCTGTTCCACAATAACAAGATATTTCATGTTCCAGCACTGTTTTAAAAAAATCTTTCTGCAACATTACACTCACTTTAAATGACTTACTGAATCTCCTAAAGCCACAACATTTAGATAACGTATTGAGGCAAGCTGAAAAGGATGTTAACCTCTTTCATTGGATTCCAGTATTATGTTTCATAAATATTTCTCTTTTTTGAGTGCAAAGCTTTTTCTGTGGAAAAATGGTTACTTTCTTTTTGCCCCAAGCATTTGCAGACTGTTGTTATTATTGAAATTATTTTTCTACATTTTAGTGTAGCAAAAATACAGATTTATACGTTAAGTTAGCCTTCATAAAACCCACAAGAGATAACAGATTATTCTTTCAAACATCCAGGTTAAGTAGAAAACAGGTCATGATTCTTTTTATCTGATTTTTTTAGGGCTATTTCACAGCTTTTTCATCAAAATCCGAAGGAAGTTTGAATGAAATGTGTGAGTTAAACAATAGCATGCTAAAGTCATATTAATAAGATAATGTTTGGAGAAAAGAAAGCATTTATGATTTCTCTATGCTTTTAATGTATTAAAACATCATTTTTATGCCAAGAATGACCGAAAAGATGACTTCCACATGTTCTGTTCCTAGGGTTTATTTGGAATTCTATTTGCTGACTGTAATAACAGTCATAAGGTTTTGCTATTGGGACTTCTTTTCCTTTTTTTCCCGTCCTTTTTTCCCCTGATAACTATGGAACTACATACCCATCAAGACACTCTTTTCTGTTACATAGATGGAACATTTGAGATGTGTACAGATAGTGCATTATAAAGATTCACATCATTATACTCTTTCTTTTCCCTCATACATAAAATGAAACATAAACTTTTCTTATAAATGAACAAATGTGAAATCACAGGCAGGATTAATATAAAATCCGAATTCATTGAAGGAGAATACATATGTGAGACTGTAATCTTTTACCAACTGGAACATAACAACTACTGCATAAGAAATTGGAGGTTTCTCTGTTGTAAAATTGTTAAAATTAAAATGTTGAAATCAAAGCCTACTTACCTTTTTTCATTAGTAGTTTAGAGAGTACTCCTTAATATAGGTAGAGGAGTCTATCTAAATTACTAATAGACTAAATCAGTGGTTCAAGTCCAAGTTCCATCCCTGCATGGGTAGGAGCATTTCAGATGAGTGTTTCCACAATGTCTTACAGGGTCCTGATAATTCAGTAGTCAAACACAAAATCCAAATTCTCAAATACTTTTACACATTGACAGTAGAGACAGTGACTTATCTAATGACATTTCATGGACTTAATCCCTTGATGAGTGCTTGTGCAGCACTCTAAGCTGTTTATAGGATGCAGCCTAGACCAATGGCTACTGCATGAAAAAATAAAACCGGCTGAGCTGTGACTGTACTCTTGACATGTAAGATAGGCCAACCTAAAACCAAGTCACCCACTCACCCACCTGAAGGCTTACCCAGCTCAGGCCATGGATTTATTGCTGTGTGGGTAAGAAGGTACATGGGTATAGTCCTTCACACAGGGTCTTGTGAATCAGTTTTTCTTAAACTCATTATTGACTCATACTGCAGAGAAACATCTGGCATTGTATAAATTTCCCATCCAGCAACTTGTGCAATAGTGACTTTGATACCTCATGGACTGCTTTTTTTAGATTGATCTTTGGTGTTCTTAGACTGGTCTTGGGAACCAAATAGAAATTCAGTGTTCTTGGTGCACCCAATCCAGTAAGTGATCACTGTTTTTGGTACAGAAATGCAGGATAACACATTCTCTGTCTTTAGTACATTGCAGCCCAGGAATAGAACTCCCTCTTTACTCACTCCTACTCCTTTGCTCATCCCTATATACTTAGTGTACTATGGATCTGGAATGCTAATACTTGCTTAAAGTCTAATTGATTGACATATACATTATAAAAAAAAAAATTAAAAATAAGACTTTTACAAAATCTTGTCAAATTTTCTTCTTTAGTCCGTTGTTATTTTATCTCATTGAGTTTAGTCTTATGAAATGCCAACCTCTGGAATGGATACAAAAGCTTCCCAAGCCAGTCTCAAAATGAGTTTTACAGATGCAAATATCAGAAAAAGTTAGAATTCCACAATAGCAAATAAGGACTTTTTAATACAAATGTTACAAAATCAATTTTTTTTCAGCCCAAATGTGGAAAAACATCACTGTTTTTCTGGTACTTCAAAGGGAAAAAACAGCAAAAATCAAACCAAAAAGAAGCCCCTCCACTGATGGTTTTTTTTTTTTTTTTTTTTTTTTTTTTTTTTTTTTTTTTTTTTTTTTTTTTTTTTTTTTTTTTTTTTTTTTTTTTTTTTGTTTGTTTGTTTTTTTTTGTTAATGTGTCCTGGAGCAGCAAGACCATTTACTGGTGATGATGCGAAATATAAACCTCTCATGTGAATGTTTAATACACGTAAAAGACAGGAATGGTGGTTATGCCATGATTTATTGTATACCAAAAGAGAGATATGCAGAGATATGAGGAAGCCACCCACTGAAATATCCATTCTGTATCCATATTTCAGTTCTCAGAGATTCATAATTCCAAGAAATAAAGCCCAAATACTTGTCTTGATGAGCATCTTTTTATAGTCTTGTCATATTCATGCATAATGAGACTTGAGATACTGTCAGTCAACTTCATTTATCCTCTGCCTTTGTAATTGTTGTGTGTATTTTACCTGCTTTAATTCAGTGTACGTTTTTAGAATCTTAATGTGCCTAGGCATAATGGCTGGGAGCAGCGAAAATGTGGAATGAACGCTTTCTGTGTTTTAGAAAGTACATTTTTTCCTGACATTACATGCTAGAGAGTTTCATCTGCATTATATACTGCTCATCTTAGGAGGAGCCCAGTCCTATTGTAGATGACCAGGTGTATATAGATAGATGAAGTAAAGGAAGATGTTTTCACTTCAGATGTTTCAGTTTCAGACAGCAAGAACAGGAATTTGAGGCTTGCTGGTCACTACAGTTTTGCTGCAGTGACTCTCTGACAGAGAGTCCTGCTTACCGAGAACAGAGTTGTCACTGGTCAGCAAACCTTTTTGCATCCAGAAAGAGCTGACTGGATATAAACAATGTACTGTAAATGTCTGTCTGGCTTTTGTTACCTCTTGTACTGTGCCTGAAAATTTCTGGGGGGATTGATAGCTGGGTGGCCAAAACCATCTGAGGCTGGTTTGCAGAGCTCAGCTGCATGGGATCATCTCCTTGTACCGTTTCACCTTGTAGGGTGAAAGGAGCCTGAATTGCCTCTGCCTTGCTCATGTACAGGCATATACAGATGACACTGCAAAGTGGACCATGCTACAGTTAGCCAGGGGACACCCTCCTCCACTACTACTTAGTATTAATTTGGGTTGCTTTTGAATTGTATTTTCAGTTATACGCGGATCATTCTGTGTGGTGCTGTTACACATCTGTGTAACATACATATGTGCTGTATCATGGAATAAACACTCCTGTGATTGTATGTAACACCCAGGCCTGAACAGATGACATAACCCTTATTCATCCTTATTAATCAAGAAAACCTATGCTCACACTCTGCCACTTCCACCGACAGGAGTGGTGGTTTTTTAGTGTCCAGGATTTGCACAAATATAGCTGGTATAGGAATATTTCATCGGGTGTTAATTTGTCCCCATGGTGATGAGCATATATTTTCACAGTATAAAAAGCTGTCAAAAACAAGCACTTGCACGTTAAATATTATTCAGCACTGGAGTTTGCTAGCTTGCTAGTTGGTTGATGTGGTGATTTTTTACTTTATTTTATTTTGTTTTATTGAAGGCTGAAAAAGCAGAAGGATTTATCAGACTTCCAGACTTCAGTGTGGATCAAGCAATTGAATGCAAAAAAAAGCAGTAAGTTTATCTCTTGTTTTCAGTTTTGCATGATTTTTACTACATTGCAAGGAATGACTCTCAGTAGTCTTTGACAGCAAAGGTGTGGGGAGTTCTTTTGTCTTCTATAAATAATGAGATATTAATTGAGCTACTGGAAGAAAAACATATTGCAAAAATATTTTTGAAAAATCTCTGCCAGATGTGCTTTGTTAAAGCTACAAATAATAAAAAAAAATTGCACAGTGCCAAATGCCTTCCCCCCCCCCTCTTTCTTTTGTTCACTGATTATGAATAAGCTGTAGTCTGTCTCAGATACCTCCTCTTAGTTGAGGAGGTCAGCAGTGGTGTAAATAATGCTGCTTCTCTCCAAGCTGGGACTTTTCTTTAGTCTTCTGTGGTGCAACGGAGGTTGGCCTGTACTTGTACTTGAAGCCTTTGGTTGTGTGAGGAATAAAAACTTTGTTTAGCAGGGTGTGCATTTGAAAATATTGTCTTCAAACTCCATATGCAGCACTGACTTCCAGCTGCTTCTGAGCACACTTCAAAGGTTTGGAGGGGTGTTCCTGTTGTTTCAAGTTATAAAGCTCAGCATGGTTTTTATTGTGTCCCTCAAGGGGAAGCCTTCGTTCTGCTGTTCAGGGCTCATGGTGCAATTAGCTGTAGGTGTTCTTGAGGGCTGGACTCCTCCAAATAAAGGGGACAGCTGTTTTGAATATGGGGTGCTCCATTTTGTTTTCTCACAGGAAAGGTTGAGTCACAGAACTATGAGAAAACATTGTCTTTCACTTCTGTGGCTGTTGGCTGTCAATGACTGGGAGGGCAATGTTCTCATCACTTCTTTGAGATAGCATAAATTAGCAAGACTGTGAGGACTCACAAGTACTGCTGGGTCAGCTAGGGCCCAACCAAACCTTTTGTGTGTGTGCTTCCATGGGACAGAGTGTCCTAATGAGGTACAAAAGAGGGAAGACACACAGTCTCAGGACTGGACACTCTGTTTTAGGAAAAAAAAGGCTCTGAAAACTTACTGGTGGCTATTCAACTAAAGCATACTTTGGGGCCGGAACCAACAGATTGATTATTGGAGGTAGTCAGGGGACCTGCCATCTCTTTTCCTCTTTAGTGCCTCCTAAAACTTGTCTTGGAAAAGTCAGTGAGGGATCAGTCACTGTTCACCCACTGTGTGCAACTCGTGATTTTACTGTGCCACATGTCCTTTCCCTCAGCCATCATTTTTCCATGCTGTGGGGTCTTAATCTGATTAATCACTCACCAAAGCTGTTCAATGCTGGTGCTTCCCCTGACCCTTTTTCAGGTTTGCTTTCCATTTTAGAGCTGGAGGAAGCAAAACTTCACACAGTATTTGGGGTTTAGGAATGCAACAGAATTTTGTAATGAAATAATGGAAGTCTTTGTTTTATTCTTTATACCTTCCTTTTTAGTTCCCATGGTTTATACTCTCTGAATAATGTGTGGCCTAGGAAATTAGCTAAAAATAGACTGGAGTTTTAAGGAGAGAGCTGTATGAATGGATAAACTAATCCAGATTAATAGAGTGAATATATATTTTAAAGAATTAATTCTGTTATTATTTTTTCTTATGTAAACTAGTTTTCTTCATATCTCTTCTATTTTCCTTTTTCTAAAGTGCTATTAAGATCAGCCACCCACAGATCAAGACATTTTATTTTGCGGCAGAAAATGTTCTGGAAATGAACACGTAAGTAGGAGTGACTGGTCATGTTTCATCCTGTCTCATGCATGAGAACACTCTTTGAAAGTTCATTCTTTCACTGTCAAGCAGTTATTGACAAAGTTATTTGGGGAATTACTGAGTCTGGTTTGTTTTCTGAACATTGAATGGAAGGAAACCACTGCTATTTGTTCACTAATGATAGCTGAAATCGGAATCACATAATTAGCTCAATTTTGATACTAATCTTCCCAACATTTGCTGGTAAAATCCCTTTCTGTTAAAGAGGTGCTAAGATCTGATAGCAAGTTCATCACCTTGGGAGAAGTGAGGGCTTGATATAGTTTTTGAGTAAATTTGAGTAAGTTTCAGTTTTGTCCCAGAAGTGATCTAGGACTAGAATATCATATTGTCTGCTTTCAGACTAGCATGTCAGTTAACAAGGAGGGTAAAAGGGTTAGAAAGGGCTGTCTCTTTAACATAAGTAAGCATTTACTTTAGCATCATACTTTGTTTCAGTTAAAAGATCCTCATCACAGATCAGAAATGTTCTTTCCACGAATGCCCAGAAGAACAACAGCCAGATAGTTTTTAGTGCATGACATAAAAATAGATGTGAATACTGCCATTTTAGAAACCATTGAGCTATCAGAAAGATATTATTTTCTACTGGTCCATTTCTGGCTGATTTAGATATATTGTGTATCTTCTTTGTCTTTCTTACTTCAGATTGCAGTCTGTTCACAATGCTTTTGCATTAAATGGTCAAATACTGGACAAAAAGCAATACAATTTAAATGGGAAGAAAGATTCTATGATAGTCAGGTCAGGATTTCAATCATGTCTCTGCTGGTGATCTTGGTGAGATTCTTCATAGGTCATTGAATACTCTTTCCCTTTATAAACAGGAGACCTCATACCTGTTTACCCCAATAGAAAAGGAGAGAGGTTGAGAGAATGTGTATGACCTTTCAAAAGGCCTGTAGTTACAAAAATGTACAATACTGCACTAGTGTATGTGCATAGATATGTATTGGTAAATCTGGGCTCTCCAGATGCATGCAGGTTAATACACATGGAAAGAATGTGCTACCCTTTGCAACCTGGAGCAGCACAGAGCATTCTGGTGGGTAGAGAGCCATCCATTTCTGTATTTCTGCATTTTCTACCAGAGCTCCTGAATGCAGTGACAGTTCTTGAGGCAGATAGCATGAGGATGACTGTAGGCACTATTGGACAGGAATATATCTGTAGGGAGAGTAACCCTGGTTGAGCAAGAAGAGATGGAAGGATGTATGGGGCAGAAAAACTGGAGCTAATGGACGATGTTAGTGAGTGCTAACAGCCAGTTTGTAGCCCAGCTGGAAATTCTCATGTGAGAAATGTTTAGTCTCATGTGAGTGAGTGACTGAAACCTACACAGGTATCCCAGACCTTATGTCCCCAGAATGATTTTCTTCAAACTCCACTCCTTGAGTAAATTTCATTTTGGCTTAAAGCTAGTTAGCCCAGTGTTAAAGCAACTTGCATTGTGTTGCACTAATTTCTCACTATTGTAACTGATGATGTTTTCCTTCACAAAGTATAAAATACATGCCATTTAATACATGAAGTACACACATACTCACACATATGTCAAAACATACTAAAAGACATCTGTTCTCTTGGCTCCAGTCCAGCAAATACATATGTGAGTGGCTCTGCTGAACTCACTGGAGCATTTGTGTATGTCGAGTTACTGGCATGCATCAATGCTTGATGGATCATGACCTTTTCTAACTCTTCATGCATATATCTATATATGCATATACCTGTATGTATGTCTATGAAATCAACAGTGGGTTTATTAATACAGTAATTTGCTTCATTAATTTAGCCTGTATTTGCCATGGTCATGCACACATGAAAAGTAAAGGCATGCTGACTAGCTGCATGCATTTACCTGAGCAGCTGTACATAGTTATTAATGACCTGTTTTCCCTTGTCATTAATGAAGTCCTAGAAATCTTTTAGCAAATCTTTTTTTCTGTTAAGGTGAGTTTTCCTTTAAAAAATCATTCTGTTATGATTAGTTGTCAGAAAAGAGTCAATAAACTACTCTTACTGAAATGACACATAGCTTTTCTGAATTATGTGACTCTATTTTCATACTGCAGTCTAAAAATGCAGTTACTTTGACACTGATCTTACTAGCAAATTTCCCATTGCTTTAATAGAACCAAGATAAAAGATTTTTTTGTTTTTCCCAGTAATGAATCTTAATTCCTGCCTTTCATACATTCCCTATTTAGGCCTTGACTTTCCACCTGAAAGGCTTGTATTTTTCAGTTGTCAGTTTCTTAAAACTTGGATGAATCTGAATGACCTACAGGCAAACATAGTATGTCAAAAGTATACCTAGGAGATGTTTCTAGCTCTAGAAAAATGCACCCACCTAGGAGGTGAAAAAAGCCCTTGCTAGTAGCTTAAAGCAACACAGGAAGTGAGACTTAGTGAACCCAAAAGTACATAGGAAGTTGAAGAACTAGGTGTATTATAGTCAAAAAGTCTGGTTTTAAGTGACTCAGATTGTTAGATTGTGCTGCAATAGTTTTGGCCAGGCCAGCTGACATAATCTTCTATGGCTCTCATGCCTTTTGCTTCATCTGAGGTGAAAGATGACACCTCAACAGCTGGACTAAATCACTGACATGATGTTATAGCACAAATACTTTTCTTTTAGCTTCCATGACTGCAACAACTCCTTGGTCATCAGTAGTGATTTTGTTTCAGGATCAGGAAAGAAGATGTCCCAGGCAACTAATCCTGCTCACCACAGGGAATATTTGTATTCACGTAACTTCTGCCTTTCTAAAAGAGGATCTAAGAAATAGAAAATTTGACATTTAGTCTTCAGGCTAATGAAAATACATGTGGAGCACATCTGAAAGGAGCAAAGCTCTGTCTGAAGAGCATGCAAGTATCCTTGACTCTATATTCCCTCTGTTTCAAACACAGGTGGCTAAGTAAGCTGGGGATGGCTGTAGACCCTCAGTCACCAAAAGGGAAGAACGAGGAAGGTATGCTCCTAACTGGTTTCACTGTGTAACTACATTGTGTTCTTCACAGGTTTTTGGTGGGTTTTTTTTTTTGGTCAAATTTTTGACAGCTATTTTCTTTCTTTCAAACTATCATCTTGGGTCTGTCTACTGTCTGAACTCAGAGAAACTGCACTGAGTAATCATAGAAAAAGAAAAAATGGTTAGAAACAATGTGACTGAGGGACACTTGATCATGTGAGAGGTGTATAACTGCTTTCTGGCAGTTTGCTGGCTTGCAAAGCCTACCAAATGTGAAGACAAACAGCTGTGTTACTCTGGGTTTTGAGCTGGTGACTTATATTACAGGAGCTGTGCTACAGCAGAGAAGCTTGCAGGCTTGGAACCATTGTGCACTGTAGAGCCATCCCTAATATCTCCTCCATTCCTGGAGGTCTCAACAACAGCAATGCAGGGGAACAAGGGAGTGGCAGCCTACAATTCCCTTCAGAGCCACGACCAGGAGTTCATTATGGAAAGAGTAACTTTAAAAGTTCTCAAGCAATTTATTTATTGTCTTAATTTGCACACTGGCCTAACAGAACTCTTTGGTGGGAGGATACCTGCACTCAGGTCACAAACCTGGGCAGAGGAGAAAGCAAGTCCCCTGTCAGAACAGTTGGAAAAGCTGCTCATGAAGGCATGTGTTCTGGGAGCTGGTTTGGACAGAGAAGTGCTTTGGGTAGTATTATGTTACCAAACCAGATACGGACTCTAACCTGAGGAATATATACCATCATTCGAACTTCTGACCCTCCATTTTTAGAGTATTGGTATCCAGTGCCCTTTTTAGAACTGCTCAGGTTGTGAAGGAGCTGCCATCATGAAGAAGAAACTGATATTTGCATTAGCTTGAACACTCAGGTGATGCAACCTGCTTTGTCAAAGCTCTGAAATATTCCTCTCTGCATCATTTCTGCTTCTTCCGAGAATTCAAGATTATAGTTTATGTCAAGGATTGGGACATGTAATTCCATTACTGATTAGTTTGATCTGGTTCTGTTTATACTTTGGCTCCATTTATGCCCTACCATTAAAAGCAGCTTTGGGGCTGGTAAACACAGAGACCACTGATTTCTAGAGATTCAGCAGGTGTCATCAATTTCTTTGTTTTCAGTTCATGGTTGTTTCTTGTTAGGCAACTTGCTAATTCCTACACTGTCTAAATCCTCCAAAAAGCCCATGTCCTCTTTGAACCCAGTTTTGTATCAAACCATTTTGGACAAAGAGCTATATTGAGTATTAGGCTGTGTAGAAAGAACTGCAGGGTAATTGTATTCAGTGAGGAGGTATGCAAGTATGTTGTCCACGGTTTTGCAAGGGAAGAGTTTGATGGAAAATGAGGATGACCAAAATTGAAAGCAGTATTTTTTTAAGCCTCAAAAAATGTGGTATTGATTGTATTGGCTGAATCAAGAATTATAAAACAATATAAAATGAGTCAGTCCACTAATCTTAATTAAAAAAACCCTATGACCAAAAGATACAAACCAATCCACCTAATAACCTCTGCAGCAGCATGGTCAAGATTTCTTCAGCTCTTAAAGCTAGTGGCCCATCTCCCCTCCAGAAAAAGGCCTTTTGACTCTGTTGTCAAACACCTCCTTGTCTGTTCATGCATATTTCGTCACAGGAGACTCAGCAGTTGCCTTGAGCATGGGTACAGCACCCACTGATGTGCCTGGGTGGATGTGCCTTATGCAAAGGCATTGCTATGTCTCTGAAAAACACCGTCAGTACCCACAGTCACTTCTGTTCTTGCTGACCTGGTTTTCCCCTCTGTATCACACACCATAATTCTTCAGAAGTCTTGGCTCTTGTTATGACATTTCTTGTATATTCATGTACTTTCTATGCATTTTAACAACACCCCTACCTCATTTGCCTATTTAGAGTATCAGAAACAGCCGTTGATTCTTTTTCAGTTCTTCTATGTGTCTAAAAGGGAAGCTGTAGAAACAATAAGCTTTTTACTCAGAGTTACTCAAAAAGGCATTTATAGTCTTAGAATTTGATATGGGTCTTATTGCAGCCAGTCTCAGTTCTTTGTGCTTAGATGTGCCAGCACATATTTCCAATAAACAGAATAGCAGCTATGCTATTCAAAACCCCTATGGTTCTGCAAATAGAACAGGGAGAAAAAGTATGTAATCTCCTTGTTAAAATTTTAGAAAGTTATCTCTCATTTATAAAATTCTTCTCTCTTACAGTTTTATTGCCCTCACTCTGTGCATACTAAAACCTCCAGATGACACACACAAAAATCAAGTGTGCAGGTATTAATTTAATTAAAAGATGATATTATCGCAGGTGATTGCCCAGACATCATGGTAGCACGCTTCTTTCTAGTGGTGCCAGCTCTAGCAAAGCAGTGCCAGAACATAAGCAACCCCATCCTGGTGGGGTTAAGGGCTGAACAGTTGCCCTCAGCTGTTCCTGGGTAGCAGAAGCTGCCACGTGTGTGTGGTCAGCAAAGGGAGGGAGAGGCAGTGTGGAGTGCTGGATCCCATGGAGACTACAGGGGCAGCCTCTGCTCTGGTGTCAACCTCATGTTGTCCTCACTAATCTCTGACTTTGTCTTTGAAAATGCTCATATCCCCAGCTCAGTCAGGTGGGGATGTGTGCGGTCACCATGCACATGTGGGGCACACACTTGCTCCTGTAAAGGTTGTGTGTGTGCTGAGAGCTTTAGCAAAGGAAGGTGATCTTTGCAGCCTTACCGTACTCAAAGGGGGGCCTGTAAGAAAGCTGGGGACAAACTTTCCAGTAGGGCCTTTTGTAACAGGTCAAGGGGTAATGGTTTTAAACTAAAAAAGGGTCAATTTAGTAATTGTTCACAGTGAGGGTGGCCAAGCACTAAAACAGGTTTCCCAGAGAGGTAGTAGACACTTAGTCCCTGGAAACATTCAAGGTCAGGCTGGACAGGCCTTTGAGCAACTTGGTCTAGTTGAAGATATTCCTGCTCATTGCGGGGGGGGGGGGGGGGGGGTGTTGGACTATACGACCTTTAAAGGTTCCTCCCAACCCAAACTATTCTATGTTTCTATGGTCTTGCCCAGTGTTTACAGCCAGATTCTGGGAATAGGAACCAGCAACATACAGCATCCCTTTTTCTGTGTCTTATTTTATCAATGATTATCACTTAATTTAATCCAGCTTTAACAAAATTTTTGAGAAAATGCTTTCACCTGCTACACAGGTAGTTGGAAGAAATAACAGCATGACTGCCTCTGCCGCATGTCAAGAGATACCGAGATTCAGGGTTTTTTTCAGTTAAAAACCCAAAACCAAAAACCCCACTCCCCCCCCCAAAAAAAAAAAAAGGAAAAAAAAAAGAAAAACAAGACAAGTGGGGTGTATAATCCTAGAGTATTTTGTTTAGTGTTAGTACTGCCTTGGCACTTGCACTGCCATGCCTTATGGCATGCCTATGTGGGTCACCATGTGGTGACAAAAGACAAGGCAGCTCTATGGTTTCTAAAGCATGATGTGAACAATCTGTTTACTCCAAAATTGCAGCCAACAATGCCTGTTGCTAGCTCCAGGAAAACTCACTGGTGACAGAGATTAAGAGACCGCCTCTGCTACTTGCAACAGCTCTCCCTTACTTCTACTACAAATGAAACTGCTTTTAAAGGCTGCAAAGACAAGAAAAAAAACCAAACAAACCTACTTGTGAAGGTACCTAGAGCAGTGCACCCAGTATTTCCTGTCATAGCAAGTCAATTTTTTTTTTTTAAATTAAAAAAAAAAAATAAATATATATATTGCCATGAAGTAGTGCAACAAGTGGCTGAGGAGACAATGACTGGTTAAAGTGTGGTCCTCAGTCCAGAACATCCTACCTAGTGACCTTTGGTTACCACAGCACTGTGGGGAGTAAATATATTGGTCTAACTATTTTTGCTCATTTTCCATGTCTGCCTCAGAATGCTACAGTGAAAGCGAACATGATGATCCAGAAATAACAGACACGCCACCTCCGCCCTACGCAGTTCAGCCATCGCCTCCTCCTTCGGTAAGTGTTTCAGTAATTAGCTCGTTTCCTCTTGCAAGCCAGTTGAAACAAAACTCTCTTGAGGTGTTGCACCTTTAGGAATAACCTAAAACAGTGTCTGGAAATGTTGACCCTGTGTGCCTGTGAAATGTGGATGCACTGACTGCCCCTGTCCCTATGGCAGAGCACACAGTTAGCACATTCTGCACCGCAGGGAGCTTCGCACTGTAAAAGAACATCTCCTTCTGATGGAGGCATATTTATATTGCTGGAAAAAGAAAGGTGTCTACTTCATGCACACACTGTATATTTTCTTTGCAGGATTCTCAACACACTGCTATAGGCTAGTTTTTCACACTATTCTCTCTCTTTTTTGCTAAATCCACCCTGAAACTTCTTTCTCTCTGTGACCCGAGTAGCATCATCCAACAGCTTTGTGTTTATTTATTGGAGTGAGCTGTTTCTCAAACTGCTGAATTTGATGCTGCTTTTGTGGCAGTGAAGAGAAATGAAGGGAAAGAGGCCTCTTCTAACAGTGGTAAAATCTGTTCTTTCCCTCTACCTCTGAAAAACAGACTGTGAATAAAGAAAACAGGCATCCTTCAGAAACCTATGCAATTCTTCTAAGTGTAGCATATTTGTCCAGAATATTCCTTCCTGTCTCACTTAATTTCACAAATTAGAATAAGCACTATGCACCCTCATGTGTGTAATCAAATTGACTTGCCTAACTGTTAGCCACTCACTGCCCTATTAGTCCTGTTCCTATATCATTTATTTCCCCAGTGATCTTGTCTCTCTTACATGTGCTTTAAAATGGAAGGTTTACTTAATTCTTTGTCTAGAAGTGAATGATCTGATTTGGGGTGGTAGTGCAGCCAAAATAAGGAATCCTGAATTCAAGCCTTTCACTTCACTAGTTGAAAATTAACACTGAGACGTATGCAGGAATGTACTAAATGATCTCACTGCATGTCATGGAAGGGAAGTGTCTGTTGCCTCACTGGTGTGGTACAGGTTCCTATGTGGCACAGTGAAATGACATCCGGTAGCTGGGGTGGGCGCAGAGGCAGAGAAGCAGCAGCAAATCTGAAATACACAGATGAGTTACCAAAACTTGTGTGATCACAGGCATTAATAAAAGATGCCATGCACAGGCTTGCCTGTCTGGCAATCTTTAATTAGCTCACATAAAGCTGGGAGCATATGTCACACTGTCACCCGCTTGCCCCCTCTGTTTCAGTCAGATAAGTCAGTCTTCACTTCCTCTCCTAAAACAGTCATGTAGCATTTTATCACTGTAAAACAACCTGCCTGGCACTTAGGGGGTGTATGACGTTCACTGCTGTGTAGAACGTGATTTTTTATTGCCTGTATTAACTAGAAGTTAAATGTGGCTGAGTAGCTATAAATATCAGAAAAAAATAAGAACTTTGGGATTATGTCTCCAACATTTATTCTGGGGCAAGGGTCAATAATGAAGTGTCTTGAATTTTATAACTCAGTGGCTTGCCTGTAAGAGGCTGTAGATGTTTTTTCCATCTGCTCACTTCTGAGTCAATGCCTGCATTTTTGCAGATGCTGCGTTTTAAACAGGTGCTGTTGTTTAGTTTTCTATTCTTCTGGCTTCCTGCTGCTTGTTGGTCCGTTACTGCAGAGATGATCTCTGATTGTCTCCTTCCCATATGCTCCTGTTGAGTGCTGGCCCCCATGTTTTAGCCGGGGATGTGTGGGAAGCAGGCAGTGGTGCAGATGCTGAGGGGTCCTGCTTTCTCAAGCTTTCCATTAAATGTTGTCTTACCTCAAGTCTTTATCTTTCTCGGCTGATTCCCCTTCTTCTTATCACCAGCTTTGCCTGTGGACAGAGGTTAGTGTCTCCTGAGAAAAGTTGTCATATTTTTACCCCAGAACTGGCCACTGGAATAAGCTCCAGTTGCTATGGCTCTGCCCGGTGCTCAGCTTGCTTACATAGTGAGTAGGAACAGTTAGGTACCAATGTAGCTGTGTTTGACTGCAAGTCAGCATCATCATCATCATCATGGCTAGGCTTCGCGAACGAAGATTTGAGAAGGGCTCTCCCCACGTTTGCTGCAAGCGCGCTGGTGGCTAAAAAGGCCAATGCGCGATAGACAAGTCCGGTCACAAAAGGCACAGTGGAAAGTCTCCACAGGCTGTATTGGCGAGGCACGGTTCTTTCTGTGCTGTCTTTTTTCTTCCAGACTGATCCTGCATGCGCTCTCAAAGGAAGCAGCAGCACTATAGATGGTGTGTCTCCATGCCTCCCAATTGGAGGCCAGAGCGGACCATTGATGGTGGTCAATATGGCCAAGGCTGAGGTGTTGTTTGAGGGAGTCCTTGTATCTCTTCTTCAGGGCTCCTCTCTTGCGGCAGCCGGTGGCAAGCTCACCATAGAGCACAATCTTAGGGAGGCAGCCTTCAAGCCTGCACAGTGGATTTTTTAGGTGAGGCGCAGCGTGCGCGGGACTGGCCCCACCCTTTACTCCTGAGGTTCGTCTGCGAGGGCCAAGCAAGCTTGGATGGTGACAGCGAAGTCCTCAGGACGTAGGTTTAGTTAGAGTATCCTTCTCATAGATGGATGGCCTTACAGGGCTAAGCGAGCTCCATCTGCCCGGGTTTGGAGTTAGAGTTGTCCTTCTCCTAGGATAGTTGCCAGGAGGCTTCGGGCCCATCCTGCCCGTGGACACACTTTGTCTGACCCTGCAGTTGAGACCTGACTAGCATGGGAGACCCTACTGGAGGCACAAACCACCGCCAGCATAGCTCGCAACCTCATAAGGGTACGCAAGCTTCTCCCCCGCGACAAGGGGGTGTCCGTGGAGAAGACTGCAAGTCAGAATCTTCTTTTAAATACCCGATTTAATGCCCCTTTCACTTCTGGACAAGTGCTGGAGCAAGAACACCACTGGGAGGATTGGCAAAGCACAGGTTCTTCTAGGAAGTCAGTTCCAGCAGTGAAGCCCATGGTTGTCTCAGGGAAGGCTGGTTAAATTTTGGTTGTTGCATGTTTATTTGTTGCAGAGTTCTTGAACCAAGCTGTGAGGTCCCAAACATGTGGTGGATTTCGGTTGATACTCTGTGGGTACAGCACTTTTGGTTGGCCTGGTTCAATCTTCTCAAATTGTAACTGAAAGTGAAACACAGCCCAGCATCAAGAATGGCAGAGACACTGACTAAAGTGAATTTCTTTTTATTATCTTTATTTATGTATTTGTATGTTTGTTTGTTTGTTTTATATTGCACCTCTTTAACTGAATGCAAAGGGATTTTGCAAAATAAGAATTAGGACGTATGGACATTTTGGAAAATCAAACAAATGTTGTCTTAAGCAGAAAGGCCTCCAAACTTCTTGACATAAACTCCAGACTGAAAACTATTAATCTGGAAACTAATAAACACATAGGTGTAGGCTCTGTTATGTTTAAGAGCACCAAGTATTTTGTTGTACTTCTAACACAAAGTTATACTTGCCATTCTATTCTCTGCTGACTCAAACAATTTTGAAACTTGAAAAAGAACACTGTAGGGATCATGAGCTTTCCATGTTCCTGCATACTTTTGGGTACTGTGGAAGAAAAATGAAAGTGAGGAACGAGCAAATCTTAACATCTGTAGGACAAAAGTTAAACTGACCACCTGCATTATTTTGTCCACGTGTGAATGGATTTACAATTCAAAAATCAGCAGATATACTGAGAAAACAGATTGCAGCAGTCCCCAAAAAGCAGTTGAGGTGTTTCATGGTCATAATTTTTCTCTAAAAATGTCTAGAGACTCATTGATTTCCAGTGGAGTCCTTATGATCTGCTTTTTAAAATACCCCCAAATGGATATTTATTATTATACGGATGATTGCAAAACTTCCAAAGGAACCACTCTGGTAAGTTAGGAAAACATTTTTCATGCCAAAGGAAAAACAAAACACAACACATATGTAGAGGAAAAGAAACACGTTCTGGCAGTCATAATTATTCTCAACCCCATTTTTTATTTAACACACAATGAAAATGAAAAGAAAAATATATTCCACTCAGTGAGGCACAGTTTTCATTTCAAAAGCAGTTTTCTTTGTATGGAAAAATGCCAGAAAAATAGAGGTGAGATCTAACACCTTCCTTTCCTGTCTTTGAACAGTTGAAATTAGACCATTCACACCATGTGAGCAAGAGCTTTTACTGTTTGATTGTTCTGCTTGACTTCACCAATGCTTCAATAATTTGTCTTTGTGATAGGTGCTCTCAGATGAAATACTTCATGTCACCTGTGTTTCCTGTGGGCATTTTTAGCACTCATCCATATAGTTTATGACAACATCTCTTTGTCCTTTGCTTTAAAATTCATATGTGAAGCTTGCCATTTTAAAAACAAAAATACACTTGAAAAACAATGTTGTACTTTTCGTAAGAGGAACATAAATTTCTGGGTCCTGCAATGTTTGGGGCAGTCTTGGAGGAACTGTGAAAGGACTAGAGAACTTATGTCTTCTGAGGAACGGCTGAGGGAACTGGGTTTGTTTAGTCTCAAGAACAGGAGGCTCAGGGGGGACCTCATTGCTCTCTACAACCACCTGAAAGGAGCTTGTGGGGAGACGGGGCCAGGCTTTTCTACCGCACCTGCAGTGATAGGACAAGAGGAAATGGTCTTAAGCTGAGATAGGAGAATTTCAGATTAGATAATGGAAATTTTTTTTCACTATTAGGGTGGTCAGGCATTGGAAAAGGTTGCCCAGGGGGGTGGTGGAGTCACAATCCTTGAAGGTGTTTAAGAGGCACCAGGATCTGGCACTGGGTGATGTGGTTTAGTGGTTTAGGGGTTACAGTGGTAGTCCTGGGTTGATTATCTGTCTTAGAGGTCTTTTCCAACCTTGATAATTCAATGATTCTGTGAATGGCTTTGAAAATTTACAAAGGGGAAGAAACTGTTATAAACAAATCTGATATTGGCCCTTCTTATCTTCTGAGTTGACTAGTACTTACATGATGCAGCTGTATTAGAAGCATAGGAAGGCAAATTTACTTTGTTGTTTTTAATGTAGAAAGAAATTAGTATACAACACTGAATTGCAGAAGTTAATGTATTGTAATAAAAAGCACTGTCACTCTTGGTTTGATTTACTTGAATAGATCTTTTTTCTGTTTTACCAAGTTATAAATAGGTATTCCAGGTTAGTTCCTTTATTGTGTTTGCAGCTTGTCCAGGTTTCCCTAGCAACACCTTCTCAGTAATTTTCAAAACTTTCAGTCTAGCTATCATCTGTTTTAATGCTTTCACAGATCTACTCTACATAAATATTGAGAACATAAACTTGCCAGAATTTTGGTCTATCACGTCCAGTATTCTGATTGTGACATTGACCAGTACCAGATGACTTGCAGAAGGAATAAATTTCTGCAGTAGCAAGAAATCTGGCTTTCATATCAAAATGATCTCATCTCAATTTCTGACAGTTTCTGCAGAGACCTTCACTAAAAGGCTTTGCCTTTCCTTCTCTTCCATTGCTTTATCACTGTCAGTCGATTCTGTTCTGGGTATTTGTATGTATATTTGTGTGTTTTATATGTATTACTTGTGTATTTGACTCTCTTTGTTAATCTCTTCAGTGGTGTTTGGTGGGTAAGAAGCAGCCTAGTGATAGTTCTTCATGTGTGAGTTGGTTTTGGTGACACGATCTTAGTACAAATCAATCAATGTAAATGTCTAGTGTAGACAAAGACCTGGGCACTTAATCATTTGACTGGGAAACTAAATACTTTTCAAAACTTTGTTCTTTCTCCAAACCTTCATTTACATGGAATTGTGAATTTATTACACCCTCTCTCATTCAACTCCTATGCAGAATGATGACTGTTAGATGTCTCTGAGACCTCTCTAGTTGTATGTCTTTCTGTTGAGGCAGGCTAACAAGTGTACTACTGAAGGCCTTAGGATGTCTTAATTATTTCTGATGTGTTTCTAGTGAAATCTGAATCTTTTTCCAGATTCATGTGCTGAAGGATGAATATTAGCAGGTGAACGAGCAGCACAAATCTTGTACCATTCCCCATTTCCTGCCTTTTGTTCCATAACTATCTGTTTTTTCTTTCCACTATTAAAATGCCATCAATATTACCTATCAGCCTTCTTGCCTTGGTGAATGATTATCCTTTGAATGGACCAGCTAAAATACTTTTTAACTGTACTTCAGAGCTTGGGACGAATTTTCTCTGTCTGTGGTTATTGCATTTTTGGAATTGTTGAATGCTTCAAGAAAACTTCATGTTCAATGGCTAATTTGGAGTTTCACTTCTGCGCTCTTGATTAGGCCAATAAAGTGAACACAAATTAAACAGTGAAGGTGAGTGTGAGACTGGCATGGAAGACTACATTCAACACAGGGTTTTTCCTTGGTCTTTTTGTTTATAGGCATTGTCAGGTTTGTGTGTCTTTTGCCTCTGGCCCCCTTGTGGCTTAGTTTGTGAAGCTACTGCTCTGTAAGAGATTGGCTGCCATACCTCAGGCTTGTTTGGATGGCTAATCCGTCAGATTACATAATTTTTTTGTCATTTAGCATTTCAACTCTATACCTATAACATACAGAACCTAGGGACAAAAATAACTTGTAAATAATTTTTCTTTTTTCTCCCCTCTTTGCTTTTTGTTTCTGGAATGCAGGATCAGCAAAAATCATCTTTCACCTCAACTCTGTCAAGTGAAGCAACTTGTTCTCTTTCCTCTCCTGAAAGCACTTTCAACTCCCAAGAGTCATCCTCTTCCTTGGCATCCAAAGTGGTTTATTCTGAGAGGCAGTCCTGGCTTGACCTAGTTAACAGCTCTGCCACAGAAGAGGGTGACCAGCCTCTAACTTTCTGCGTACAGATTCATTCTGATGAGCCACCAGAAGTAGTCTGTGGAGAAGCAGCAGAAAGCCAAGAAGTCCAGCTTTCCCAAGCCAATGGTGGATCCCAAAACTCTTACTTAAGTGCAGATGCACATTGTCTAGCTGTGCCAGATGCAACAGGACAGAGATCACTAGCCAAAGGTGAGCTAATGAGAGACAAGATTTTTGCTACAGAGCCAAACAATATGAAAGTTCAGGGGTTTCCTCAGCTTCCTTTTCTGTCCTTTCCTTTATGTTCTTCACTGAAGAGTTTTCCAGTGGCACATAATTTTCAACACACATTTACTTTATTGCACATTAAATACATAACCTAGTATCTGGTTGGTAGGTACCTTTACAACTTTTCTCAGTTTTACCTGTATGTTAGGTCATAGCCTCTACATATATATATCTAACATAGACATGATTTTATTAACTGCCTTTATTACAATGCAGATGTCTTTTATTAGTTAAGATTGAATCAACATACTAAGAAACTGTGTCACAGAATGGACACTAAGCAAAATGGAACATATCATTAGGTCAATCTAATTTTAAAAGTAAAAGCAGTTACATTTACTTGAAGTACGTACTTTCTATTTGTTTCATTAAGCTTCATTGTAATCAAGAGAAAACAACCGCAATCCTGAATCAAAAAGTCCATTAAGACTGGATTTTGTTTAAGCAAATAGGTGTTTGCATGGGTATCCTCCTACTGAAATGTACTGTTAAATGGAAAAGTTCTCATAGTTCCAGAGTTTTGCCATTGTTACTGCTCATAACTCTACTGTGCAGCAAGGCAGTGTCTTCTGCCTTTTGAGCAAAGCTTCTTTGTTCTGCATTGAAAGCGGTTGAAGCCTAAGAGGTGTTTGTGACATACAATTATGCTGCCTAGAGAGATAATACATAGGGAAGCAACAACGCATTTGTGCATCAACTCTTCTCATGATTCCAAATTCTTGTAAAGACTTGAAGTGAGTACTTTTTTGCTGAAAGAGCAAGTTTGCCTCAACATAATGCAAAACAACAGCACATCTAAAAGCTTAGGCTGAAGGTAATGCAAAGGTGGAAAGAAACAATACTGGAGTCATAAGGAACTCAGGGTATTTCTCTGTAGGTGAACTTGACACTGATGAAAAATAATAGTATAGGGCATGTTAGTTACATTGGCATCTCCCTGTTGGTTTACAATTACCAACAGTTAGCACTCCTTTCTGTTGTCATGTGTTTTTTCTGATTTTACAAAAAACAAACAAACAAACAAAAAACCCCTCAAAAAACAACAAACCCCCCCCTAAAACAAAAATTAAAAAAAGGAAATTAAGCAAGGTACAGTTTTAAAATAAATGACAATTAACTCATTGTTTTGTGCTCAGCTTCATTGTCCGTCTTCTAGGCTGCTCTGCTAGAAAATTCTGTAGCAATGAAGATCAGTAAGAATTAAAAACCAGAGTGAGTATAGGTGCTATTTCTATGAGGTAAAAAAGAGTGCTATGCTTTGACAGAGTTATTGTGGAATTCAATTCCCCTAAGTTCTGGCTTTGCAAGTTGTGAAAAAGCTGGGGTTAGCAGAAAAGGGGTCCCTAATGAAAATACCACAAAGACAGAGTAAATACATTGTTTTCTGTAATTTTACCTTCTGGGTTAAATTTGAGAAAGTAATGCTTTGGAAAAAATTATTTGGGACATTCATGTGGATTGTTGGAATGTACGTAACATATGGCATAGTGGCTTATAGATCCTGTTGGACAAGATGCAGTGGTTGCTCTTCAGAAATCTAAACTTTTGCTTAGAGTATATTACTCTGTTATTGTCAGTAATCCTGCAGCAATGTGTAGGCTAATGCTTTCCATTATAACTGTAAGGGTAACTTTTTCCAAGTAACTGTGAAGTACTTTTATGGATGGTCATAGAATTAGCATGACACATTCATAATAATTTAAAGTATAGTTTGATAGGCTCAATGATACTACCCAAATAAAAATGGGATTAAAATGCAAATCAAGCACATTTTGGTATATTCCTGCCACTTGCAAGGTGGTTTAATTTTCCTAAAATTTTTCCTGGGGAAATGAATTCTGTTGCTCACTTCTTAGCTGATGGGCAATCCTGATGGCAGAATACAGAACACTTCCATTCTAACCACACCGGTGACCGCTGAAGGAATTCCAGAAACAGATAATTTAACTGAGACAGTCACTATGGAAACTGTATAATCTCACTAGTTACTGTCTGCACTGTAACCCATAGCTGAGCTAGTAAGATGTATACCATACAAAGGTTTCGCTTTCCTTTATCAGTCTGTATATTACGGGAAGGGTATGGAGAGTGTTGGTGTGTGGGATCCTCCTCTGCAATGTCACTGAAAAAAAAAAATTAAGAAAATAATATGCAAGAGATTAAACTACTTTTGTTGGAGAACAAGGTAGAGAAAAAACAGGATTAATGTAAAATAACAGTTCGGTTTCAAATGAAAGTTATAAAAAATATGCAATTCTACTTCTGAAGCTTAACCTCCAAGAATTTCCCGCTCCAGCTGGTTGATAAGGATGTGCACAAATACTGTGCACTGTTGTGGGGTAAAATGTAGTAGCAAAATCTCATGATTTACAATAACTAGTAAGACCACCCTTGTTATCTGGTGCAAAACCAGAAGGCATACTTCAGTGCAGTCTGTATTATTTGCCTTGTAGTGCTTCTGAATAGTGCATTTCTGGCATGTTTCAGAGTAATGAGCCTGCATCCAGGAGGAGACAAGTCTGTCTTGTGCCGGCATTTGTCCTGAAAGCACATGTTCCCTGTGTGTAAAGATGGCCCTGCTGTCAGCAGAGCAGCTATGTGGTCTTTGATCCCACTCCCCACAGAACCTACAGGTGTGTCCATGCTCACTCCTTCTCCTTGTGAGGATAAAAAAACCCTGTTATATACTCTGCTTTCTGGCCACATTGTGCAGGGTAAAGGCTCATGTGGAATCTTTGGTTGTAGCTGGTGAGAGCCCAAAGCTGAGGTGAAAGTTTTAAGAATTGAACAACACTTTTGCTGGCAAAAGTCAGAAGTGAAGCCCAATGTAAGAAAAGTTGGTACCTAGAAGGAAGAAAGAGTAGCTGTGGTTTTGTGGGAAGAGCTTACCATGAAAAAGTTCAAAAATAGTGAAGAAACTTTATTGATGAGTAAACAATGAAAGAATAGATTTTCAGAGATAAATGGATGAAACTCTGTAAGAGAAGCCTCAGATTCAACAAAAATATTACTGGATTATTTTTTCAATAAAAATTATTTAATGAACTCTGCTAAGCAACATATGATATTTTTAACACTCTTCCCAGACACTGTTAGTGGTGTTATGAACATTCTCAGCCTTAATTCTCATCAACAATTACTGGGAAGACTTTTCATAGCAAAGAAGGTATATAGGTACGAAGGGGAGTTTATCAGTTTTCTCTTTTGAAAGATGAGCATTATGGTTCTATTTACTTTTTGGGAATATTTAACACTTTGGTGTTGCAACTTGCTACATGCACAGTGACAAAGGATTCTAAGCTTCCTGTGACATGAAGAAGCTGAAAGATAAACAAGAAAGAGCTGAGAATACAAACAACTATCTGACTACGTGCTCTGTATCCAAAAGCTGGCCTTGCCCCCTCTGGGATGGCTAAACATGCTCTGCAGCTAAACTATCCTTTGTATTTCTTTTGGCAACCACAAGAACAAAAGGTATCTGAGTAAGACACATCACCATTATCATCAAAAAACATGATAAAGAAAGGAAGCCACAGAAACCAAAAAAAGTTACTATAAAAGAATAGGAATGTTGTTTTTATTTATTTAGGGATCTACTACTATACCAATCAGGTCCTTCTTCCTTGCATTTTCTGAGTGTTTTATGATCATATGAAGTTGAATCATCTTGGCAAGGAATTCCTATTTTACCACTTTTGGTTTATTTTACCTTAGCTCACAGTACTTGGTAGAAGATCTAGTGTGTGCCAATGCACTCAAAAACTTGAATAGCTTTTCAAATACCACTTGAACTTTATCTGGGGTGGTTTTGTGGGAAGGAGTTGGTTAAATAGGAGCTAGATGAGTTCAATTCCTTCTGTTGTCAGAACTGACATCCTCTTCCCTTCTGGAGTCTGCCTGTGCCAGTAATAGCCAGAACAGATCCTCTGGTGTGTTCTATCCTTTATGTTCCTCCTGCAAAAGTTACAGAAAATGGCTAGATCGTGACTGAGACTAGCCAAGAGGTATGCCTATGGAGAGAACAACTGTAGAGAAACAACAGTGTTTGAAAAAATACTTTGTTTCTCATCAAAAAAGCTTTAGAAATCATGGTGAAAACAATTGTGCTACAGTTTTCTGAACTCTCTGAAAAAGGGATACTTACTTGTGTTGTTTCCAGTTTAGTTAGTTTATAAAAAATCCAATCCCTCACTGCTGAGTCCACTCTACTGCTATAGACAACAGCATCTAACTGTTGGTAGTAATGTATTTTTCTGTTATTTTCTTCCAGTCCCTCCTACGTTTAGTTCTATATTTGTCAGTGAGGAGTTTGAGTAAGCTATGCTCACCTAATTAAAATTTTTCTTGTATTTTCTATTCTATAATTATGTGGTAAATGAGATTTCCCTGAGGTGACAGCATATTCCCTTTGAAAAGGGGGTGGGTGAGGGCACGAGTGGTTTATGAGTTTTTCCCTCTGCTCTCCCCATGGGGCTTGTGTGTACTGTTCCATTGTCATCAAAAATTTTGGCAGAATCAGATATAGAGGTGCTGGAAAAGCTACAAGAAACTCATAGAAGTAGCAAGGACAGGAGGAAGAAGCAGATTTTTTTTTCCTGGGATTAATACACAACTGGGGATCTGTAAGATCTCAGTTACTGATTGGGAGAACAAATATTTACATTTCAGATTAGATTTAGTAAGATATGTTCTGTTAGAAGTAGTTTTCAATGCAAAATACTCTTTCTGCCAAACATTTCCCATTTCTATGTCTTTACCACTGGGAAACAATCAGCTTTATTTTTCACAGTTGCTTTTTGAAAAGTTCTGGATAGTTTCACTTTTGTAGGCTTAAAGAGCATTAAAGTTGATATTTCAGACAGGCTCCTGTATTGCTGCTCCAAAGTGGGGAGTCTTAATACCTTAATGTCTCCAGCCCATGGCAAGTTGGCCGACAGGAGGGTGGAAGCTGAAAATTGAGGAGGTGAAGAGCAGGCACCTCTGGCAGCTTGTTCTCATCTGTGATATCTCCTGTTATTGAGATGGAAATTCCAGATCAGTGGCATCAAGCCACAAAATTGTGTTTTACTTTCCCTGAATCAGAATTTGTCAGAAGTTGTGTCTTGCCTGAAATACTAAATCTACCCTAACACAGAAGATTTCTTTCTATTGAATATGAAACTGTCTTAGTGAAGAACTTCCCTTTTCCTCAGGTCATCACTGGTTACAGAATCACAGAATCAACTAGATTGGAAAAGATCTCTGAGGTCATTGAATCCAGCCTATGACCAAACACCACCGTGTCAACTAGACCATGGCACTGAGTCACACATCCAGTCTTTCCTTAAACACCTCCAGGGACAGTGATTCCACCACCTCCCTGGGCAGCCCATTCCAATGCTCAGTCACTCTTTCTGTGTAGAACTTCTTCCCAATGTCCAACCAAAATCTCCCCTGGGGCTGTTTAAGACTGTGTCCTCTTGTCTTATCGCTGATTGCCTGGGAGAAGAGATCAACCCCCACCTGGCTACAACCTCCTTTCAGGTAGCTGTAAAGAGCAGTAGTCTCCCCTGTGTCTCCTCTTCTCTAGCCTAAACAACCCCAGGTCCCTCAGCCACTCCTCAGACTCATTGTCCTTCTTTGAACATGCTCCAGCACCTCAATATCCTTCCTAAATTGAGGGGCCCAGAACTGGACACAACACTCGAGGTGCAGCCTCACCAGTGGCAAGTAGAGGGGAAGAATCACTTCCCTGGTCCTGCTGGCCACACTGATAGAGGTCAGGATGCCATTGGCCTTCTTGGCCACCTGGACACACTGCTGGCTCATGTTCAGCTTCCTGTCAATCCAAACCCCCAGGTTCTTTTCTGCCTGGCTACTCTCGAGCCATTCTGTCCCCAACCTGCAGTGTTGCAGGGGGTTGTTGTGGCCAAAGTGCTGGGCCTGACACTTGGTCTTGTTGAACCTCATACCACTGGATTTGGCTCATCAATCCAGCCCATCCAGATCCCTCTGCAGAGCCCTCCTACCCCCAACTTGGTGTCATCTGAAAATTTGCTAATGGTAGACTCAATCCCCTCCCCAAATGAAGAGATTAAACAGGACAGGGCTCAACTGATCCCTGGGGGCACCACTAGTGACTGGAGGCCAATTGAATGCAACATATTTGCCACTACTTCTGGGCCTGGCCAGCCAGCCAGTTCTTAACCCAGCAGGGAGTGTATCTGTCCAAGCCATGCCAGCTTTTCCAGGAGTGTGTTATGGGAGACAGTGTCAAAGGCTTTGCTGAAGTCTGGGTAGACAACATCCACAGCCTTTCCCTCATCCACCAGGCGGGTTACCTGATCATAGAAGGAGATAAAGTTTGTCAGACAGGATCTGCTCCTCCTAAATCCATGCTAAATCCATCCCCTGGCAATCCTGTAGGTGCTGTGTGATTGCACTCAAGATGATCTGCTCCATAACATTGCTGGTCACTGAGGTCAGGCTGACTGGCCTGTGGTTTCCCAAATCTTCCTTCTGGCCGTTCTTAGAGATGGGCACCACACTGGCCAACTTCCAGTCATCTGGGACCTCCCAAGTTAGCCAGGACTGTTGATAAATAATGGAGAGTGGCTTGGAAAACTCTTCTGCCAGCTCCCTCATCACCCACCTATAGGTCCCACAGACTTGTGTCTAAGTGGCTCAGTAAGTCACTAACTGCCTCCTCCATATTACAGGGGGCTATTTGGCTCCCCATCTCTGTCTACCAGCTCAGGTCAGTTGTCCTGAGGACAACCTGTCTTATTGTTGATAGGTTGTTCTTTTCCACTTCCCTTTTGTGGAGTCTAACAAAGTTGAAAGAGATATACAGTTCTGCAAAATTTTTCCAGAAGTGCTCTGAAGCTTTAGCAGGCTGCGAGGCTGGAGTGAAGGGCAAGGTGCAGAATTCCAGGAAGACACATCCTTCCAGTGGCATCACTCAACAGAATTGCTTGTAGTTAGTACTGCCAAGGGAAGGGAAAACTGCACGGTGCACATCTTCTCCCTGATTGCATGTACTCAAGCATAAATGCTCACAATATGTAATATCCTTCCAATGTGGCCACTTGTTCCTTACCACTAATACTTCAGTAGGTCCTGAGAGAAAAATTAATGTATTTTATCTTTAAAATAGGATGAGATAAAGAAGTGCTGTAGTAGCATTTCAGTTTCCTAACTTGCGTGACTGAGACAGAAAGTGCTTAGCTTGTAGAGCGGCTGGTGGAAGAGATAACTTGCAGTATTTTATTCTGAAGTGATTTTAAATGTGCCTGCTGTTAGCTGTGTGACCCGGCTGGAAAGACTCACTCCAGAGCAATGTTAGTGGGGCCCAACCTGTCCATATTATTAAGATTTTTTTACCAGTGGAATATATCCATCATTATAAACATTCAGAAGTTTTAAAAAAGCTCAGAGTGGGGGTGTTACATTTGTCTTTGTGAGGCTTACACAGGCAATCTGTTAATTTTTACACCAGGGTATGTGCTTGTGATATTGTGTGCTTTTTGCATATATTTTTACTTTGCAATGGCAAGTAAATTCTTTTTAACAATTTGGTAGTATGGTCTAGACACCACAGGTTTCTTTTATAGGAAGAATCAGAATCACTGCAATCTAAAAATACTGCCTGTTCCTCTGTAGGAAACTTGATCCTCTGCAGGTCAGTACTCCGACTCCAGGTGCAAGCAATACCAAGTTCTGGGAAAATGTGCCAGGAATACTTGAATCTGGAGAAAAACTCCAGTCTGTGCTTAAGCCTTGAGTCACATTGCTTTATTTCTATTATCGAACCTTAAATTTCTCTCAGATATTTTGTGGGAAAAACAAGCAAGTAAACTACGGGTAGTGATTTTTCTTAGTTTACTTTTGTGGCATCAAGAGTCATGTGAAATACTCTAATACACCACTGTGTGAGGAAAAATATGTTTTCTTATCACAGGTTATTTATTTGGTTTGTTAATTGAACCCTAGACATAATACCTCTGCCCTTCCTCCATTACCTCTCCCCCTTTCAGACTTACAGCATCAAGCTAGCAGATTCAGTGGCAGTTCCAAGACTGCAAAATGCAGGCTTTTCTTTTCTGAGCTTGGCTCAGGGGAACTCAGGGCACTGAGGACGCTGAGATAGGTAATAGAGAGTCTGGCCTCCACTTATAGAGGTTTATTGACAGACATACCCTGTGTCGATAGCAGCAGTAGCTGTTTCTATGCATACTCATTTGCTGTTTTTTAACTATTGTTCATCAAAGATGGAGACAAAGTACTATATAACTAATACCCAGCTCTACACAATCTGTAGGTTTTACCCTCACCCTTGTTTTCCAACAGTTTGCTGAAATTCTGTGTAGTTGCATTACTGTCAGTTCTTTTATTCAGCTGATCTGAAGAATCTGGCACATTCTTTTCCCTCTGAAATTACCCAATCCTGATTAATCCTTTGGGGGATGAGAATGGTGAAAGAATAAGATATCGGAGAGGAGTTTAAGGTTGCAGTGTTGAAAGACACTGAAGGAGGTGAGTGCATATTGTAGTCAAGTGCATCTTCGTGGAGCCTTTTGCTGGGCTTTTCTAAGTTTAGCTCCATCATTTTCTGTGCTGAGTATTACCATCCTCCTAACAGTCACCCACAAGTGTAGGGAAGATGTCAGAGTACTTAGAATGGAAGAAGTGTTCAGTGAGGGTGTTTTTTCATGCATACTACTACTTTGTAACCCTTGTAGGACACTGAGGAGCCTTGTGAGTTAGCCTCAAATAGTATCTGGAGGAGGACTGTCTATAAAAAGTTGCTAGACAGGATTAAAGCCTTTTTTTTCCTTCTTATACACTCCTTCTTGCATAGCTGATGAAGGTCAATGTATATGTCAAAATGTTACAATGTACAGTCCTGATGGGTGATGTCTACAGCAGAGCTGAGCCAGTCCTGTTCAGGAGCTGGCTAATGAAACAAACAGCTGCTTCATCCCAAGAAAGTAGGCAGGAAACTAGTTATAATTACGAGCCTCATGGCATGAGCTGACAGTCATCAGGAAATACTACTGCCGTGTATTATGCCTTACACTTCCATTTTTTTTCTGTTTCCTGCAGCTTGTTAAATATACAACAGTTCTCCTTTTCCTCCCCCAACTATGTACCAATGTTGGAAGTTATATTTAGTTCTTGTCAAGTTACAGTACACTTTTTATAACCACACAGTAGTGAAGAATAGGCCAGCAACACAGTGAAGGCAAATATTTGTAGTGTATCATAAACCTTTTTTTGTAACCTAAATATTTAGAGAGAAGAAGGGTGTAGGAGGAAGCTGTACTTTATAAAACATGGAAAAGATAAGGAGCAGCCTCCCAGGCATGCTGACATGTTGGAGAAATCTTTTTGGCTGCAGCATGAGTGAGCAAAAGGACTTCTTCCTTCTGTTCAGAAAATATTTGCTGACTTTTGAAGATGATTTAGTAAAGTAAATATTTAACATTTCATTAAAAGAAAAAAGTGCCCAGCCAGTTCAATGGGCATATGGAGGACTGCAGTTGAGAAGAACCAACACTACTCTCCCCAGCAAAATAAAGCAAATGTTATTTCAGTGGATATTGAGGGATTCATTAGTACCCTGAAAACAGCAATAACTTTTAGATTTTAATTTAGTGATCACTGAAGTAGAAAAGCTTGCAGTGTGGACTGAAGGACAAGAAATGAGTTGCACAGTCTGTTGCTGAAAATGGCCTTCTACAAAAAAGCCCCTACATATGCTTGATACAACCTTGGTTTCCATCTGCTCATTTTTAAGTTGTTTTATTCTGAGAAATGTCTTTGCTTCAATTTTCATCTTATTTTATGCTATTCTCAGCTCCTTGCTTGCTTTTCCTTTCATGTCCTCACTGTCATGGAAGATGGTCCTGCAGCTTGGGAGCCATCAGAATAATTAACGTGGAGATAATGAAGTCTTTGTTGTGAGGCACTACAAACAAATTCTCTGCTGCAATTTGTGAAACTCCAGGGGTAGGCATTAGTTGCCCCAAGCATTATTGCTTTAATCTGTTTCCTAGGGACCTTCTCTTGGGGCCCCTGAAATGTTCCTGTGTTTCATTTAATCACTCAATTTTTTTTTAAAACTCTGTTTTCAGTGATTACCAAAACCTGGTGATGAAGCATCACACCAAATCGAATATGACCTGTGAGTCGCCAAGTAGACATGTAATTTACTTGTGTAGCATGTAGGGAAGGCGAATGCGTGTAGATGCTATTGAAGTTGGTTTCATACATAGAATTACTGACAGTTGTTCAAAGTCTGATATATTCAGAGCATTAAAGCAACACTCTATTAGTGGAGATAAAGGCTCATATCTGTTTGGATCATTACTTGATTCTTTAAAACATTTGAGTTTGGATGTATGCCTTTCTCATATGCATTGTTACCCTAGAAATTCCCCTAAAAAGTGACCTTGGTTTTAACTCTAATAACACTACTTTTTGACTTGGCTAAGAGCCTTCCTGATGGCAAACATAACATTTCTGCTATCACTTCCACATTCATATTCTCATACTCAATTTATTCTTTTCTTTGCAGACCAGGAAAAATGTGATGATGATGAGATGGAGCGACTTTACAAGTCATTAGAGCAAGCCAGTCTGTCTCCCATTGGTGATCGTCGTCTGTCAACGAAGAAGGAACTTAGAAAGTCATTTATCAAACGCAGCAAAAACCCCTCCATTAATGAGAAACTCCACAAAATTCGAATGCTGAACAGCACATTAAAGGTGAGTTTGCAGAGTTGGCCAGGGAAGAGCCTGAGAGAAAGAAACAGTTTGCCAGAAAAAAGATGCAGCATAGACTTCAGCCAAACTCTAATTACATATTTACCGAAAGCCCCAGAGAATTTGGTTAAGTGTTTGAATTTTTTTTCTGCTTCATTCTGATTATTGATCTGTGTTTTGTTGTTCAACTTGAACGAGAAGCAGAGGCAATAGTTCAGAAGGGACTCTACTTGAGGAATTTCCAGCCTATTTGGAAAATTTAATAAAGAAAGCTTCTCTTAGCTAGCTGGAAAACTTGAGAGCTCAGCTGAATGTACTAAACAGGGGAGCCTTAAAAAAGAAAAAGTAGACAAAGTGCGTTGATGATGAGAGACATGAAAATGACCCTGAGCCAAAAAAAAGTTTTCCTTATGTGATTATTAGAGAATGTACAGGATGTGCCAAAGCTATTGTAAAGACCTCCTGTAACTAAAATGTTTTTAATAACAAAAGCATCCTGCTTTTATGTTGGAAACATATCTCAGAGTGGAGGAGTGTAGGGGTTCAGGAGACGTGCTGTGAAAGGGCCAGTAAATCTGTCTGAAATATGGGGATTTATGAGGCTGTTTACTTGCCAGCATCAAGTGTCATGGGATTTCAAAGCCTGCATCTGAATGGTATTGAGGGAAACAGAAATCTTAACTACAGCATTTATATTGTAAGGAGAGGAAAGAATAGATGCAAATTCCAGGCTTCACTTGTTTCTTTTTGTATGCATTAGAAAAAGAAATTGAGTATCTTGTTTCACATGCATGTATTTGGCTTCAAGCATTGTAAGTGGAGAAATCCATGAAAAGCGGTGGGTCTTGATGGTCTTAGAGGTCTTTTCCAACCTTATCAATTCCACGGTTCTAAAAACTTATCCTGTCAGCACAATCATTAGTTTAATTATTAGTTGCAATGGGAGGCTTGGCTCTGGCACCTCAGCTTGTTTTGAAATTCCTGAAAGACACAATTGAAAGGGTGATTGGGAATTTAGGCATTCTTCCTGGCTCCATGTGAGACATGGTGAAGTTTCTCCTCAGGATTTGAGAGTCTTCAGTGGTATGGCAGCGACTATAGCAGTATTCATTTGCATCAGCAATAAAGTGAGCCCATCATGTAACAGAAAGTTTAAGAAGTATGCCTATTTTATAGGATAGGAAGTTAAATACAGAAACAGTCTGCAAAGTTTTTCCTGATGGGAGCCTCACTAATAAATCTAAGAACCAGTTAATAAAAAATGATTTTGTATTTTGTGGGACAATCACTTTGATCAGCACGGAGCTGAATGGAAGCCTTACAGCCAGACATGAGCAAGGAGGACAACTGTGCGTTGATTTAGCATGGAAGTATGGATAAGTTGTGATTAACAGTGGTTATAAACTGAGGCTTGTCTAACACTTGTATTTAATATGGAAAAGTAATTTTTGGAGTGTTCATAATGTATAGAATGTGTTGGGGTTTTTTTTTGTTTTGTTTTTGTTTTGTTTTTGGTTTTTTTTGCTTTCTTCAAACTAAGAAACTGGAGTATTGACAAGACAAATGTAGCACAGTCACTTTCTCATAGACACAAACAGAGTTCTATATACAACAATGTGTAAGTTAGCCTGTTTGAAAGGCAAATGCCTACTGTGGGAAAGTGCTTTTAAAGTCAATTTTCTTAACACATAATATGAGACATAACATAATTGAAAATGATCTACTGGAAATGTAAAAGTCAGGTTTTCTTTGCTTCTGATCTGCTTTAATTAAAACCCTATTATTTTCCGAAGTGATTTATGCAAGTTTCAGTGCAATTTTAACTTTAGACTTTTGACTCCACATCTTTAACAACAGGTTAATGTTGCTGCCACAATGTATCATTAACAAAACATGCTTTGGATACTTTGGAAGAGAGGGAAGCTACGTGCAAATGCATCACAGTCTTAATGAATGTGGGAAGTAGATTTAGTGCTACAGGAAAAATTCCATGGCATGACTTTTTGCCGCCAAGTTTATCCAGTGGATAACTTCTTTCCCTTCTACCTTCCTATCTCTTCTCTTCTTCTCTTAGACTAAATGCACATATCTCTGCATCATGCAATGCCAGACGTCTCCTTACAAGGGCTGGCACTGAACAATTGAACAAGCTGTTGTGTTTAAAAAGCAGCTAAGCCATCACAGAGATTAGAGCAGTTGAAGGTTCATTAGAGCAATATGGATGTATAAACTGCTGATTGCTACTATCAGAAAGTGAAATGAATGTGTGGGAGTATTTTCAAGTTGTATTCAAGGCAGCCACCAGCACAGAGTGTCCTCAGGTGTGATGAATGGGTGGCAACAAGAGAAGATGGTTGGAACTATTCTATTGCTTTCACACACAGACTGGAGGGATGGAGCCAGGCAAAAGCAATTCAGGTTTGTTAGTGCACCATGGTGCCTCCATTAAGAAATAGTAGTTGCTAATTAGGGCTTCTCTATCCTGTGGTCCACTGCATGGATAGGCAATAAGGTCTGGAAAAGCAAAGTGGTTCATGATTTCACAACTGAGAAGACTAATGAACATCAATATATGAAAAGAGGGTGTAATGAGGACAGAGTCAGGCTATTTTCAGTGGTGCCCACTGACAGGACCAGAAGTGATGGGTTCAAACTGAAGCACAGGAGGTTTCCCCTGGATATCAAGAAACACATTTTTACTGCGAGGGTGACCAAACACTGGCACAAGTTGTTCAGAGAGGCTGTTGAATCTCCATTCTTGGAGATATTCAAAAGTTATCTGAACACGGTGCTAGGCAGCCTGCTGTAGTAGGTGGCTCTGTTTCACAAAGGGGGTTGGACTAAATGACTCCCAGAGGTCCCTTCCAAGCTCAACCACTCTGTAATTCGGTGACATATATCAATTCCTATATCAGTGACTGTTTATGTCTTACAAGAGAAACAGGGTGTCTGCAATATATGGTCTGAGCTGCTCTTGCCTAAAAGTAGATACCAGATTTATTAGTAGTAATTGCTGGTAGATAGCATCCACAGGTTCTCTAGCCACTCTACTGCCAGTGTACAAATTATGCCCAAAATTCTGTTCAGTCTAGCTTCCATAGAAGAGACATTTATAATGTGGCTATGGAATAAGTATTTTTTTTTGAAAGTTAGAACTGGTGTGAATGACAGAAATAAATTCTATTGTGTCTAGTTTCACGCAAGTACTAACTTGTTATGAGACAGCATAACAATGTGTAATTTTGACATGAATCTTCTCTCATGAAATTTCATTAAGATTGAGATTAAAAAAAATATCTAGATGAAATTTTAACTTGCCTTCAACTTGGATGAATTTTTGCTGTATGCTTAATTTTGATGACATATGCTCTAAAAGTAAGAACAAGCTTCCATGAGGATGGATACTAGGCCATCTCATTGTGTCATGGTTCTCCAATGTTCCCAGAGTGGACAATGAGCTTGCCAGTTTCTGTGGGAAATAACTATTTGTTCTCTTCCTAGTGTAAGGAACACGACTTGGCCACAATTAACCAGTTGCTGGAGGACCCAAAGTTGACAGCACTGAAGTACAGAGAGTGGAGGAGCACAAACATCATGCTGGTCCAAGATATTTATCAGCAGCAGGAGGTCCAGAATGTGTCCACAGAGAATAGTGAGGAGCAAGACGTGACTCCACAGCCAATCACTGAAAGTGCTATATGATCATAGTTCATGGCAAGATTTTCTCCCTGGGTCTTCGCGTACAGGCACTCTAAGCTGCTGTGTCTTGAGGTTTGCTTTTTGCAGAAGGAAAACAACCCCTGTTCTAAAGTCTTGATTGCTCTTGCAAAACTCATTTCATGTCAAAAGGGCAAATGGCCCAAGTTAAAAATGCATGCCCAAACTTGGGTTGCATACCTAAGAAGACTATTTAATGAAGCAGTAAAGAAATGTTTTTCAGTCTTTGGAGAAGAAAAGGATGTATGTCCAGCTCCTGGAAGTCACAGAACTGTGTAATATTTACTGTGTAAATTGGGATTGCTTTAACCAGGTAACTTACCTTTAAATGAAGCTAAATAGATACCAACAGGATGTAGTCCACTCTATGTTTTTACCCTCTAAGGTGAGCAGAGGTATCCATTTTCATCTCTGCATTCATTCACTTTCACCACTCTACCAGTTTAAACTGAGACAAACAGAATAGTAATTTTGCATGAGTTTATACTACAGACAGCCATCAGGCAACCAGTTTGGGCTCTGCCTGATGTCTTATGAGTTTCAAACTTATTTATCATCCAGACCAAGGTACTGTCTTTCTACCTGAAGAAGAGAAGGTCTCTTGATTTTAGCTAACATGTAATTAAATTTACTCTTCAGTGAGACAAGTTTCAACTTTTTTTATGGACTTGGCAGAATTCCTTGGAAGATTATTTTCTTCTTTCTTATTTTTGACAGTTGGGAATATAGAAGGTACAAGTTCATCTCAGAGTCCTACTTAGGAAGGTGATCAAGTTCACAAGGCAGAAGCTAAATAACTAAACCCCTAATGTGGACCTGAATGTATAAAACAAAGATGCAAATATTTTTGTAGATATATGTAATTTTGTGGCCTATATGAATGTGACTATGTACTGTATATATGTTCTATTTATATATTTATATGTGCTTAATTTCCTAATATAAATAGACACACATGGACCAAACCCACCCACATGCAAGTGCTTATAAGTTGACTTCAAATGCCTCTTTGTTTTTTGTTCCATTATAAATCACAGTAATGGCTCTACAGCTGAGACTACCTGGAGATATCTGCTTTAACTTTTTCCTCTGTTTTTCTAACTGAGTTTTAGAAGCAAATACGTACAACTTAGGGCCAGAAAAGAAGTTTTCTAGCAAGTTTCAGGATTTCCCTTTGGGGAAACAAAAATAAGAGGTTTTGCTCAGGATCATAATTTTTTGGCTTCATGGTCCTCAGTATAAGGTTCGGTTTTTTTGCTTTCCCATCTTCTGCATGTGTACAAGTATGAGGAATTTTGCAGGTGAGGAATTTTGAAAAGCTAGAGTTGGCCCACCACTCTCAAATTAATGTCACTACAGGAACTGTGACAATCTGTGCTTCTGTTGGCTATTTCATAAATATATTTGTTGTCATTAGTTTTCAACACAATTTATCTTTTAAGGCAAAATACACTATAGAGATGCAGCTGTAGTCACCCGTCTTTATACATTATATGTTTTATCATAGCTTGACTGAGAAACCAAAAGTTAATAGTGTTAGTGGGAAAATAAGAAATCTTCTCCTTCTGTATAGATTAGTTCGACTATTGGTATTGCATTTTTAACATTCAGCAGGTTTTCTTTTAAAATAGAGACATGGAATTATGTCTCAGTGCATCAAAAAATGGCAGCTAAGGCTATGCTGAGTGTGAGAACTGAGGAGCAGACGCCAAGCTATAAGAGAGGGGAAGCTGAAGGAAGGGTATAGGCTCCTTTGATACTGGCTTTAATGGAAGGGAAATGGGTTGAATGCAGAAGCAGGCCTATGGGTGGCATAGCATCCCTGCCTCAGGTATAAAAGGGTTTTGGAGTTTGAGGGTAAGGACTGATATTGGATCAGGACTTAATAATTGGGATTGGTCTGTTAGTGAGGAACAAATGTTAACTGAGACCAAGAAGTAGGTGACAATGCCTAACTGGAGAAGCAGACACAAAACCCTGGGTGGTTAAAAACTGATTGTTTTCAGGAAATTGCCATATGAGCCGTGATTTCACCACTTCACTGATTCTAACTAGAATTTGACAGACATTAAGCAAGCTTAATACCTGGCACAATTTGGTTTAGAGTAATTATGAAGCCCATTTTAAGGCTCGGGTTGTTTTGGTTGGTTGCTGCTGGATTTTTTGCTTGTTTGTTTGCTTGCTTGTTTGTTTCACTTCTTTGTTTTAATCTTTCACCATTTATCAATTAACTGCTGAGAGCCCACTGAAAATTAGGATTGTAGGGATTAATCTGCTTGGTCCATCTCATTTTTAACTACATGGTGTTAAGTAACTGATAAATATTGGAGGTCAAACTACACGTACATTTCCTATGACATGTTCAAGTTTCTCATTAAACAAAGCATGTAAACACCATTTTTCTTCAAAGTATCTTCACTTAGGTTTTGAAAACAAGCACATGCTTAAGTGGCCTGTTGAGCTGGGCCAGACAAGTCAGTGCCTTGCAGTTCTGAGCAAAGTCCTAGTCAACTCCATTTGCTGAAGTAGATTTGCAGTATACAAAGGAAAGGACTATGTGGTCTGTACATGCTCAGTTGGCTCTTTTCACACTGTGCTTGTATAAGCATATACAAAACAGCTTCCCCAAATACAGAGACAGACAAATGTCTTAGGACTGCCCAAACTCTACTATTGGTTCTGACAAATTCCGCAGCCTAAAATGTTTTTTTAATTACTCTCTTTCAGAAGGTCAGTCTATTGAGGTTTTGGAGCACTGCTGAGAATGGGTTGTATCTCTTAGGATGGGCTTACTCTCTTAGAAAAGAACAGAAAATTCATGAATGGGGTTACTTTAATCCAGTCACTATTTTAACAAATTTCTATGTTCAAGAAAACAAATGTATGTTTTAGGCAAGCACAGTGCTGGAAGCCTAACTCCATTCTCTCTGACTACTATTTATACCCCAAACACATGGAAAGTGTGGAAAATGTGAAGTGAAAATTGCAATAAAACAGGATTAATTTTCTGGCATTGCTAATTAATGTTACAGTTTTCACTTGGTGTTAGGTTCATCACAAGGAGCTGTGCAGCAGCATGAAAGGCAGAATCAGAGACAGAAGTGTGCACAAGCTGACAGCTACAGCTAGTGGATGCAGCAGGGAGCCACCTCAGCAGGAGAAATTTGGACGACTCTGTGCTCTGCTCATTGATGCTTGGAGTAATTGATATTTGATTGTCTGGATTTGGAAGACCTGCAGTATTAACTCATAGTGCGGGGAGCTGTGCATCCCTAGTGTTTGAATGTCCAGAAGCCTTCAACAATCTGCCTCATGGGACTTGTTTCATGTACTTTTTCAGGAGAAAGTATGTGTGCATGGATGTGTGCACATGCACAATTATTTTTCTGTCAGAAAAGCCTTTTGGTATTGGTGCACTAAGTCCAGCAATGCAGATTTTGGAATTACTAGAAACAGCATCTAATTGCAACTGTTTCTGCAGCCTGTCTCTGGCAGCTTTTTTGGAAATCAAATCTCTCTGTTTTTGTAGTGTATATCTCAGAAGATGCCAGAATGAGGTGGGATGTCATTTCCTTTCTTATGATGGGAGAGATTTCAGGTGGGGATTATAAACCATTTCTGCATCTAGTTCTGATGATTTAATCAATGCTGGTGTTTCACCTGAAATAGGAATTAATAGGAACAAATACTGTTTACTTTTTTTTTTGCAAACAATTTTAATTTTGGAGGAAACCTTTGTATTGAGAGAAAAGGCTGTTTTGGGACAATGAAGGAGGGAGGGGATGAAAAAAATGTGTTATTTGATCTAAAACTGTAGAAATTGAGAATTTAAACTTATTTCTAACTTGGAAAAATTATGCACATATAAGCTGACATGTCTATTACACATCTAATAGGAAAACCTGTTTTTCTAAACTCTTCAGGTAGCAAAGGAGTCCATGTGAACATACTTCTATGTGAGGAACTCCTTGTTTTGTGGTTTGGGTTTGGAGTTTGGGCTTTTTTTTGCTGTTTTGCTTGTTCAGTCATACAAAAGTAACCAATTGTAATGAAGGCTCAGGTTTACTTCATTTATATGAGACATATCTATCTGTTAACAGGAAGCCAAAGTGATTTTCTTATAGCAGTAGAGCCAAAGTGGAATTTCCTGTTTTGTGCGGGTCATTTCAAAGCATCAGACATTTTAAGATGTCAGTGAGCATTTCCTTGATGCTTGAAGATTTATCCCATTTTTGTTTGCTTCAAGCTGCAACTTTCTTGCATTTTTTAAAAACTAGCTTAATTATGAACTGAAACAAAATTGAGGTGAAAAAAGGAAAAGGAAAAACAGAATAGAAAAGCTCTGAGTCAAGATCAGACGAAAATTCTCATTTCTGCGTAACAGTAATGGGAGCTAAGCTTGTCAAAAGCTAAGCATTTCAACACTGAAAAAAGATTGTAAGGTGTTGAAGAGAGTACTACATTCCTTGAAATTTGCTATGGGAGAAGTTCCAAGACCTGTCTGTTATGGAAAAATGAATATTTTTCTAATTTATTTCCCCCTGGTAAAATCCAAAGGGAGGGTTTATAAGCTTGCAACAATTTAAAAATGACAAATGCATGTAATTCATTGATAGTTCAGAAGCCATGATGTATGACCTTGGAATGACTGATTTTAGATGACTCAGCCTTTAGTAGAGAAAATCCATTTCTGTGGGAAAGCACTGTAGCTACCAGTGTCTGAGGCTTATGTAACCCATCTGGTCCACAAGAGGCCCATTTTGAGAATGGAGGTGTATGGCATTTCTATAGGGAAAATAGCTTGTGTCATCACACCATAGCTTAGGAACCACTCCCTGCCCAGTGTCCTGGATGCCTTAGGACCTATCCAAATTATTCTGAATCTTGAAGTTGCTTATGGCAGTTTTACCTTCCCCCACTTAAAAAATAATAATAAAAAAATAAATTAGGATGTGAAAACACATCTCTAACTCTCATGTAAAGAGAAACTAGCACTAGTCTAGCAAAGACTCAGGTAAGTCACATTATTTATGAGTGTTTTGCAGAATTACTCACCTGGTGACATGCCATGTGGACAAACTAATAGTAGTGCTCTTGTGCAAAGCTTTCAGTGGTGCTGAGGACTGGCCAAAGGGAAATATGGGTGTGTCTATTCCATTACTCTCTGTGTAGAGATGGAAAACCACACACAAAGAAATATTTGCAAGGGTATCTGTTAGACAGGGGTAGGGCCTGCAACACCATGAAGGTATACGGAATCCCAGTTTGGTATTTTACCTGCTGAGTCTTTTTATTTTTTCTTCACTGGTTTAAAACTCACAGCACAATATTGGCACTCAGCTCTGCCTTTTTACTGCTTGTTGCCCACATGTGTGAATCGATTTTCATGGAATGATACACACATCTTGCGGAATGAGAGCCTTATGTTTGCACTTGTCAATTAAACACTGAAATGAAAGAATGTTTTGCTCAGCCTTTTTTTTTTTTTTCCTTTTCACTGCAGATTTTTCAGTTTACTGCCATGTAATAAAATAAGGTTTTGCTCATTCTTTAAACAAGAAATTTATCCATGGGACTAAAATTACTATTAAGCTTATAATCTGGAACCAAGAAGAGTCAATGAATGGTTTGACTGAGGAATGCCTTCAACTAGTTGGCAATGCAATTTTTGGAACTGCTGTTAAATTATTTAACTCTCTTTAATTGGTTGTTGCAGACATCCCTTAGGAAAGCTGGTCTCTTCTGACAGGCGTGGGATGTTCCTGGACTTTTCAGTTCACAAAGAAGCCTGTTTCAGTTAAGAGAGCATTGGGATCTTTGTCAAAAGGTTTTCAGTTTAGCTGAATAGGCCAGCCAGGTAGCAGTACGGTGAAGGTGTGTTTCCTAGGAAATGAGCCTGTCCTAAGAGCTTACATGCCTTTCCTTCACTGAAGGAAGAATATCGCTGTCCTCTTTGTTCTCCCAGTCTCCTACATGCTCCCACTGCTTGCCTCGGGCTAATCTGCTCATCATTTGGTACCTCTGTTAGCTCAGCTGAGTCAGGCAGCAGGGAACAGACACAGCAAGCTGGATACTCGTCTACAATGATGACAAATAACATTGCCATATGGAGAAGTTTAGTGCCTGACAGAGTCCTGATAAGGGAGGCAGCTGGATTGTGTAGGAAGAAGCAGAAGGAAGAAGTGGGAGGGAAGAGGGTGACTTTTTTCCCTTTAGAAGCAGAACATTAGCTCTACTCAGATTCCCACAAAGTTTTACCTTTGTTTTTCACCAAGCAATGATTTCCCTTTTTTCCCCCCTGCAACACAGGGAATTGTGAAGACAACCTGAGACAACAGCTTTCATGTGACCCCTGACTGTGCTATTGCTTTCTGTATCTAATGCATGGCCAAACATTTCATTTCTGGGCCTGAAACCTAAACTTTACAAAAAAACCTGTAATGTGGGAATGCTGGCAGGAGGGAGACAGTCGTTGGGGCTGGGACGCCATATGTCCATCCGTCTATACTAGCTGTGACGCCACACCTCACTGGCTTGGGCTCCCTCTTGTGTTACTCTTGCTTTTAACTTACACCCTCTTGTGGTGGTACAAAATGTAAGTGGTTCCAAAATTTTATAAAGAATAGAAATGAGTTGCTCATCATGATTTGGACATTTGACTTTTGTCTGCTTAAAAGAACTGCTGAGTTTCACGGGCCTTCCTGACGTTCCCTATGAGCTTGGGGGTCAGCACGTTCACTGACAACACAGAGGGCAAAAGCACTATTCCTGGCATCTGACTCTATTTCATCACTGCGTATTTTGGAGTGGCTTGGTCGTCATCCTTCTTATATCACTGTGTCTTGTTTCTTGTTGCTGGAAGAAAGTACTTACTGTCAGTGAGAAAGTTCCTGTCTTATCTTCCTGTGCTCAAGAAATATCCTAGCTGTCACTAGGAGATGTTTAAAATTGTCTGACAGAAGCCTTGGCAGTAAATGGAATTCTGCGTATGGTGACAAACTGCTCTGATATTTTTGACAGGGAAAAGCGTATCTTTCCTCTTTCCACTTCATGGCAGAGTGGTGTCACTCTTGGGCAGACAAGTTCGTGTGGCGCCGGTGGAACAACACAGCGTCTGGAAATGAGTCTCAGCGTGTTTCTGATGGAGAAAACTGATCCCTCAGCACAGCCTGCCGGCTGCTGGTGAGACGGCAAGCAAGGGTGAAAATCACGGGCTTGTATGTAAGAGGGGAAGTAATAGTGTTACTGCTGTGGGTGTGATGGTCTCAGTCCACACCTGAGCAAGTTTTGCAGTGAGGTGACAGCGTTTGCTGCATTTGGAAAAATGGAAATGCTGTCTTGCACACCAACCCACTCCAGACTTGAAACAGAGGCAGTAAAATGAAACCAAGGTCAGTCTTCGAATAAGAGTGCTCTGTGAGGAAGAGCAACAAGTGAGTGGCCAAGGCAGGTGCAAAGGAAGGAGAGGCGGTAAATCGGAGTACTGAGGAGGAGGGGAGGGGGCAGGGGACAGGGAAGGGGTAATTATTGCCTGCAGGAAAATGGATGACATAAGATCAGTGGAAATCTACAATCATCATACAATTGATGTCTCAGAGGGGATGATTTTTAATAGCTGGTTATTTAACTTCCACAAATCTCATCCAGCAACTTGTGAAAGCTGTTTTGCAGAGTACCCTGAAAGGTGAGGAGTGAAAGGCCAGAGATTGTTTTGTGGGAAATGCTCCCATGCTGCATTTAAGGACCATAGTATGGTTCTGTCCCTTCTGAAATGTTCTGTGCAAGTCTAGTAAACTCCCAAAGCCACCGTCACAGTGTGTCACAGGAAAACGGCTGAAAAGACAGAGACATCTCCAACTCCTCAGCCATTGCAATGGCAGCCATGTCCTGGTAATTGACAGGCCTGTCTGTGCTCTTGCAGTCCTCTTGCTGAAGTGGAATGTATGTTTTTAAGGTGTGTTTTCCTAAATCTTATTTTTATTACAGACAGTAAATTCTGTTCACCTTGGCTAGCACTTAAGATCATAAATTACAGCAGCAGTGAAGATGACCATGATAGTGATGTTCTTTCCTGTGAAATTTGAAAACTTTGCTCTATAAATGCCAGGAGGAGCCTCAGATAAGACTTCATGCTATTGTAAAACACAACCATTACCTTTCCAGATAGATGTGATATTTCATCAGGAGCATAATTTGTTTTCTGTGAAATAATTTATTCTGTTCATCTTGTTGATGACAAGTTGAGGCAGTTCGAGTGGCTGTGTTTCTGAAATGTATTTTCTAACACAAGAAAAATAATGACTTGTGGTGCTGATACTATTTGGAAGGACCAGATGAGAGTCTCAGGATTGAGGCTGTAAACAAAGCTCAGCACTTTGGACACAGTGACAGAAATGATATCTTGAAAAGAGGATGTGGGATTTTCACTCATTAAAGACAGGAAGGAAGCCTGGCCCATGAAGAATCAGAGGAATGATGAAGGTAGAGTTTGTATGACAACACTGTTCATACAAAAAAATGAGCATTTGAAGTAACCTCTGGGAATAAAGTTCAGATGTAGGAAGGTGTTGACTGGTCTAAGAGCAGGGCTGCTCTGGAGGATTGTAGGGCAGCCTGGATGGGCGATAGCCCAGGTAGGACTGGGCAGCACATCAGCTGACACCTGGAACCAGCTTAATGACACAAGGCTGGAGGATCCCCTAAGAGAAAAAAGACAGTGCAAAACCGCCTCAGTTCCCAAACTCGACTTATTTCATAGACACCATCTGGCAAGGTAAGCAGAGCATCCTGACATAGTAAAAGATGGAAAAGTAACATGAGAGAAACCACAGTAGGTTTAGTTCCCAAAGACATGTTTGTATATAGGAGGCAACTGCAACAGGTCAGCACTCTTGGCCTGAACTTTGGTGCATGGCCTGAACGATGATGCCACTTTTGGCAATGTTCATGATTAGGGTTTCCCCTGCCTTCTGTCTTCCAACGATTTTGTTAGTTGGGAAGAGACAAAACCCCACTGTATAGGTTTACACCTTTCCTGATGTACTACCTACCTCCTGGATAGGACACAGTGATAAATTCTGTTTATGATTCAAGGGAAGCTGCACTGCACAGCCACCTAGCAGGACATAGCTGTCCCTGGGATGTGTGCCATCTGCAGCCTCCCAAAGTCCCACAGTATAATGACACACTGAGTTATGGGCAGGATGTAGGGCTTTCTTTGAACAAGGATCTTTGCAACCATTTTGTACTTCTATTTTCTCTGTCAAAATTTATGGCAAGGATCAGCACAATAACTATACACAAAACTGTTTTCAGTTTCTAGTGTTGCATCAACTCAATTCCACTGCACCAAATTCACCTTCAGCATTAGCTGAAGAAACAGAACACATTTTTTTCTTTGTTGATTCAGTGAAAGTTTTTGAGTAATTTGTAGTTTCAGTATCAGGCTAACTTCTTAAGTGCTACATTAGTGAGGAATATTAAAGTTGTATGGCTAAAGATGAAAGACATTTATTGTGTGTTGTTCCAATTAATTCCTTCTAATCCAGCAGTCTTTTCTGTAGTACACATAAATTTGCACATACCCACAGATTCACAGATTAAGGTGCTGTTATAGGTACAACAAAACACCTTGAGCTTGAAGAAAGGTGGCTTAAAGCCTGTAAATTATTGCTCACAATTTTTTTTCCCCTCATAACACTTTTTATATAACATTTTATTTCAATGTTCTTTTCATCATAAACTTAGAGGAAAAAAAGTGATGCTTCTCTTAACACTTATTGATATGTCTGTGAAAAGCCCAGCAGCAACCATCAAACACATTATTAGAAACTATGCACTTAAAAGGAACACTCATTTCTAGAAAAGAATAGGACTGGACAGAAGATTGCTGCTGTATTCCACAGAGCTTACACCAGACAGAAGGAAAAAGAGCAACTGCAAAGCAGAGGCAGTATGTTAAAGGGAAAGGGATGGGTAAGTGGGAAGGGGAAACCTCGGTAAAACAGCCTGTGGAGGTAACCACCTACATGGTATTTAAAATTTGCCGAGTTTTACTCCAGTATAAGTAACACTGATCTCACTGAATTTTTTCTGCATAATAAATTTACTCATACTGTTTTTTTTTCTTCTTCTAACTCACTTCCAAAACTGTATTTTATTATTGAGGTATGCTTGTTTAGGGCCTATAAGAGATTTGTTGCAGTTTTGCCATGGTTACCTAACAACTACTGCTATTAGTGTCCCCTATTATTACTTTTAAATCAAAATGCTGCACGAGTTTCTTCAGATGGTGTTTTGCTCATCCCTTACAGGAAAATTCACCAATCCAGAGATCTGAAAGCCAAAACCAAATGCTATAGCCTTCTGTTCAGACTTTTTAACAAAAGCATTTTGGTAGTCTTCTACCAAGTCTAAATTATCTCAATGCATGATGTTTTGTTTAAAGAAAAGGGTATTCTTGATTCAATAAGCTGAAATCCCATTACACCTTCATGATACTTCTGTCTAAAACATGTCTCTACTACATATATTTTGACAAGGGAGCTACTTGAATTGGACACTGCTTCACTTCTTACCACCTGCAATTCCTTTTCTGACTGTTTAAAGACTTCCTGCTATTAGAGGGACTAAAACTTCTAGCTGGTGAAGGGTGTGGAGCACAGGTCTTATGAGGAGTGGCTGAGGGACCTGGGGATTTTTATTCTGGAGAAAAGAAGGTACAGGAGGGACCTTATCACTCTCTACAACTACCTGAAAGGAGGCTACAACCAGGTGGGAGTCAGTCTCTTCCCCCAGGTGATGGGATGAGAGGAAATGAACTCAAGTTGTGCCAGGAGAGGTTTAGATTGGATATTAGGAAAAATTTCTTCATGGAAAGGCTTGTCAAGCACTGGAACAGGCTGCCTAGGGAAGTGGTGGAGTCCTGATGCCTGGAGGTATTTAAAGCATCTGTAGATGTGGCATTTAGGGACATGGTTTACTGATGGACGTGGCAGTGCAGGGTTAACAGTTGGACTCAATGATCTTAAAGGTCTTTTTCAACGTAAATGATTCTATGATTCTGTGATTTAACTTCAGCTCAACCAATAGGCAGAAATACGCGTGGTGTGATGGTACATGTGTAATTCTGCTGCTACTTCTACTTTCATACAGTTGTCATGGGGTTTCTCTGCTACGTCTAATGCATGGTTTTCTTAGGAGAGAAGTAAAGCTTTCTTACAATTATCCCATATTCAAAATCCAAATTACAGAGGTAATGGTGATATAAAAGGCAACATAAATGCCCTATCAAATGCTTTAAAAAAATTAGTCTTCAGTTGCTCTGTAATGAACTGCATTAAGCCAGAAACCAGAAAGCACAGAGGGATGTTACAGTCACAACCAATGCCAAAGGGAGACCTCCAATTTGGAGTTCATCTAGTGATGATATTAATCTTCTCCATTACCAAGAATTAATGTCAAAGTATGAAACTCTGATCCATCATAAGCTGATGCTTTGATATGGTCTCATCCTCTCTTAAAAAAAAATAATAAAAAAATCTCATAAACATTGTATAATAACTTTTGTATTAGTCAGTGTTAGGATGCTACCATTCTCCGCTTTTATGTAATTGTGTTATGATACATGGGAGCAATATTGATTTTTAAATCTTTCAGAGCAAGAGGTTTTGTCTGTCTTCATCATCAGACCCTCTATGACATTTGGATCCAGGTTGTATTTATCCGTCTGACTCAATGCATTAGGAACGGGGAAGACTGAGTTCTTCTGATGCTGCATACTCACAGCATTACAAGAGAGAAATAAAATAGGTATTTACAGAAAGAGAATGTGACAGTAAACTGATGTGCAGAAACACCAAAGTGATGCATCATTTACATGTGAATGCCTTGAGCCTGCCCTGTTCCCTGCTCTTTTGTCTTCTGTTCCCTGGAACATCAGATACAAGAAAATATTCGAATGAAAGAATACAAAAAAAGCAATTAAATTTGAACAGCCTGTATCATCTCTGCATCATTGAGTAAACCAAGCAAACATTTCATAGAAGAGCTTGAATATGTACATTCACAGACTTGCTAAGAAGTGAGAGAGAATTCAGATTATCCTGAATTAAATTGCACCTTATTCACAAATATATTGTTTCTTTTAAAAATTCAAAAGAAAATACTAGTTGTTAGAAATCTGTGGGGGGAAAAAAATACAATCACTTTTGCCTTCATTTTATTTGCTAAAATGCAATATGTGGAAGCACCAATCAGGAGAAAATTTTTAAAAAATCAAGGGAAAAAGAAGCTTGTCAAATTATAAATTAGAAACCAGTAGAAGGTAAAGTGTTGATCTTATCACCTAGTTTGAAGATTTCAGTACTGGCAATTCTAGATCTGATAAAAAATTATCATTTTGAGCCCGTATGATGAAGAAAATGTCTGATACAAAGAAGGTCTTTCAGTTTGTTTGTAGGAAAAGGCTTTCAAGAGAATGTGATCTTAAAAACCATAGTTCTGAGAAAATCAAGTAACTCAAAAGAAAGGTACTGGAAAAAAATCATTGAATGGTCTTTGGAAAATCACAGCTTATCCTTTTTTTGTGTACATTTGGAAGAACATTGGCCCCATATAGAAGCCTTTTTTGGTTGAAAAACCCAAACTACCCACACCAAAAACAGTGAAAAATAAGTAGCAAGAAGGACATGGACACCAAGGGACTGTGCTTGCAGGCAACCCACACTGAGGCAGAGACCCACCTGAGGCCACCAAAGTAATATTTTCACCACTGCAACTGGCACATAGTTGATCTCCAGTTTTTCCTGATTAACTGAATCCGTATGAAAACTTTGTGTTAATTGGCAAGTCTATTTTGCCCATGACACAATCTGCCATTAGTGCCCTATTTTTTTCTTAATTTAGAGATGTGGAAGGGCGTGATGTAGATTTCTAGAGTTACCTCACATTATTCAAAAGGAGAGTCATATGCCTGTAGCATAGGTAAGCCTACTCATGCTGCCTTAACTTCAATAACAATAAAGCCAGAAATACAGGGAGTTCAGCTGTTAAGCTCATCCCTCCCTTTGATAGATGAGTGAACTGGCACAAGCCAGCTCTAAGACAACTCAGCTGTGTATTTCTTCTGCTAAGGTATCTGCAATTGCATTCAGTATTCTGACTTCAGGAGAGACAAAGCCACACAAGGGGAATTGGGTTCATGGAGTCTAATCTCTACAGTGGAAAATTTTCAACACTTCTGACATTTAAGAAGGAAATCTCTTCAACTTTCCTCTTCCCTTACACAGAGCCTCCTGAAAGCATACAGGGAATTGGCTGATGTAATTGCCAAGACACTCTCCAACATATTTGAAAAATCATGGTAGTCAGGTGAAGTTCCAGGTAACTGTAAAAGGGGAAACCTTACAACCAATCTTAAAAAGGGTAAAAATGTTGGAATGAGTCCAGAGGAAGCCACAACAATGATCAGAGGGCTGGAACACCACTTCCATGAAGACAGGCTGAGAGAGCTGGAGTTGTTCAGCCTGGAAGAGAGATGGCTTAGGGTAGACTTTATAGCAGCCTTTCAGTATTTGAAGGGGGCTTATTAAGAAAGATGGGACAATCTTTTGAGCAGGGCCTGTTGCAATAGCACAAGGCATAATGGTTTTAAACTAAAAGAGAGTAGACGATTTAGTTTGGATTTGATACAAGAAAGTGATTTTTTACAAGGAAGATGGTAAAACACTGGAACTGAGATAAAAGCTTAGAGGAATATTTATGGTCTTTGAAGCAGTATTCCATCTCTGTCTGTTTAGGGACAACTCATGTAACTAAGGGCTGCAGAAGTGCTGGGTCTAGAAAGAAACACCAAATTACATTGAAGGCTATTAGAGACAAAAGTAATAATTTTTGTCTGTAAAAAAGAAAAAAAAAAAGGTGACAGGTAGAACAGGTCTAAGGTGGGCAGAGACTAAGAAGCAAAGGTCTAACTCTAGTCCGAATGTTAGTTGACACTTAATCTCAGAACGCCACCCAACATCAAATCAAAATTAGAAAAAAAGCAACAACCTTCCTAAAAAAAGAGATTGAGGAAAGGGGATCTACTGACAGGCAATTCTGATAGTTCAGTAAGTCAGGTAGGTGAAGGAGCAGAATGGACAGACAGATGGCAGGTATGACAGAATGCAGAACTAAGAATTTCAGAGATCATTGGAGAAGCTGGTGAGCACCTGGAAAAAAGTGATCCAGCTGAGATACAGAGTGCATCACTTCTGAAAAATTTGTTGGTTGTTGTATCTCACCAAAGGCTTTTAAAGAAACTGATATATAATGATATAAGGGTGTGATGGGTTTGATAAACCCCCAAACCCCTTAGTTTAGTTAGGCCTGAAACCAAACTTAGCGGGCCTCCGTTTTTTGGGCCATGGGGCTCCCTGTAGATTTAGAGGGGCAAGTATCACCTGACTTAAGCAACCAAAGAGGTATTTCATATCATTTGACATCGAGTATAAATCTAGTGGGGGAGGTATCCTCGCTCTCTTGCCCTCCCTCTCTCCGTGCGGTGTGGTGGGGAGGACTCCCTGTTGCTGCTCCCAGAGCGATAGGCCTGGCCGCTTCCCTGCCGAGATGCCCACAGCAGTTCTGGGCTCTGGGAAGTAAATACTTTTCTGTTTGATGTTGCTTTGCTGGGTGCTCTTTCAGAGAAACGTGTTTAGTTTTGTTTTCTGTGGGTCTTGGGTGGTGAAATCTGTGTAGTATTGAGGGGGTAACTTGAGATAAAGTTATTGTTGGTTCTTTTAATATTTGTATGTATATATATAGTTTTTCCGGGTTTCAGGTTTTTTTTCCTTCCCTCTTTTCATTGGGACCTCATGGGTCTTGGGGGGGTTTTGGCATTTTGCCATAGTCGAACCCACAACAAAGGGAAAATAAATTCTTCATGAATTAATAACTAAATGATAGGTAAGAAACAAACAGTAGGAATAAAAAATAAATAAGTGGAAGTTTCCAGAAATTTGCTGTACCATTTTGTAGTATGTTTCATGTTAAGAGGGGCATACAGTGAAATGATAATGCTTATAAAAACACATAGTTATTTAAAATAGTCAAAGCTTGCCCATATATGACAAAGATCTTGTGGTATTGGGTGACTGGGCAAACAAGTGATGGATGGCATGCAAAGTTGATATATACAAAATGTTTGTTGTGGAGAAAAAAAAATTCAGCTATGTATGTACCATATGGGTAATAAATTAGATGTTACTGATCAGGCAATAGATCTTAAGAGTTATTGTGTGCAATCTCCTTAAAATATGCATGATGAAGAGTGTTCAAAATAGCAATGAGCGTGCTGGGAAATTAAAAAAATGGAGAGTTATGCAATAAAATCTGTAAAAGCGTGACTGGTATGAAGAAAAGAAGAACAGTCAGGATTATTCTTTACTGAATAGTCATATTGATACCCTCTTGCTCAGATGAATGACCATTATTCATTTCCCCACTTCCCCATCCCTCGCACCCTGCCAAATATAAGAAAGAGTTATGCCAAACTGGAATATCTGGCAGAATTTTTAAAATTAACAAAACAGGAATATTTCACCACAATTCAGCCATGGGGCTCCTTGCTAGAGCACGTTTCAGGTAACAACTTTGACCAATTTATAGATTGAGGAATTCTTCCATAAAGAAAAATTCACCAAAATCTTTTAAAATTTATGAGTACTTCTGCAACAATAGAGAAAATGTGCCTGGTAACATTGTCAGGAGTCTGAAACCCATTGGAACAAAACTGCCTTTAAGCTAGTAAATTCTTTTTGCCTCCAAAATTGTCTAGGAGCATACAGGTCAGCAGGGAGCCAGGCAACAATGCCAGGCTGTACCCTGCCACTGGGATTAGCAGTACAGGCAAACTTGTTCCAGTGCCTGGGAATGTGCTCAGGCTGTTTAATTTAATAGGCCTGGGAAGCCTCCATCTGCCAGAATCTGAAAAAGGAAAGTTTTCCTTTGCTCACACTGTCTTTCTGTTAACAGACATGCTCCTGTGCTGGCCACCTCCAGGAGCTGAGCATCTCAGTGAGTTCTCAGCACCGAAGGGACATGTACGGTTTAGATCAAACACAAATACTGCCTAGAATATTTAATTTTAGTGGTGTTTTTTATTTTTATTTTTTTTTTTTAATACTGAGGAATTGGGATTTCCTCTTTTTAAAAGAAAATATATAATACATTCTTTAATGCAGTCAGGTAATTAACCTGAGAACCTCCAGGACAGTTATGTTGGTGTTGGTTAATCACATGGCATTTTTTAAAGCTAAGCTACTAATATATAGCATAACATGTTAATTGGCATGTATTTGAATACAGTATGTTGCAAATATACAAGAAACACACACACTTTTATTAAACGTTTACAAAGCAGAAACAGAAGTCGTGTAATAATATGCTATTTACTGTAAAGCACTACCAATGAACATTGAAGCCTTCTGGGGAAAAAGAAAAGACATTTTTGTTACTTTTTTGCTAATGCTCTGCTAATAAAATTAGTTTTCTCATATCCTTAAACTATCAAGGCTACAATGTTACTACTGCTAAAAATATTTGCAGTCAGCTTGCTCAATTAATTATTGGAGAGCAGAAACAGAAAATATCTTTGAAAATATTTCACTGCCTTTTTGGCAAATCACACTATTTTGCCTGTGTGCTTCACTCCACTATAAGCAGAGAAGAAATAATTATTTCAATTAATTATGTAGATTTTGTGAAAGTTGATAAACTTTTGACTCACCACAAATCTATGATTTTATGTTTAAATATGTTTTTTATCTATCAGTTAAGACTGTTCAAATACTCGTTCACTATTTTTAAATTTTGTGAGGTTGTATGTGAGCATGTCAGATTACTCCAAACCCATCAGATAGTAATGATGTCATATGATGTTAGTCTGTATACATCTCTAGCGTATTTTATATTGGTTTTGTTATTTAAATAATACTGCTGTGTGGTGCAAAACAATATGTCAGTTTCTTCCAAGTGCCTGTCTTATGCTGTTTAAAAATTAGATGCAAAACCTCTTAGAATGGTTTAAACCAGGTGATGACTGGTTTAAACTTTAATGATGACTATGAGGTGATACAGCTAAACTAAAACAATATTAAGCATTAAATTCATGTGTGACAGCACAGCAGAATTTTCAACAGAAAGTGAAGCAAATCAGGGCACTTTTGGTTTATCTAGTTTATATTCTGATATACGGACTACATATTTAGCTGCAACACAGTGATGAAACTCAAATAATCCCTTAATTTACAACTTGCATGTATTTGGCCTTCAATATTTATTATGCAGTCTATGGCAGAAACAATTTCACATTAAAAGCTTATTGTTACATAGATTTTAACAATGAAAATAAGGAATACATTTTGGCTGCAGAAATAAAAAGACAAAAAAATGATGTTCACAGAGTTGTACTTTAGAATACACTTAAATTCATCAAAGTACATTCTTCCCTGGTTAACTACTGATGATTTATTTACAAAGCAAGTAATAAACAATGTCTAGAAAATATCATTGCACCACAAATTATCTACATGGGTTTTTCTATTTTTCATACTAGAAAACAGCTAAGGAGGCATTTACTGCAGTACAATGTTCCCTCCTGAAATCTTAATGTGTTTTAGCAGCTAATACAAAATGCAGATGTGGACTGTATTACATTAGTTAGAAAAGCAAACATATTATGTGTTTGGTTAAGAAAAAATAGATGTCTAGCAAAATGTAACTTTTTTTTTTTTTAAAAAAGGAAGGCTAATGCATTAACTGCTCCAAGCACTTCACATAGGAGCTGCTGATGACTTATGAATTGAAAATATTGCTGACAGAGCAGCTGAAATTTGAGAAACTACTTGAAAGAGAAGACACCATCAGCCAGTGCAAGCTGTGACAGGCTTATAACTACATTTCTATTCACAAAGGAATTTATACTAACATACGCTGTTTTGGGGATCATCTGACAAACAATAACACAGAATACTTTCATTTACTCATCTCTTTTAGAAAAAATGATAGCTTGTTGTTTTGATTTTAAAGTCTTTTTTTTTTTTCACATGAGAAACAAGCCTAAGGTGAAGCTTGAAGTTTTGGGGTTTTTTCTTAAGTACTCACTGAATGAAATAGTTTCCCTTTAAAATTGCAGAATATGCAATCCTTGTAAGAGAAGACCTCTTGAACTGCAAATGTGTTGTTCTGGATGACCTTGTTAGACTTCAGCACGCAAATAACCTGCACAGAAAAACTTCTACAAATTTTAAGAGTAAATAGAGTGTACCCAACAGTATTACAACTTCATATCCCATTACTTCCCATCATTAAAAGCTCACCTTCATTTTTCAGACTATAGCTGTCCAGCCTTTGCATTTCTGTTTCTAACCTGTTTTAACACCACTGCAACTTATCAAGAGCATGTCAGATTGCTACAGGTACAGTACTTTCTTTCAGACTTATGTGTATATTCCTGGCAAACACAACTGCTTTGCACACTGGAGCCTGGCAACCCCCCATATCTCTTGGCTCTGCTTGCTGTTTTATTTCATGCTTCTGTTATACGCAATGTAGATGTGCTGCAGAAGCAATATTTGACAGACTGGAAAAGCAGGCACTTTCCTCTGTGGTAATTTTTTGAGGGAGAGTATATCTTACATGTTCCCATAGCATACTGCCCAGACACACTGTGGCACTGGCGTGCAATTGCTCTGAGAACCATGCAGCAGGAGACCCTGTCACGGCAGTGGAGTAGTTTCAGCTTCTTGAAGTTCCAACTGAAAGGAAAGAAATTGCAAATACAATGAACAATTTCTTGATATCTTCCCACCCACAAGTTTGTGTGCAGGCTTTTTTAAAGAGGAATTTATTTCTCATTTACATCTACTGTCCAGCAGCATAAAGCTAAATGCATAGCCCAGAGAGTAAGGCAAAAATACTATGCTTTGCCATGAAGTAACAAAAGCAATGATCACAGGAAGGTTTCATGTCTGGCCTTCAAAGGCAAAAAACCATTAGTAGGTTCTGAAATTTGAATCAGAATATACTTCATATCAAGACAGTTGTTCCCTTTCTAGAGTGGAACTCTATAAATTTCATGAGTATGCAAAGATTTCACTCCCTCCTTGTATTCTTTCTGTAGCAGTTGCAGGGGAGCTAGTATTTCAGTTGATACATTCTGTGCTCATATCAGGATATTGTCAATTAAAGTCTAGTTTAAATTCCGTATGAGACAGACTTACATCAGCAAACAAACCCAACAACCTCTCAGCCCTGAGTGTCCGCAGTATCCATGTTGGGCTCTGTTTGCATGCAGGCACAATAGCACTACAGATGTTTTCATGAAGAAAACCTGCTTACTGCACAGCATCTTCTGAAAATCTGGAACTCCTTTTTGCTGCCCAGAGAATGCTGTACTAGAACCTTTTGAAATCACAGTGGGAGAGACTGCAAATCAAGACTTTATAGCATGGACAGCAGAATCAGACAAAGTCTGCAGATCCACAAAGAGCCCAGTGCCAGTACAAATCAGCTACAAAAGAAAGCCCAATTTTAAGGATCTACTGAACTTAGACAAGTATTTCACAGATGTCACTATCTTGCAGAAATGGGCTTCTTAAGAAATCAATACTTCAAAATTATTATCGAAATACAGTATAGTTTACAAAGGAGATACATCAATTTTCTAAAAATACACAGAAAGGCCATTCTCTATTAATATAGGTAAGATGTGAATCTGACAAGGTTTGGAGTTACTGAAGCTGTCCAGCTTCTTTTGTGTTTCTGCAACAGGACTCAGCAGCCATATTTGTTTGCAGTCTGTCATACAGCAATGGGAAAATTGAAAAGTAAGATCACTTTCTTCATGTATTTACTCAAAGTGAAACTAGCTTTCGATTTTTCCTTGTTTCAACTTAAAAATAGTGTTTCTTGAATCCAATATCCTTTTTATTTCTATACGTGTGTGCCAATGCAAGCAATAAGGGAAAGCTTTCAGAGCTGAGCCTTTGTTTACTGTACATATCTGAGGCCTCATTTTCAGCATATGAGGAGGATTTGCAGCTTCCATTAGGGCATTGAGACACTTGAGTAGTTGAGGAGAAAGCATCAGAAGTTGAAATTGCAAAAAAATCGTTACATAGGATGACTAAATAGTCCTGAAGATGTGCCTATGTGTCATTTGCTTGGTTGCTTGCATACTTTCAGGTGAAGCTGCTATAAAAGCAGCTGTAAAAACATGTCACAAAGAAACTAATTCATGGAAACAAATTTCTCAGATTTCTATAATTATTAATAATCAAATTTCTTAATTATTTCAGATTTTCTGTTATTAACACATAGATACTAGCAAAAGTTGAGTATTTGGAAAACATAGTTTTCAGAAAAAAATAACCAACTAATTTTAAATTTAAAACCCTTCTTTTAATCTGAGAGTAATGCAAATAGTCTCTGAATATCTGAAGTAAAAGCTATTAAAAATATTTTCCAAGGTCTTTGATACGAATCACGTTAATGCCAATGACATAAAAACCCCTCAACCATTTGCAAAAAATAGTATTTGGTCCTTTATTACCTTTCCCTGCCAATACTGGGTCATACAGAAGAAAGTTCAAAGTAAGATTTGCTTTTCGAGCATATTTTTTCAGGATTCCATCACTCCTTCTCCATGCAAATACACTTAAAAGATTGGATATGCCTCCCCGAACTCAAGTGAGCCAAGCCTTTAAGCTCACTTTGGAACAGGTGTACCCTATGCATTTTACTGCAGTAGTTAGTTGAGTGTGACAGAATATACATCCCCCACAGATGTGAAACACCTCAGTCTTACAATTCTTCCAGTTTTCCACATGCCTAATTAGTCACTGTCTTTTCTGCCTCAGAACTGTGTTTCTCCACTGAGCATACACAATTTCTATAAATGCTCACACCATCAGTGTAATGGATGAGATGTTTCTCTATGCATTTGCAAGATGGTGCATTTCTGTAGGAGTTTTGAACTTGATTTGCTCTTTCATTTTCTGTAGATGCTGATAAAACAATAATCAAACTCATAATCTAGACCTCTTAGATAATGCCAATGAGTCATCAGGTAGGCCAAAGGCCAATATCTTAGCTGAGAATATTATGACTATTTATGATGTTTTTTGTCAGTGCTTTTGCACTGATAGGAAACACAGTTGTTCCTCACACCACTTACTGCTTATTTTTAAATGCTTTAGGAGTGTTAGACCTTATGTGATTGAGCCTTGCAATTCTCATTAACTTTAGCAGGAGAAAAGAATTCTCACTTGGCAAAAAAGCAACATGTAGACCATCTGTTTCTTAGAAAATTATGTGAAATGTGCCAAGTACTACATAGCCTTGCAAATAGAATTCATATCAAATGTGCTCCAAGGCCTTGTCTATACAAGAAACAGCTTTTCAGTATACTTCGATCAACACAGATATACAAGCTAGACTTTCTTGTACAGAAGGCACTTACCTGTGAAAAGAATACCCTGCCAATAGAATTTACAAAATCTCACTGTCTGAGCAAACATTAGTTTTTCTGGGGGTTTATTTTCTTTTTCTTTTCTGAGAGCAAAAGCTGCATTCACTCTAGGGCTTTGTCTGTTTAAAATAATAATAATAATAATAATATAAAAACATTACGTGTTACACTTTTAAGTACTATTCCAGAGAACCTTTTTAGTGTAGATTAGTTCTACAATCTTGTCTGTCATTCACATAAAAGCAACAACAAAAATATCTCTTACAGAAATGTTTGCTGGAGAGAAAAGATAAATCAAGTTTAATTGCAATTAAAAAGCAATTTCTTACAGCTCTGCATACACCTTTTTTGTTCCGTGTAGATGTTATCTTTGCTTCAGTTTCCATCCTTACTGCTTCACTTGGACCTCATTCCTGACACTGCCCTTTCTCCTCAGCATGCTTTCTCTCACCTCCCTCCCTTCTTTATATATGCTTTTTCTTTGTAACTAATTTCATCACTATTTTCTGAATGGGAAAAAAACCCCTAACCGATGAAGAACTCAACTATGAAACTAGCTTCCTCCTTATTGCCACTCTCAAAGTCACTTCATTTGCTTGGTCCATTCCTGCCTTTGCAGGCTGTCTCCCTTTTTGGTGTAAGCTGAAGGATCTTTGTGGGAATCATCACCTTCTATTTTGTGTTTGCTCACTGCTCAGGGAAAGACTTAATTTCACTCAGGCTCTGGACAGTATCACATTAATCTTTGCTATGGGTAGAAGTTTAGAAGGCTACAGCTCTCCTAAAAGTAATATAAAGATACATAACTAAATGCAGAAAATGGGTGCCTGCACATTGCACTGCAGAAAGTTGGAAGTGTACTACATAGAGATACAATCATGTTGTCAGACAGAAGCACGAACTGACTCCACTGAGGGTTACAAATGCATCATTAACAGATGACTCTCTCTAGTAATTTGCTACATCTAGTAAATACTACACGTATAAACATAAATAGATATATGTATGTGCCTATGTCAAGTTTGGCAGTTCTGCTCCACCACCAAAGTGTGTGTAAGACTGAGCAGGTGCTGATTTCACAGGCCATGGTTTGGCATCTACGAATCAGACACTGGTAAGCAACAACACCAACTGCTGATGCCTATTAAAGCTCACTTTAGCCCTTCTCCCTTTAGACTGCTCTCTCCTGTTTTCTGGTGCAATTGCTGTTTAGACTATTTGGAGATGGTAGTGTTCTGATTTACACTTTCTGGCAGCAGCTGCGTGGTAGGTATGCAGTTGCTTTCACAAGAAGCCACTGAGTTCTGCACCTCGAGGAGACAGCCAGCTTGTGGCTAAAGCGGCAGCAGTGAGAAGCTGGTGTATGAGCAACCTTAGGTGTATTGCTTGAAGGTGATTTGGCAAGGAATGAACCAGGCTTATGCCTTTTGTCATTCTTTTAAAGAAATTACAGACAACTTAAACTTCTAGTGCTTGTGATGTGCTTGAATTACTTTCATGAATGTTAAGATTTGCTTTCATGTTTTCGTTTTGCTTGATGTTCACTGAGGGATGGGGATTGGAAATTCTCAGGACTAATTACAGGACCACGAATAGTGAACATGTACAAAAGAGCTTCTTTGCAAAAACTAGGTAACAATAGGCTGAATTAAAAAAAAATCTGTTTCTCTTGGTATCTGATGTGCCATAAAATCTCTACTTCTTAAAGGCTTTTTCTGCATGGAAAAGGTTTTTTAGTATACCTAAAATAGCAAAATGGCACAATAGTCCTTAACATGTGTGTGTGTGTGTGTATATATATATATATATATATACATATAAATAACCCCGCCTTAGTCAACACATAGTTATCTGATACGAGTACAAGACTTGTAAGTAGACAAATCTTTGACTACTTCTTACATGTATTTCAGAATAAACAAGGCTAGGTAGGCCTTCGTTGTACATCTGTCAAAAGTGAACAAACACAGTTTTTAATCTTTTTATTCACTGTTGCAATGGGAGAAGAGATTTGTATTCTGTTCCACTCCTGTCTCCACCAGCAGACAAGGAGTATGAACAGAGAAATCTGTGATTAATCTTCAACCAGTTCTAAAACAGTCACCTGTTGTAAACATCCCACAAATGAAAAGCTGTTCTGTGTGCTTTGTACATGCATGCATGCTGGACCCAGTCACGCAAGGTACACTTGAAAACCCTTGACTTCTGAGCATCAAGCAGGGCAGAGAACAACTAGCACCATGCAGGACTGGGATCTCTGTGTATGCATACACCAGTTTCAAATATAACCTTGAAGGTGTTCAGACCTTCAAATAGCTATAAATCAGTATAAACAGTAACTTCAGAATACATGTCATCTCCAAGCGGGTGGCCTGGATCCAGAGATGACATCTCCACCGCTAGTCATACCTGATGGTTAGTCCTATCCACAGTGTTGGCAGTGGAAGCATGGTCACGAGTGTTTTGTCGGACTCGGGTGGAGTTTTGCTGCTCAATGGTTGAGGAAGTGGGGATGCAGAACTCTCTGAAACACCTTTTGAAATTCTCATCTAGAAATGCATAAAGGACTGGATTAAGGCAGCTATTTGTATACCCTAGGGCAATACAGAAGTGCCAGGAGACAGTCTGGAAAGTAGTTTCTGGGATGTTGACCAGGGCTTTAATGATGACATAAATGTGGATGGGAGTCCAGCAGACAATAAACACTGCCACCACTACAAGAACCATCCTTGTGATTCTCCGCAGGTTCCTATCCTTCTCTTTGGAGCCAGATAACATGCGAACGCTCTTCAGGCGTAAAATCATAAGCCCATAACACACGGTAATGATCAGCACTGGCATGATGAAGGCAAAGATGAACACACAGATTTTCAGGAGGTTCTCCCAGTACCATGCAGGGTGGGAGAATGCAAGTGTGCAGTCAATCGAGCCTGAGGAAAATGGAAAACATCAGAGAACAAGTGGGTCAGTTTTTCATTTGCTTTGTTTTAAAGTCTTTTTAAAATTAAATATAATAGGCAAATATATGAAGATTTCCTAAGTAAACATGTAAAATGAAGCAATCTGTGAGCTGTCATTTGCACAAACATTGATAGGACAGAGTGCTGAAAAACATTTATGAAGCATTTGAGAAAAACACTATCAAATGGACATGTTCTCTTTTGCATCTCATTGCTTGGAATTGAATGTATATTGGAAAAGAGAAAGAGCAGAACTGTCATAAATGCTTAAACTTGGGCTCATTTTCACTTTCAAAGCCTGGTAAAAAGAAAGATGGTTTAACCACCATATATGATGATAGTTTGAGCATTTCAGGGCAACAGGGAAGAAAATGACATGTCACTTGGTAACTATGCACCATGGCAGGTTTGGATTTATGTTGGCATGCTGTCACTGTCCATTTATGGAAGGTCTTTGAGCACCAGTGATCCAGAATGTGCTTTCTGCTCTGTATCATGTCCCACCAGACTAGGGGCAACAGATCTGTGACTGCCAGACTCAGTGGGAGTATGCTGGGTCAAGTGTAGGCTCCTGTGCTCTGGGCCAGTGCGTAACTGCCCCACAGCAGAAGGTAGGCAGACACAGATGCTTTTCCAAACACTACAGTAACCATGTGGGGCAGCAAGACTTACATGGACCCACAGCTGGAGCTGCCTCTTGTAAAAGACAGATCACATGTAGTGCTTGTCCAGCCAACTACAGCCAGATGCAAAATTGTTGAAGGGGCCCATTTGTACAGATACCTGCTTTACACAGATTGGAGGACAGAAGCTAATCCAATGCCTCTACACTAAAGCAAAACAACTCAGAAATGACTTTAAATGTTGAAATACTCAATTTAGGAATGAAAGCCAGACTTACCATGCCTGTATTTAGTAGTTGCCATGAACATAACTGGCAGGCCAATGGCAGAAGAAAGAATCCAGTTGCAGACATTGACAATTTTGGCATTTCTGGGGGTACGGAAATCAAGGGCCTTAACTGGGTGGCAAACAGCTACATAGCGATCCACACTCATGGTGCAGAGTGTAAAGATACTGGTGAACATATTGTAGTAGTCTATGGATATAACAATCTTACAGAGGATGGTACCGAATGGCCATGTTCCCATCAAGTAATTTACACTCTGGAATGGCAGAGTACTTGTCGCTAGGGCATCTGCCAACGCAAGATTGAAAATATAGATGTTGGTGGCAGTCTTCATCTTTGTATACCTAGAAAAAAGAAAATCAGCAAAGCATGAATGACCACAAACTGACACTGGTAAATAAAATTGAGTCAAGTGCATTATCTTTAAGAAACTTCTGTAAAATAATATGCTGGATACTGTCAAAAATCACATTTGCTGCTTTTAACCAAATGACCTTGCTATGATTTACTTACATAATGTTGGCAGTTCAGTGAGGTATTAGCTAAAGGATGTAAGAAAGAAAAGATTAATTTAACTTGTGCAGAGGGAAAGGATACACATAGAAGAAACACTGTTATAGATGGTAAAGAATTGAGAAGCTGAAAAAAATTTTTACATATCAGGCACTGTACTACATGGTAGATTTTCTGCACTTGTTGTTGTCATGCCAAATATCATATTCATGGGTCTGTAGAAAAAGAGAACTCATTTGTGGGTTGTGGAGTATTACTGATGTAATTCCTTAAGGAATAAGTACATAAGAGATTAGTATAATTATCAAATCCACTGTGTCTAAAAATTCAGGCTTTTAGACTTCCTCACTTGTTTATAATTACAGAATTCTAAAATAATTTGTAAGGATGATTACTTTATTGCGTTACTAATGTCAATGTCCAATAAGTTAGACAGATGTTCCTTCAATCAAACAAGAAAACAGGTGTTATTAACCATATGAATGTATCTGTAGAACCACAACGCTGGGTAGATGTTGGAGCCCTGCAGTTTGAGGTAGCAATGCTTACTGTGCTCCACAGTGACTATTCTGGCATGAAGGCCTTCAACCTTCATGGAACCCTCTTCTTCCTGAGTTGTAACACCCAGAAGCCACTTCCTGAACTTTGAATATGTCACTTCAATCACAGCTGAGATGGCAGAGCATTTTAATTTGTATTTGCATTACTAAAGAGTCCAGATTCCTCCTTAGTTTCATCAAATTTTTGAAGAGCCCTTCACTGTTGTAAGTCCATTGTGTCAGCTGAGCAGCACTTCAGACCCACTTTTTATGTCAATGCTACAGATTTGTCACACTCCTGGCCATGCTGCCCTGCCTGCTGTTGAGATTGCTGGGCCCTGTGGCTGCCTGGGCTTTTGGTGAGTCAAATGGCTTGTTCTTTTGATAAAACTTCCTTCTGTTTCTGTAAAAGTAACAAGCAGGGTATTTGATCAAACATTTGACAATTCATAAAGAGATCTGCAAGAGGAATAGCCCATTTGAAAAGATCTGTCAGGGAACCTGCTGGGGAAGAAAAAGTGCAAAATGTTTTTTACCTCACTGAGTTAGATCTCTTCTGAACATGAGTCAGTTGCAAAAAACTTGCAATGATGGGGCTGTGTAAGGACCACATATTTGGAACCTTTTTTGGTTGGGTTCTGCAGAAATGCAGACTCCATGATGAATAGACCCAGGTAGCTCTTGTGATGAACATTTGAAAACATTGATACTGGATTTGTTCTCTCATTTTCGAGCACTGTGCACAAGGAGCCACTAGCAATTCTAATTTCAATTTAGGGTGGTTTTAAAAAACATATTTTCAAGTAGATCCAAGCTCTTTCTTGACTGCTGTCTTGAGAAAGTATGATCTGACTATGATGCTTTCAAGTTTTAAATAAAACCCATATTTTGAAAGTCTCCTAGAGACTTTTCTTTACTCCATTTATCTAACAAGATTGTAACACTAACACAGAAGGAGTTGTTGCAATCATCCACCACTCTCTCTTCTGGAAATTGGAAAAAAATTACAGGAAAAATGTACAGTATTACAGTGTGAGAGAAGCACACTATAGGCTGCAGCTCTAAAAACTCATTGGAGGGAGAAGACAATATTTCCTGGGCAATTTGCTGGACAATCTTGCAGAGGAGAAGGAAAGCAGCAACATTTTTATATTGCTTTTACTATTACCCAGAATGTAAAGGTTGTGCTAAGGCCTGTGGTTTATTTGAATGTCTTTTCCATAGGTCTGGCAACACCTTCAGAAGTAGCTAAAGGTGTGTCCAGATAGTTAACTTTGAGGCTTGATTGTGTTCTGAGCAGACATATCCAGCTTGTTCCCATTTGATCTGCACAGGTAGGAACAGCAGCAGAGGAGCAGTGACTCTCAGCTCTGCAAAAACAGGCAAAGGCAATGAGGATTCTGTGGCCGCATCCAGGCTGCTGATCCCTACTCAGATACCCTTAGATAACTGCCTTTTCTTTATGGCTGGACAAGAATGCACACCTGGGAACACTGCTTAGTGCTGCTGCCATCGCACATGATTCTGGCACAGGTTTGTCTGGAATGAGCAACATCAGATGATAATGACAGTGGGCTTTTTATCCATAATGATTGCCATTCTTATTACTTAAATGGAATGCCTGACACAGCAAAAACAAAAACAAAAACAAAATCAACCAATATGTAAGTGACTCTCATGTTAGCCTGTCAGAGGATAGACAGAAAAAAGGTCTGAATAAATGGAATAAAGTTTCTTCACTGGGAATGGGCCTTATTCCACTTACATACTAAATATTTTTCAGTTTTGCTATCTTCTTTTCATTGACAATTTAACTTTAAAAGTTCTTGGACTTATTTTGTTTAATGGCCTCTATAGACTTAATGAAGGGTTTTGCTTGACGTACTCTGTAATCTTTGTACTTCTAATCATGCTGTTCTTACAATGAACAGAAGCAGAGCTTTTGTGGTGATAGAAAGTATTTACCTTCACAATTGCCTAACCAAGAGAAGCCTACTGAAATTTACAATATTCTTTTCAGTGAATTCTGTGGAATTCAGGTGTTTCTCTGTACTGTACATTTCAAGATTATATATGGGGCTTATTTCTGAAAGGTACATTTTGTAAAACATCCATTTTTCCAAATAAGTAGATTAGCAGTGTCCCCAGGATTACTTTTGGTATGAACAAATAAATACTGAAGCAATTGATTAAATGCAATTTTAACAGCATGAAAAATAACAGTTCATCAAATTGGAGCTTTACAAAGTCTTGATCTTGGCTGTTATACCTTTTGCAGTCTACCTATTTAAACAAGCAGCAAAAACATTTCCATCATCTGGACATAGATGTATATGTGATGAGATTTCTGTACTTCAGGAGGACTTCATAACACCGAAAGTATAGCATTTATAAATGTAATATTTTAACAGATACTCCTTTCACACTTTCATTCAAAGCCACTAGAGAATCTAAAAATTAACAGAAGTATAAAAAAAAGCATTTTAAATGCAAACCCATGAAAATCTGGATATCGGTATTTAGATTACACTGAAATTTCAGCATCTAAAACACTAAGTATATTAAATTTTGCATTACAATGAGCAAGGTTGCAAGTGAAGACAGAAGTTGTCTTTCTATGACATTACTTTTATTTCACAACTCTGTAATGAAAAGAGTAATAGAGCATGATGATTCAATTTTTTAAGTGAATATTTAGCACAATACTGCTCTTGGTACATATCCAAATTAATTATGCTCATTATAATACTTACAACCCACTAGTATGCACTTTCTAACTCCTCAGTGAAGGTTCTGTATCATAAAATATCTATGTTTATGAAGTGGTGTTTTGTTTACAATAGCAGATGATAGCTTGATTTACCAACAAAGCATTAAAATACACTTCAGGTTTGAAGATCTAAGCCGCAGAGATCCACTCAACTGGAATTTGCTTGGAATAAGAAAAAGCAATAGATAAAAGAATGAGAATCCTGCTCAAATAGTCACCAGGTGCCTAGCATTCAAAGATTAATAGAAAGTCTTAAAATGGACTCTTCAACTATCTGGCAATGGGCCACTTGTTGTTGGCAAAACAAATAAAAGATTCACCAGACTAACCTTAAAGAGACCCCCTTTTCCATTGCACAAGGTGTAACAGCACCTTGAACAGTAGCCACAAGCACCTTCCCTTCCACCTCTCAGTCATGCAACAAGGGAGATGTGAGCATGTGACTCTATCTGCAAGACACAGGCCACAGCTCTGTTTCTGGCCTTTCCACTCCAATAGTTTACTCTCAACTTTATCACCTTCAAAATTTTTTTGAAGAGTCACTTCTTTTGGGTTTCTGTGACTCAGGAGTAAAGAACAAATAACATGAATACCATGTATTTTCTTGTATCACACTTTATCTAAGCCTCATAGACAGAGTTTGTATATTACTATCAGAGTCGTGTCCCTACTGCTCCTTAGTTAAGCAGTTAACATCCATGTAGATTGTTGAGATATAAAATTCTCCAGACCCTTCAGCCCTTCTGGACCAGATCAGCTTTACAGCATCCTTGTACCACTGGGCTGGTGCCAAGAAGCTAGAAAGGTGGTCCACGTTCAGCTCAATGAAGACTAGTAACATACCTTTACAAATTAACCTGAAACATTTCCTATCTGTATAACATCAATGAGGAGAAAGGTAGGAAAAGTCTTTTGCATTTAGGAAATGGGCTGGTCAATAACTACTTTCAGCAACAAAAAGGCATGCAAGGTTTTGACTACAGAATGCTAATTTGGAGACAACGACTACTTCAAGATCTGTTTAAGTTCAGCGCAAAACATATGAAAAACCAGCTTAATCATGGGAGATTCATTGCAGAAAGGAGTCATTCTTGAATATGGTTTGGCTATTGAAAAAAACAACCACCAGCAGGTAGGTCTTGCATACAACCTGACATAACTTGTTGATGCTGGAGGAGATTAGGTTAGTGTTTCAAATTCGTGTTCTTCTTGAATAAATGTCTTGTTAAACAAATGAAGAAGCATTATGTGCATACATTAGATTAGCTGAAGTCGCCTTGGGTGGGAAAATTAAAACATGTGAAGTATGCTTAGTTGAATCAATTTAAATGATTTTTTTTTTCCATGGGTGTTCTGGTGCACCTTGTATACATAACTCACAAACAGTAGGAAAGAGGGATTTTTTATGTTTTCCTGAGATACTAGGTACTTCAAATTTTTGTTGAGCCCTTAAAGCTTTGGCAAAGATCATATCATACTCAGGATGATCTGGAAAAACCCTCAAAAATTTATTCTGTCTGCCAATCCAACTAGTATTTTGACACTGAAATTAAGTCTCTCAGATAGGACATATTCTGGAAAGTACCTTTGAGTTAAAGGGTCTCAAATGATGGACTTGACTGGTGGCCATCCTATCTTATTGTCTTTTTCTTTCTTCACATGGTAATCGGGGCTCTACAGAGTTAAAGATATATACTGTATCTCAGTCATAGTTGTGACATGTGCTGTGGTAGACTGTAACCTGTTAAAGTTTTGAAGTCATACATATTCTGGATAGGTCTAAGCTTCCTGTCTGGGAACACATGATTTAATCAGTTTGAAAACTTAAGTCTTTGATTTTTCTATTCATGGGATACTTCAGAATGCTTATGCCTCAAGCCATTAAGTTCCAGTTCTGGGTACAAGCACCATAAATTTGTGAACAACTCCTACAGGTTATTAGGCAGTAAGGTCACCCAGACTGGAGATGCCATCCTGTGGTTAACAAACCCCTTGTCCTTTTGCTTTATTTCTTCTGAAGAGATCATATACAAGGCTGTAATTTAAAAATAATAAGCCTTGAATGAAACCAAACCAAGAATAAATTGAAAAAAACCCACCCCTCTCAAGCAGCTACAACATAAAAGCAGAAAGCATTCACACTTTGTTGCAATGAAATTGTGCAATTTACATCACACTCATTTACTTACTCCACCAATTCTGAGACTGGGGGTAAAAGTTGAAATGGAGAAGTGAGGAAGCTTTCACTGCCTTTAAGAAAGACAGATGCAGGGCTTGTTCCCTTCTGTTAAAGTCTTGCATCTATCTAGCAATCCCAGCACTACCTGGTCACTGCTGTGACCTTTGATAATTAGAGATGAAAAGATTATGGATATCAGCATCACTTCAGGTGTTGAGGCATGACACAGTATGGGAGTGCAGTAGATCTAAAATCAAAGGGCTTAGTTATTTGACATACTGGGTCATACATCACATACATTATGCTGGAGCAGCCTTCCCCTCCCCTCTTCACTCACTGGCAAGGGAATGTCTATTTTCTGAAGGAGTTTGAATGTATGTGGTGAATGTGGATCCGAACACAGGGCAATTACCTCTTTTCTCCCTAATAATTTGTATTCCCACTGCCAAGTTCCATGTCACTTTATGCTCCTCCATAGCACAAACTAAATTCAGATTGAATATTACCAATGCCACCTCAGACTATCTTGCTAGAATCTTTATCTTCCCAGCTTGTCCTTTCCTCACACTGGGACAGCACCAAGACGTGTGCAGATCCAGCACTATTTGCTTACAAGATGCAGAAGGAAGCAGAGCACATTGCTTCCTGGGGAGCAGCACCAGCTCAGGGCCGTTTCTCAGACTGAACAGTCTAAAGTTCAATCCATCAGCAACTTTTCTAAGACCTCAGCTTTGGGAGAGGCCTTTTAGGTAAAGTCAGCTTTAGACTCCAGTGCCAGCCTTCCTGGGAATGATGTCGCACTACGAGAGCTGTGAGGGTATCTGACTCATCCTGTTTTTCTGTGTTGGGCTTTGGACTAAAAGTGACTTGCTGCTTACGTCATCTTTTTTTTTTTTTTTTTTCCTACTGAAAGGCATTATATAGAGGTCCTCTTTCTGCTATTTAGTTTGAGCCAGTGAGTTTAGACCCTACCTGGAGAAAACAAGCTTTTCTTTTGGGAAAAATAGCTATTTTCAGGAGGAGGAAGGCTGGTCTTTTGCCCTGATGTCTGATTGAGAGAATTAACAAGCAAGGAGATTACTTCAGACAGAACACACAAACTCCACAGTAGTCATAACAAGTAATTATTTTATTATTTCTCTCTTATTATTTTTATGCCTTTTTAAATTACATATATGTGCAAAATATCCTGGCAGAAATCCATACAATAAAGCTGATGTTATGCATCCTTCCTTTTTCCCCATAAGGGGTGGGGAAACAGTTAAGAACAGGTTTTTATAGATGTCTCACTTGCCACACAAATATTTAAGATTTTGCAGTGTCTAATAATTCCTATTACCCTAATTTCCTTTTCTTTTCCCAGACATCATAAAAAGCTACTTAATGATAAAAAACAAATGACAGTAATATGTACGCTCCAGTGCCCAAACAGTCATCTGCTGGTACACTTATTTCCCTTCCAGCCTAGTTAAATGCGGGGAAAATGACTTGCCAGTTATTTCAGAACTTAATCTGGCCTGTTTGTTAAACCACTTTTATCCAAGCCTCTGTTTGCCTGGTGCTGAGGCATATATGGGTCTCCAATAAAGCTCGCTGCTTTCATGGTTATTGTGTAACACATCTCTCTGAAATAAATCAATGGTGCTAAAAAGGTGCTTCAATATATTGCCATTATCCAGCAGCAGGTGCTTATTGCTGAAGTTTTTGCTCTGTTAGGAAGACATGTAAAGGAAAACTGTCAGTATCTTCAATTTAACTTTGTCCCCTCTGCCTTCAGGGAAGTGTGATTGAGAGTAAAACCACTGACTACATCGATGATAACCGTGGTGACAGTTTTCCAGAGGGCACAAGTTAAGAGATATTTTGTCTGTTTTCCAGGTGCTGGTACCCTCCTCCTGATTTGTAGGCTGATCACCTGAGAAAAGCACTGTACATGAAACATCTCCTGCTCAGCAGGGAAGCCTTTGAAGACAGTTTTACTGCTAGCAAATGTGAGATTCTCAAAGGTGCGAGAGAGAACAGCAGTGGTAATCTCCCCTGGTCAGAGCATATCAGGGAAGTGGCATGGGGTCTGAGGCAAAGCCGTACACAGACTGTACAGACCAAAGTAACACTAAGTATACAAGGTATGGTCTCTTGCATACAAGAGGTTAGGATCCTCTAGTGAAGCTGCTGAGTGTGATCTGGAAAGGAGTGACAGAAGAGAGACAAAGGGACTAGGGAGAGAATAAATGCAGACAAAGGCTTGCCTGTCAAGGGGGAAAAAGGAAAAAGCAGGCAATAGTGGAGGCTGGCATGACAGAAAGAAGGAGCACAGTTATGTGTTATGTGAGAAAACCAAATCAAAAGTACTGGGAATGATGAACTCAATCTCTGTGGTACAGGGTTGAGATTGTGTCTGGAACTGGGGCTCTGAGGGCAGACCTGAGACCATCACTTTATGAGAAGGATTTGGGTAACTAGCTCATTAGATGATTTTTCTATACAGACACATCCCAGGGCTGAAAATTAGCACTGTGCTGACTGCTGCTCCCTATTCCCCCTTAAGAAAGAGACTTCACTCAGCTGGAACTGGTCCACACAACACTGTGAAGAGGGGATGCTTCATTTTACACAAACATTTTTGTTCTGAAGTTTTATTCCTGATCTGAGATACAAGATCTTATAGCTGATAATTGAACACTTCTCAGTAAGAAGGTGGAAAAAAAATCCATTTCATGTCTTTCACAGTTATTTGACTAGCTATGGTATGTCATCACTACCTTTTTTCATCATGTAAATTCAAAAAGAAATATAAATAAAATTTAGAAGTGTTTAACATTAAATAGATGAATGAGAATGCTTATCACAGCTGGGCTAAGATGTGGAACTCTTTGTTAGTGAACACCATTAAAAGCCCAAAAAGGAGTAGTGGGCTTTGAAAGACAATTATATTATTTCTCTTTTCAATACCATAAACCCAAACTTCATGGTATAAACAAAAAAAGGCACAGATGGATACTAAAAATAATTTCATTTGAGATCAGCCTAACCACAGCAATTCAGAAAATAGTATCTTTGGGATTTTTTTTAAATTATAGTTAAAATAACTGGATTTGTATTTTGAAGAGAATAATCAGGTACTGAAAACCTGTTTTTATTGGAATCATCGTGAAAATAATTTTTTGAAAGTATCTGTTAACGAAGGTTTCTACAACATCCATCTTAGAACCCAGCTGAGCCTAAAAATAACCAACTTAGAATCTTTAAAAATGCTTCAAATGTTTGTTTCAAAGCGGCTTTGTTTAGAAGTGGTAATTTTTGTAACCTTTTATTTCCAAGTCTTGATTCTGATTTTTTGGGGACTGCTGTGTGTTAGAAACATCCTCTAAAAGCTACTGAATAAATGCTGATGCAAACTGCAGCTCAGAAAGTACCTCTGCAATCTAACAGAGTGTTAGGAGGATACTCACAGTGTTGCCTCTATTTCTTCCACTCTTTGACTAAACACCAGCTGCTACCTATGGCTGGAAAAGAGGCTAGTAAGCCAAACGACAATTCTGAGACATTTGGGCTTGCATCACGTTATGCTTGAGAGTTTTGGAAACATGCCACCTTTTGATCAAGAAAAGTTATAAAAGCTTATCAACAGTGTTCAGGAAAAGCTATGCTCCATGTAAAATAAAATGAAATAAAGCAATATTTTTGGATTATGTTAGCTAAATACTCGTTAGTCACTAACTAATATTTATGTAATATAAACAATATGTGGTTACAATATTTTCTAATTATACTGAAGCCATGAAAAGTAGGTAACATTTGTCTTATTTCTACAGAGAAATTAAAAAAACAATCAGGAAGTGTTTAACAGTATATTTTTTATGGGAGCCATTACCATAATGATACTACAGGAAAAGTATAGTGGGATCAAACAGCTTCTTCAAGAGAAATTGAGTCATAAGGGTTGTTGCCCAGTGGTAGCCACTAGCAGAGCCAAGTCTGCCCACCTGGGCCTGATGTGCTGTCCTGCTGCAAGAGCTCACTGGGATCAGGTCTGGAGACAAGTGTGTGGCTGCAAAGCTCTCACTCATCCCTCAGGCACCTCTGCTCCCCCCAGTGAGATGGGGGTTATTCAGTTTCAGCCTAATAAATCTTTGGTTCATCATTTCTGTAACAATATAATTAAAAAAAAAAAAAAAAACAAAAACCCCAAGGATATACATTCTGCTTTATGTGTGCTTCCCTTGATCTTGGTGGAGGGAGGGGAGCTGCTTGCTAGTCAAACATTTACCCACTAGCAAAGGTTGGTAAACTCTGTCACAAACAGAGTGCAAACAGGGACACCTGCCTTTCTCTAAGGAAGGATGCTGAGGGTCACGCCCTTGCTATGCTGCTGATTGGATTCAGCTCCTGGGCTGTTTCTGCCCAATCTGACTCCCTTAGTTCTGTCCCCACATCTTCTCTGACAAATGCTGTTAGCTGTATCAGTTCATAACTGACATGACTGGATAATGCTGCTGTGGCTTTAGCGAAAAGCTCATAGCACTGGGGGGAAACCTTTTCTCTGCAGTCAGTGGGACAGGCAGGACACACACTCGCACAAGCAAAGTCATCAAAAAGCAGAGAAGTTCATGCATCTGTGGACAGGCAAAAAAAGAAGGGATTTTACACATTTCTTGGTTTCTAAGTTCTCTGACTTACGCTGCTATAAAAGACACCATAGGTCTTCTTACATCCTGCATCCGTAACACTATGTCACCTTGTAAAGAAGAACTCCTGTACTTAAGAACTTGCTTTGTTTCAGTCACTTTCAAGCTTGTTATGATTTTCAGGTTTTTTTCTCTAAACAGACTCTCCACTTCTGTGCACCTGTGAGAATATTTATTTCTTTGGTGATATCAATTCTTCTACAATTGAAAATTCAGCCCAAATTCTGTTCTACTTAGTTTTTAGGAAATGTGAGTGAGCTGAGCTGAAGTAACCAGAGCTTTCAGTGCTGTGTCGTCTTTCCAGATTAGATGATGCTTCAATCACTGCCTTTTTTTTCCTTTTTTTTTAACACTATTAAGAGGCTGTTTTGAGAAACATAGATTCCTCTCAATTTCAGAGAGGGCTTCGTTCCCTGTTTTTTTTTCCTTTCGTTTGTTTGGGAATTTTGTTTATTTGTTTTTAAAGCAGTTTAATAATTTACTTTAAGGAAACAAGATACTTCCTTTCCCTGCAAAGGACCACAGAGAACCTGAGATCCCTTTGTTTATGACATGTGACAAAAATCAATAGCAAAGCAAATAAGGTATCACTCTGAACTTGAGTGACTTCAGCTCTTGGTGGAATTACAGTCCTCTCAGGGCATTTGGCATCATGGAGGACTGAGGCCTCTGTGAGCTATTCATCTCTTTCAGACCTGCAATGCTCAAGATTTTCAACTAGAATCTATTACAGCTTTCTAGCATATTGCCTTAATCACAGGGCATATTCTTCTCTCCACTCTAATTGTGTGATTATTGTCCCACTGATTGATGAGGAAGCTGGAAAAGCCTATACATTACTGTGCAAATTAGTGCAATGCCATATGGTACTAATTGTACACTGTCTTGTTGTATTCTGCAGCAGCTAGAAGTACCATTTGCTGTTGATATAGCCACAACAACATTGTGTTCATATTAGTAATTTACACTTACACAAAGCACGTAAGGAAAATAGATAACAAAAATTATCTACAGATTTTTCAGATTACAGGAAATTCATGGCTGGCAGTAAAACGTATTAAACTATTACTGCTGTCACTCAAAGGCATTTTTTGGTCCTTGACAAAGGAAACAGCTCAGTGTTAGGCCTCATACACTACATATAAAACATGCAAATATTAATTCAAGGACGAACGCATTCAGCTGAACATGAACCATCTGGGAGAATGAGGAAGGTGGATGAGAATATGTTAATTATAGAGTAATGTGTATAAATTAGAAATCCATGGACCTGCTTTGCATGAAGAGCCTTATTTTCATATCAATAATCCCTGTGCATTTCTAACTCCTTGAGCAAGTCTGCTTTCTGACCTCTGTTTGCCCCAGCAGGGATAACAGGGTGGCATTATGGAGTGATAGTCATAGTTCCCCATCAGGCCAGCACTTGCACAGCTTTGCCTCCAAAACCTTGGATTTGCTTTGTGTGGAAAAATTTGAATAATAATAATGTTTATAAGAATAATATAATTATTTAAAAAGTATTTCTAAATAAACGAAGCATGAGATATTTTCATGCAGCACACTGAATATGAAGTCACTGTTGTTTTCACTGGGGCTGGACTCTGAAGAGCAGGACAGTTTCAAATATCTAAGCACCTACTTCCCAACTCCTAGTATTTTCAAGAAAACTAGGTACCAATATGCCACTTAAACATCTTAATTTTCAGTAGTCTCAACTCTTCTCAAATTTAATATGAAGTTCAATGTTTTGCTTTTCCTGAGCAGGCATGGTGGGAAAGGTAAAGAAGGGGAGTTTTATATGATACCAAATTCATTCCAGTGAACCACTGACCTCCTCTATGTAGTTGGATGCAATGGTGCTTAATGTGAGCACATATGGTCACCATTTCATATATACATATTGTATGATTTGAAACACTCATCTTGGTATAGCCTGCAAAAGGAAATAAACCACTAAGCTCTCTGTTGATGTCCAGATATACTATACATACAGAGAAGCACAGAAAGGAAATGTATTTTTATGTTGATTAAACCACAGATCCTATTCAACCATTAACATGTAAACACTTTTTCATCTCAAATTGCTAAGCGGGTGCATGATATTAATTGGGAAGGAATTCTGTCATAGCAAAAGCTGTTCTTGCACAGGAGATCTGGGTTCAGTTCTGCCTTTGCCATAGAATTCCTGGATGGTTTTGGACAGGCTATTTAATTTGTGTTTTCCTCTGTAAAATGATAATATATTTTTGCTTTCTCCCATTGCTTCTGGCTTTTGTTTCTAAGCCGTCATCTCAGGGAAAGATGCTCTCTTTAGATAGAAATCTAAATACAAGTGCCTCATTCGATTTGGCTTTGTGGTGCAAGTGTAATTCAATTAATTACTGTAAGAAATATGAACCTATTATGGGCTATGCCCAGTATAATAAATACATAATTCCAGGGACAACCTGTAGCATATTTCTCTGCTGACAGCTATTCTGGCTCTGTTACACTGTGCATCTGCTTTTTCTCCCAGAGGAATGCATTCAACCCTGCTTCAATGATTGCAGTCATGCCCCTGTTCAGAAGCCTTTCTGCAGCTCTATCTTCACATGGATAGCTTGAGTCTCAGACTGACCAAAACCACAGGACGGAAGAGAATCTCCCCAGCTCTGTGTACGCAGCCTCTATAGTTAAAACCACAAGGTTTCTGAACTGCTCTAGACTGAATCACTGATGGATATTACTTGTGTTCCTACCAGGTCTACGAATGCACAGGCTTAGCAGTGACATCTCCAATGTGTGCCAAAGGAACCACCCTCCACCCTGCTGTAGCACCCAACCTTGGGCGCTATACCCTTATCCCCGGCTCTATACAGCTGGCACTATCAGTGCTGCACCCACGCACCACGAAGCCTCCCGGTGCCGCTAGTCTGCAAATGATGCCGGGAGACAACCTCTATTCCTGCGGCCACGCCACCTCTACCCGACGGCTGCGGCCCCGGCTCCTCGGAGAAGGAAGCGTTCATGCGGAGAAAGGACGCCCTAGACCCGGGGTAAATGGACGTGCTGGGGCTGACTCGACAGGAAGGGCACGCTTCCCTGGGCCACCTCCAGCCCCTCGCTTAGAGGCGCCCGCAGGGCTTTCCGTGGCTCAGTGGATGCTGGGTTTGGAAACGGCGAGCAGCCAAGAAGGGAGAGTAGCTCAGTCAAGGCCGTCCTGTCGCTCCCCGCCGCCCCGCTCCCGCCCCGTCGCTCCCGGGAGGTGGCAGTGTTCCCCCACAGAAGCCACCCGCCCCGCTCCGCTTCCAGATAGGCAAAAGAACCCCTTTCATCTTCCCCGCATCCGTTTCCCACCGAATTACGGGCAATGGACTTATCGCGCGTGATCGGTTCTGAAAAAGCCCGGGTGGGCTTGCGGGCGAGGAAGTTGCGAAGTGCCGCTGCACAGCCGGAATGCCAGGATTACGCGATCATGGCATACGTGCTTATACACGTGTATACCCATGTATGTATATATACGTATATAAAGGTGTATCAATACACATGAGGCAAAGGATCTCTAAACACGGGCATCTCTAAACACGGGCACAGAGATGCGTCTGGCCGCGATGCCATTTACATTTTGCTCGTGCATTTGGGAGAGGTGGGTGGAAAGCTGCGTGGATGCCTGCCGTCCGTCCGTATGCCACCTTGCACCTGTATGCGCTCACAGGCAGTGGCTACAGTCCCTTTGAATACTCCCTCCTCAGCGGACAGGTGCTGGATTCCGGTCTCGTCGGCCAGAACAGCTCGCAGAGGTGCTGCAGCACGGACGGTCCATAGGACATCCCCGGACCCATAGCGGTTTTTGCCGGCCCGGCCGCCCCTCATGGCCTCACAAGTTTCTCTCCCCCGACTCCCCACTCCGGCTCTTTATCAAAAGTCTCCTTCCCTTCCCCTCGGGTGGCAGGCGAGCCTCCACACCCCCCAGTGCGGCCCCTTAGGCGCTGCCTGCCGGACGGGGACCCGCAGCATCCCCCGCCGACCCTCACCCCGGCTGCCCGCGGCGGGGTCCGGGCCCGACGGCAGCGGGGTGGGGCAGGGCGGCACTCACCTGACAATGACATACATGACCAAGAAGTTGCCGAAGAGCCCCACGACGCAGACCACGGAGTAGATCGCCATGATGGCGATGGCCGTGAACACGGAGGGGCCGCCGCCCGCGGGCGCGCAGGGCCCGCCGGCCGCGCTGCTATTGCCATTGCCATTGCCGCCGCAGGGCTCGGAGCGGTTCCAGCCCCACCCGGCCGAGGTGTTGCCCCATGCGCCGGGCGGCCCGGCCGTGCAGGGCGGCCCGGGAGGGCGGCAGGCGGACACGTTGGCGGCGAACGGGACCTCCAGGGCGCCGGCGAGGAGCGGCGCGGACGCGTTGCCCAGCAGGTANGATGCTCGCCTCCCCGCCGCCCGCCTCCCCGCCTCCCCGCCGCCCGCCGCCGCTCCGCCCGGGACGGCGGGGCTCGGTAGGGTCTGCCCCCCGTGGGGCGCACCTGGAGCGAAGCGGAGCAGAGCCTGCCCGTCCCGCCCGCCGCGCCGCCGGCAGGGCTTCCCCTTCCCCGCGGGTGGCACTTGAAGGCAAAGAGCTTAAAATGTTCCCTACGCGAGCGCCGCGGGCAGCGGTGGCAAAGACCGCAGGGAAAATACCGGGGCAGAGTGACTTGGCGGGATAAAGGCTGGTGCAGGGAGGAGACCAATGCGCGACTGATTAACGTAGTGATCCAGGGATCTTGACAAAACGATGTCCTCAGTAATTATAGAGATAACTGAGCCTTGCAATAAAATGTGATTAACTTTACGGCAACACGAGGGGTGGTTGTGAACAGAACTGTCCTCTGGAAATGTCTCGGATCTCAAAGATCCTCAGGATTTCCAGAGAACTTTCTGTGCCAGAGCTCCGAGAACGCTTTCCCATAGATGTTAGTGTGATTATTACTGGATGCGATAACACAGATAAGAAAGACATCAAAATCGTTCACTTCAACTCTACACGCATTGTTGCTGGGCACTTGAGTCTCACATCGCTTGTCTGCACCAGCACCTTTTTGTGATCAGTTTGTTCCAGATGAGTACAGAGCTGCAACTCCAGGATTGCCTGCTGGATGGCTAGTCATTAGTTACTAGGATTTAGCTCTATAAATGTTATTTTCACTAATGAAATCAGAAGAGATCCTTGCTAATGCAGAAAAAATACCCCTAGTGAACAGGAAAGAGATAGAGTTTCCGTGATTGCTCTGCTGCCTCATCACACTTACGGTATCTGTTTACTCAGTGCAGAGCACCTCCCACTGTTTCAAGAGTAGTAATGACAGAAGTGGAGAAGAAACAAGTTGCAACCTAACAGAAATATGCAAAAACCCAGGCCTTTTAGTCTAAGGACTTCCTGTGCTCCTGTTCCATGAGCAACTGAACCAGCACTGATCATGGCAGGTAACAGTAGCAGTTGTCCAGACACTTTTTCAATGTGTATCATTTGTTGTGAGGAAGAAGAGGGAATGGGAAAGGGACGCCTCCGGACTTCGAGAGGGACACAGATCTGGGGAATTTCTATCCCTTTTTTTTCCCTTCACAGTGGAATGGAAGGAGAATACCGAGTAAGCTGTTAATGGGCACATTTAGTAGATAGCATGTATTGCTTCATGGCCAGAGAATTTTCAGCATCCTTTATTGGTAGGAGAGAGCCATTTAGCATCACATTCGGAAAAGCTTTAGAAGAGGAGTTATTTAGTCTCTGGAAAAAACTGTGGACAGGGGAAATGAAAGCAAGAACTCACAAGAGATTTCAAATGGTCAAAATCACTGTCTCTTTATCCCGTTCTGAAGTATAGCATTTTTAGTCATACACAGAGTAGGAGGAACAAGGGTTTAAAACTGGACCATTCTCAAAGACTTTCATCTCTGGGTATGTGTGCAGCATGCAGGAGCCTCTCTCTGTGCTTGCCCTTTGTTGCACCAAAGCCACCATAAGAGTTTAATATAAGCCTGGACACAATTAGCATTTAGCCCTTTGAAAACAACTGTGCCTGGCTGTGGAAGGGATAGGGAAGATGGGGGGAAAAATCAAGGCTGCCAGGAGATCTGCTCCATATCTTGTGTTATAGCCAGATTTGTAACATCTTCACTGTCAGAAGGGCCTTCAATGTTTTAAAAATGACATTAAAATGTGTTAAAAAAACCAAAACAAACACCCTCCTAAGAAATAGACACCCAGGTAAATCTACTGTTACCTACGATCTTTAGGATTACTCACAGAAAAGTAATTACACGCACACAAAATTATGACACCCAAGTAAATCAACCTTTTGGCGTTGCAGATGAAAACTTAGGCTGCAGAGAGGGCTGGCAAAAAGCCCTGGGAATAGAGCCTGTTTGAGACAGGCTTCATTAAGCAACATTTCAAAGTAGGAGAGTGGAAGTTGAATGCACCTCTTTGCAAAGTTATTACAAGTGTTATTTCTCAAGGACATTGGCAATTTGAAATAAGTCTTTAGAACAATGCTTTCAGTTGTTGAAGGTCATTTTAAGTGTAACAATGAATGAGACCCTTTCTTCAAATAATTTCAGATAATAAAGAACTGTGTAGTCAACATTCTGCTGAAAAGGTATTTGTGAAGTTGAAGACCAGTAATTCCTTCTTGTGGGTACTAGTGTAGTGCATATAGAAGAGGGAAATACATAGCTTTGAGATATGTACATTTTAAATAGATGCCTCAACAACAGATTGAAGCACACCACATCACAACCTCTAGCTCAAATCAATTTTTTTGCTTGTTTCTCTTCTGCCAAAGAAATAAGAAAGTTTCTGGAGCTGTAACTAGAAGTGGATGGACTGAAGACTTGAGAAAGCAAGAGGATTACAGAGGGTTTTAGGATGAAAATAGTTTGCCAAAGATTGTTCTAGGAATACTGGTTGATGAGGTCTTTCTGATGCAGTTATATATGTATAAAATATCAAACCCAGGGTGTCATGTAGCACTTTTATTTCCACTGTGTCGCCATGAGTCCTAAACTAACTGGAAATCATGTGCCTTCCTTATAATCCAGGGAAGAGACAGAGCTTGAGTTATGGGTTGCTGTGGTGTGCCACGGTGGTGTGACCTGTTTTTCTAGGAGCAGAGCAAGAAGGTGTCTGTAAGCAGCTGTGCTCTCCTTCAGTCTCTCTTGTAGAAGTATTCCCTCTCCTCATGGTGTGTTACCTAAGAGCCTGTGCTGTGTCCATATTTCCCAAGCAGAGTGAGGAGCTGGAACAGATCCGCAAAAGAGGAGAAGGAGAGAATGCCTGAGCCTTGTATATCATAGCTTTCTGAAGTTCTGAAGTCCTCCAAAGACACATCCTCCTTTCTGCCCACAAGGACATCCTCAAGGTGGTATAGAAATAGCATTTTGGTAGTAGCATTGTGTATGCTATTTTAAATCATATATACGATACAGCAGGCTGTATGACCTGGTTTCAGGTTTGGATGGGGCTTGGGCAGAGCCCAGTTCACCATCAAAGTAAGGCATTGTGGCATGGTAAATGTTATTTAAGAATTTACAGGAAAGCCTGTCAATCAATATTAATATTTCAGTGAAGGTCTGACTATGGTCACATTGGCTGATATTTTTATCTAATGTAGCTCACATAATTTTTCTATGTCTTGTTTCTTCTGTAAGATTTGTGATTTACCCAAAATCACAGTAATTGGCATCAGGATGCCTCTGTCTACTTCGTTTCAGTGAAATGTTTTATTCAAAACTTGACTTTCTTGCTGGGAGTAAATAAAACCTCCATTGTTCAATGTATAGCAATTTTAAGTATGATTTTTAGACAATGCTGCCACCTAATCCAGGAACTTAGGTTACAGAATTCATATGATGACAAATATGCATAATCTAGACTTATAAATTTCAATATCTTTTTTTTTCACATGACTTGATGATTTGTAAAAATGTTTTGTAAAAATTGGCCTATTTTCTTTTGAAAGTCCTTCTCTTCAAAGACAATGAAAGTACTTGTGTGGATTTTGGCAGAAGGAGCTCAAGAGCTAACCAGGCAAGTAAGAGGCTAAGGTAAATGGTGGTAGCTAATGAGAAGAAATGCAGAGCAGTTGGTAGGAGGGATGTAGTTAGTGAAGGAAAGATCCAGGATGTGAGAGGCTTGGGCAGGACTGTGTTCTGCCTTAGGTAATGGGAAGATGGACAGGTGATAACACAGTCAAAGGAAAACCAACTCAGTTTAGGTGTCCAGTACAAGTCATATTACATGTGAGGCAGGTCACTGATCTGGCATAGCAGGGCTTTTCCTTTACTCTTAGAAGTGTTTAGCTGTGAGGGAACCAGGTGCTGACCTGCAGAAATGAGAATTATCCTGACTTCTGGCATAAAATCTGTATGCACATCATTCCAAGTTGTATGTTTAGAGTTGACTTCTTTGTGCTCTCTAGTGGCCATATGAGAACTGATTTTTGTAAGTGAGGGACACCAATGCCAACAGCCTTAATGGCCTGAATGCTGCTATGAATGTTAGGAATGCTATGGATGTTAGGAATATGCGACATGCTTGCTACAGTTTGGGGTCCTAAAATTAAGTGACTCCTTTAAGAAATTTGATACTAACATTTTTTTGCCTCATTTTCTAGCATATGGATGATGAGGATGATAATATTTTGACAACTCATGTGTGAGGCTGGTCTCAGTCAACTATCTTTGTGGAAAGTAAACATTTCTGTGTTCAGCTTTTTCCTTCTTCACAGTAAAGAAGAAGTCTTAGTAATTTTCGTTACTTCTGTATTAGTGACCCAGGTCACCTGTGTCTCCTTGCTAAATTTTGACAGTGACTCTGCAGATAAGGGTAATCTGCAGAGTGGCAAGTACTAAATCCATTAGTTGAAAATAAGCACCTTAGGCTTCAGCATCTCTGAGTTCTGTGCTTGTGAAAAATTAAATGTATCTTCAAAGTTTAATAAATGTAGCTATGAGTGATAGTTTTTGTGTTTGCATAAAAAGTCTGAAGGGCATCAGTTGGATTAGACTGATGGTTGAACTAGATGATCTTCAAGGTCTCTTCTAACTTTGATGATTCTGTGATATAGACTTGAACTTCCTAATCTGGTGAGGCTACAAGGCAGATTCATTAGGTTTTGTTAAGGACTGTGTTAACAGAACCATCCCTGAGAAAGTAGTAATTTTGCTTTTGCAGAGTGGGAGCTACCTATTGAATGAGAAGAATGGAAGGTGGTCTGAAAAACTACCAGTTTATTGAATGACATAAGGGTCTAGAGGAAGTTAGTATGTGATATAATTAAATACTATAGTAAAGGGAACGCTTCAGTTCATACCATTTTATGTTTTCTAACTCTTAGATATTTTGACTCTGCAAGTTTAATTCTTGGTCAGTGGTTAGACTTTCCAAATCCAGTAGCTCAACAAAGAGGAGACTTCTGCAACTCTGTGTCCTCAGGTCCACCTAGTAGCAAGACTGGGGTTTTATTCCCAGTAGTCATGCCTGAAAATACCTGTACAGAACTCACACATGAACTTCTAGACACAGCTGGTCACACAGACCAGCACAGACAGGTGCTCAGCACTAACAGAAACACAAACAGCACCAACAGCCTCATCCTGTTCCATGCTAGCTGTTCAGAATGAAAGTCTGCTAGTCGGAACATATTTACCATATGGCCTCTTCAGTGAGCATGTGGGATCAGTCTGCCCAGCACCTGCTCCCTGCATCCCAGTTGTTTGCATCTGAACATAGGAGCCCTGAGGCCTCAGCACCACTCCAGCTGCTGATATGCACCCACTTACAGACACCAACACACACATACAAGGAGACACACTAAGGCCCGCTAGGAATCATCCGCAGACTCACTGTACCCAGTAGCTTGCCTGGATCTCTCCCTTTTCCTGCCTGTAGGTCCTTTTTAGCATCTTGTGATATGCTTTTGTGCAATGCAAAGACACTCCTCCCCGGTATTCCATATTGTGTTCCATATCCCTACGCAGTGTCATCCTGCAATCTGGGAGGTCTATGGAGGGATCTCATTTCCCTGATGGCATAATTGGTGTTTCCCCACCTGCCGTTGTGCCCCAGTGCTCCTTCCTGCGTGAGGGAATGGGTGTTTTATGGGTTGATGGTTGCTATGGTGGCTCCTGGAGTATCCAGGGCAAAGCATTATTTAGGTTCCCCTACCTGCTGCTGTCTCTCTGTGCTCCTTGCATGTGAGCAGATACATATCACATAGATATGTCACATTAGACATACACAAAGGATGCATCTGTTGGAGAAATACTGTCCACAAAGAGATTGACTTCTCTGCCCACTAGCAGATGGTAATGTAGGGAAAAATGTTAATATGGCCATACAATTGGCTTTTGCTGAAGGGAGGAGATTCAAATAGGCAATTTAAATAAAATTATATACTTCTAGAAAATCCTCAGAATGCGCCACTAAAATATTTTTTATGGACCTCACAGGTCCACAGCATTTAGAAATAAACAGGAAACTCTGAGGAGCCATCATAAATTTGCCCTGTAACAAATATCACTTCTAAATTACAGTTTGATGCCACTGTGGTAACAATGAAAGTAGAGCACTGTGTGACACTAAGGAATTGCCACCCATTATTTGCTTAATGAAATTAAATAATACAATAAAGAGATGAATTTGATTCTTGGTGTGGAAGAACACTAGTGAAATCTCTGCAGAGTGGAAATGGCGATATCTGGCTTTTTGATTTATTCATGTGATTTTATTTTGAGAAATAAATTAATTTCAAACTCAAAAGGAGAGGGAAAATGTTGACTATGTTTTTGAGAATTTTCCAATGTGTGTTTTGGTTAATTTTAGAAATAGTTAAAAGTTATGGAATTTAAAATCTGTAACTGAAAATAAGCTCTACTTATTTTCCAATGAAGAAATAGTCTCAATTTGCTGCCATGTGAAGTGTCCATAAACCTAAGTGTGGTATCTTGTTGCATAACATTTTTAGCAAATGTAACATTTCATTGCCTCTACCTGTTTACATTTCCAAAATCTTTTCCTAAGCATCCTTTATGAATCTTTTTTAGGACTGCATTATTTATTCCACCCTTCAAACTCATGTCCTGTTCTTTCAAATACTTCCTTGTTTCTTACTTCCTCTGCAGCCCTTATAAGTAATAAGACTTACATTTTGATCTACAATAGGGAAATCTATCTAGTGTAACTGTAATGATACAATTGCCATCATTCATGTCGCCATATGAATATTCTTAATTTGAAGTAATTGGAAGTTTTAAATAAATGGATATTATTTCTAATTATTCTTACATATAAACATTAAAAATGTCAAAGATAATGCATATCTTGGTCAACAGCAACTGTCCAACAACAGTTTGATCTTCACATTGTATGTTTATAGGGTCATTCTCACGCAGCCACTTGTTGCACAAGTTGTTCAGACCTCAATGTGTCATCAGTCATAGTGTGCATGTTCACCCAGTTCTGTCTTCATCAGTTCTGTTCTTCAGCTGCCTTACAGGGGAGATGATGGGGATCCATTGCAAAGAAAAAAATTAACCTGTCTCTCAGTATTTGTGCAAATACTTAGGAAGGTGCCAATGTCCTGGATCGTTGACATCACAGAATGGCTGAAGTGAGGAGGCCACTCTGGAGATCATCTAAGGCCAATAGCCCACCAAGGACACCTACAGCAGAGTGCTCAGGGCTGTCCTATTAGCTTTTGAATAACTCCAAGATGGAGACTCCACAACCCTTCTGGACAACCTCTTCCAATGTTCAACTACACACAGAGTAATGAAGCTTTTTCTTATGTTTAAATGGATTTTCAGTTTGTGCCTATTGCTGGCTCCATCCTCTTTACAAGGCCCTGTCAGGGATGCACATTGGTAAGATCCTCTTGAGCCTCTCAAGGCTGAACAGTTCCAGCAATCCCAGTAGTTCCTTGTATGTCAAATGCTGCAGTCCCTTAATCATCTTTGTGGCCCTTTGTTTTACTGTCACCAGTCTCTTTCGTCCATGTCTCTTTTCTGCTGAGGAACAAAGAACTGGACCCAGATGTACCTCACCCATGCTGAGTAGAGTGACAGGATCACCACCCTTGATGTGCTGGCAATGCTCTTCCTAAGGCAGTCAAGGAGGCTGTCGGCCATCTTTGCTGTGAGGACACACTGCAGGCTCATGATCAGCTTGCTGTTCACCAGAAGCCCCAGGGCCTGCTCTGTCAAGGTACTTTCCAGATGCTCAGCTCCCAGCTTGTACTAGTACAAGGGGTAATTATGCCCCAGGGGCAGGACTTGACATTTTTCTTTGCTGAACTTCATGAGATTCCCCTTGACTCATTTTTCCAGCCCACTGAGCTCCCTCCAAAGGTCAGCACAAACCTCTGGTGCATCAGCCACTCCTCCCAGCTTCTGCAAACTTCTTGTGTGCACACCCTGGCCCATTGTCCAGGCTACAAATGAAGATGTGAACCAGCACTGGCCCCAGTATTGGCCCTTGGGGCACACTCCACTACAAACCTCTCTCCATCAGGACTTTGTGTTGCAGGTTACAACCCTTTGAGACCAGACATTCAGCTAGTTTTTCAATCCACTTCACTGTTTGCTTATCTGGTTCATACTTCATTAGTTTGTGGGGATGTTATGAGAGATGGTGCTGAAAACCTCCCCAGAGAGAATATAAACAAAATCCACTATTATCTTCGTATCCTCCAGACTAGTCAGTTCACTGTAGAAGGCTATTATGTTGGTCAGCCAAGATTTTCCCTTTGTAAGAGTCTGTGCTGACAACTCCTGATCACCGTCTTGTTCTTGAGGTGTCTGGCTATGGTTTTCAGAAAGATTTGCTCCATCACCTTCCCAGGGACTGAGCTGAGGCTAAATAGCTTCTTGCCTTTCCTGAAAAGAGGAGAAGTATTTTCTTTCTTCCAGTCCTCCAAAATCTCCCATAATCACCATGATCTTTCAAAGATAATCAAGAATGACCTCACAGTGTCATCAGCCAGCTCCTTCAGCACTCACGGGTACATCCCATCAGTGCCCATGGATTAGCGTATGTCCAGTTTGTTTGAATGTTCCCTAGTTTGATCATCCTCCATAAGGGTAAGTGTTCCTTGTTTCAGATTTTCTCAAGGGGCTCGGGCCTGGGATTGCTGAATGGCAGTTTTATCTGTAAAAACTGAGGTGAAAAAGCATTAAATATCTTGGCCTTTTCCTTGTCCTTTGTCACCAGATCTTCAGCCAGTTTAAGACATTACCCTGCCCAATAAGCCTGACCCATAAGATGCATCCTCATCTATCCCCAGGCAGAGCTTCCCTCCGGATTCCAGATATTCTGTGCTCTCCTTGCTGCCCCACCCTGCCCTTCCTAAAGAGCCTGTAGCCATTTGTTGCAGCTCTCCAGTCATGTGAGCTGAGTCCATAACCCTGCAACAGCACACAGACTTCTAATTCCTTCTGTGCCTTTCCCGTGCCATGCTTGTTAGCATACAGACAACGTCAGAAAGGCATCCATCTATGTGGGTTTTCCAGAACAGGCACTAGATCTTCCCACACCATGCTCTCCTGTAGGCACTTCCTTGTCTGTATGCATGCCCTTGGGCTGGGGCCTCTTCTGTCCTCTTTTGTTTATCTCCCATTCATATCATCCTGTTCACTTTGCTTGTTGCCTCAGCCCGCCACTTCCTCACTGGATTGTTGGACATCCACTGTACCTCTCCCCATCATTCCTACCCAGTTCAAAGCTCACCTCACGGACTGGCCAGCTTGTGAGCCTCTGTGCCACTGCAGGTAATCCCACCTCTTCTTAGCAGTTCTTGATCTTCAAAGTGGGTCTCATGGTGGTGTCATCCCTAGAGTCATGCAGTCTCCCACATCTGATGTGTTCCAGCTCTCACTTGGTTGCTGTGGTGCAAGAAACAAAACTGTAGAGAGCTAATAAAAATATAATATGAACTACTTCTTCCTGACTTTCTAAAGTTTCATAGCTTAGACAGAGAAAAGTAGAATGCCAAGTCTGAACAATTATCTTCCCTAGTGATAATCTCAGTATTTCGATATGAATACCGATTTTTTGAAGTTTAGTTAGAACACATATGGCAGCTTGCTCTCAAGGTGGTCATGATCCTCAGACCTCAGGAAAGCCAGCTGTAGACTTCTAAGGTTGGAAAATTGAAAATGTTTCCTGGCTAATGGAAAGACAGAGCGGAGGAGACAGGATTCGATTTAAACAGCGGATGGTTTCCTGTACCACTATGCATATTTATCTTTGTTGACACCTCTTTCAGTGAGATTAGTCATACTCTCAAGCTTGTCTTTTGAGAAGAAACAGTAAATTTTGGGGTTTTTTTAAATCAAAGGAACATAGGGGATAGTCCAAAACTACAAGGAGTAAGCAGCAGTATCATTAGCCACAGTCATTCACACGATTTCATAGAGAATTTTCAATGTGTCACTTCTCAGAATGGGCCTGACTTGGGAAATTACTCTTCCCTGTGCTGGCCAAGATTAGAGTATCTGTTATTCCAATCCTAAATTTATGCAATTTAAGGAAAAATACATGCACAGTTACTTAAAAAAAAAAACCCTAATGAAAACAGCGTAACCTCATGAGCCAAAAGCATATTTTAAAAATTATATCTGCAACTTCCATCTGGGTATCAAAGGTATTTCTGTTTTTTCTGATGGGAGGAACTGTTTCCTCTGAAGAACAATATTTTGAGAGAACTTAAAATCTAATGACTGGTAAGGCTTTGGTATATTTTCTTTCCCTTTTTGATAGTGATGCCCTGATGTTATACGTATTGCAAAAGTCATGCTGCACAAAAAAGGATTGCTGCATCTTTGTGTTATTATATTTCTGCTTTATTGCCTTTTTGCTGCCATTTACTCACAAGGGATGAATCCACTGAGACAAGATGAAAGCACTGAAAAAAGCATGCAGCTGAAGCTGACAGATGACAGTGCAGCATAGTGACTTGCCTGGATCAGAGAGTTGTACACTTTTCCCTCTTGGGAATTCATTTGCACCTGTGACATACTGTAAGGGTTAGTTAGATTTAAATATTAGGCTTTCAGCATCCTCATGGATCATTCTGATAATGTCTCCCACAAAGGGATAACTTTCTTTTAGGAGCATTCAATGAGACTAAGTCTCTGTGTTCTTCTGGAACGACCTTCTAATATCTTTGGTGAGCTTTGTTTAGGTTAGGGAGTTCAATCTGTCTTGTCTTTAGTAATTTTAGATACTCCCTTAGTTTCAATACAGCTTACTTAGGTATTGTAATTTGCCTTAAATGAACCCAAATATTGTCCTGTATTGGACCAAAATATCAAATATCAAGAGGATTTTGATCAGCAAGTCACCAGCATAGTTGAGTTGTTGAGGTTCAAAATTATGAACCCATCAGTTGTTCCTTAATTCTGGATAAATTTGAGATCCACGGTCGCTTAGATTTTCACCTTCAAAGTTGCAGAGAAACTTCTTGCTTACTCATAGATGAATTTCAGCCTCCACAAAAAGAGTGTGGATTTTTTTGGTAAGGGTATGTGCTTTTTGGAGATTTTTGGGTTTTGGGGAGATTTCTGGTCCCGAGGCAAAGATTATTTATGTATTTTGTATCAACTGATAAATAGGACATTTCTTTTTAGGGGAAGAAAGGGTGTTTTTCTATTATCTAATTATTATATTTTAATTTATATTTTCTTTCTTCTTCTTTATCATCCACTGAGTCTTTAATTTTTTCCTATTGCTCAGAAAAGTTCAACAGGAATAGAGAGTGTTTTCCAGAGGTTTTCACACAGTAAAGGAAGGTTTTGAACCCAAGTCTGTCATCATCCAGAATTCATAGAATCATAGAATATGCCGAGTTGGAAGGGACCTACCAAGATCATAAAGGCCAGCTCCTGGCCCTGTACAGGACACCCCAAGAGTCACACCACGTGCTTGAGAACATTGTTTAAATGTGTCTTGAAATCAGAAAGGCTTGATGCTGTGACCACTTCCCTGGGGAGCCTGTTCCTGTGCTCAGCCACTCTTTGGGGGAAAACCCTTTTCCTGATATCTAACCTAAACTTCCCCTGTCTCAGCTTCATGCCATTTCCTCGAGTCCTGTCAGTGGTCACAAGAATGAAGAGATCAGTGCCTGCACCTCTGCTTTCCCTCATGAAGATCCTGAAATGTGCAATGAGGTCTCCTCACAGTCTCCTCTTCCCCAGGCTGAACAAACCAAATAACCTCAGCCACTCCTCATAAGGCTTCCCCTTCAGATCCTTAACCATCTTTGTGGCCCTCCTTTGGATGTTCTCTAGTAGCATGATGTCTTTCTTATACTCCAGTGCCCAAAACTGCACACAGAATTCAAGGTAAGGCCACACCAGTGCAGAGTAGAGCAGGGCAGTCACTTCCCTTGATCAGCTGGCAATGCCGTGCGTGATGCCCCCCAGGACCCAGTTGGCCCTCTTGGCTGTCAGGGCACTGCTGGATCATATTCATCTTGTTATCAACCAAGACCCCTGCAGGTCCCTTTTTGTGACACTGCTTTCCAGCATCTCATTCCTTAATCTATAAACATAACCAAGGTTGCCCCATCCCAGGTGCAGAATCTGGCACTTTCACTTGTGAAACTTCGTACTGTTGGTGATGGCTCATCTTTCTAATTTGTCAAGGGCTCTCTGCAGGGTCTCCCTGACATTGAGGGAGTCAACAGCTCCTCCCAATTTAGTGTAATCAGCAAGCAGTATTCCTCCAAGTCCTGCATCCCAAGTCATTAATGAAGATGTTGGAGAGAACTGCACTGAGGATGGAGCCCTGTGAAACCCCACTTGTGACTGGCCACCACCCTGATGTTCACCCATTCACTATAACTCTTTATGCCTGATCTGTGAGCCAATTGCTCACCCATCATGTAACGCGGTTATTCAGCTGTGTGCTGGACATTTTGTCCAGAAGGATCCTGTGAGAGACAGTATTGAAAACTTTGCTGAAGTCCAAAAGAATTACGTCCACTGGCTTTCCTAGATCAACTAGGTGGATTGCCCTGTTGTAGAAGGAAATCAAGTTCAACAAGCAGGACTTCCCTGTCATGAAGTTGTGCTGGCTATGACTGATGACTGTGATGAATTGCTAACTGTTGTCTAAAATCAGTCTCTATCAGTTTTATTTTTGAAGGCAAAGCTGTCTTTTTCTAGGACAGCTGGGAGAAGGATCAAGTGCAGGATGTTACCGATTGTTATCTCTAGTCACTGAGAAGGGCAGAATGTCACACCTTTATCTTTTCCATTTCATATTGTCTGACATGGTTGGTCAGGTCGGCAGGCAGATTTTGTATATCTCATTCAGGAGTGCCTAAATCTTGTTTGGTTCACAAGGATGAAGAACCCCTGAGCTCTGGGTTCTCTATTCAAAATCTGCACCAGGTGGCCAGCTAAGAACATGGTGGTCAATGCTGTGATAGTTAGGTCAGTGTATTGTATGTGTGAGTCTTGATTCTATGAGAGTCTTTTTGAATTCAAGTAAGTCCTAAGACAGTATGTTAAATTTAAATCTTAATCAAAGGGTTATAATCTCTTTTTCTTGGCATTACTGGAAAAAATTAATGTTTTCCTGAGTTTTGTGAGGAGTTCTTATTTGTATATTTGAGGTAACTATTGATTTTTAAACTCTTCGATGATAATTTGCACTCAGATAGCTTCTAATGTAAGAAATCACTGGCAATACAAAATGATTTTATATATTTTTTTCGCACACAGCAAGGTTTTATTTTGATATCAACAGAAATAAAAGCTTGATGTTAATGTAAAATATTAAAATAAACTTCCTTGAAGAAGCTTCTGCTGTTCAGAAAATCTAAAGGAATAACTGTTTCATAGTGTTCCACTGGGGAACTGCATACCGTATGAAGTTGGCAGAAGATTTCAAAAGGCTAATATAAATTATATTAGACTGTAAATTAGTATGAAGAGAAGCAGAGAGGAGATTAATTTTTTAACTCAGCTTATGAACCTTAAATCATAGAAAAATATTTTCTAAGAAATGTGATTTTTTTGACAAAGAATAAATGTTATATTTTAGGAAGTTGTTTTGCTATTATTTTGGTTTTTTCCAAGCCAAGTTGCATAAAATATATTAAATTGGAATAAAGAGAGAAAACTATTGATGTGCCCTTCAAATATCCTGTTTGCCCCCTCATGAAGCAGAGCTGAGGGCCTACTGGAACGAGCCGAAATAAAAATTCAGCGCACCTCCTCACAGCCTTTATCTCTATTCTTCCACATTCAGAGGAAGCACACTTTTCCACTGTATCTGCAGTAATTTGTAGGGAGATAATTTTAGAGGCTCATATAAGTCATGAAAGCTGTGTCCTCACAAGAGTGCTTGGAAAAGACACCGGTAACATACCCGACTGGGAGCAATTACCTACAGGCATGCCATGGGCTTTTTTTTAAAAAAACCTTTCCACCGTAAGTGATAATGTAAAGTGAAATTAATCTCTCTTTTGTCTTCCCAGTAAGTATCAATTAGTGTAAAATGAGATCCTCTGTTTCCCAGCTCATGACAATAAGTGTTGCTTCCTGCTTGATTTGTCTGCTGTGACAATTAATACCCAAAATACTACTTGAAGCATTTGTGTACACTCCTATTGCATGCAACATGCCTTGCTTCTTCCACAATGGGTCTGTAAGAATACCTGGTTTTGTAACCAACCACTACACTTTAAAGCTTGCACATAACAGGTGTAGACCAGAAGGCAAAAGTAGGGCTAAAGGCTAAGCAAAGACAACAGGAAAGGAAAAGGAACACTGGAAAATCCTGAATTCCATAAAGAGTCATACTCCTGTTTCTCGTAACACCAGGTGCAGTCCTAGAAATCCCTGCAAACAGTGAGGGAGGCTGAACCTCATTTTGTGGCATTGAGTAGTAGGAACAATTGCCTTGAGATGCAAGACAGTTCAACTTGAGCTCATCAAGGTTAAGCCATCAGTTTAGCCACAAAAGGTTTAGATATTCAATCACCAAATCACAGCCCCTTTCCAAAATGTAAAGTTCCATATATCTATTTGGCTTCCACATACTACTAGATACTAAATATTTTACATTCACAGTGTTCACTGGAATAGGGACTGATATTAAGATTCACCTTAGGAAGTAAATATCCTTAATTGCTGAACTGGGAATTATCATTGTCCATTTGCTCTGGCTAAGTGTGCTGATTTTGGCTCGGGTAGAGTTAACGTTCTTCACAGTAGTTGATATGGGGCTATATTTTGGATTTGTGCTGAACACAGGGTTGATAATGTAGAGATATTTTTGTTATTACAAAGCAGTCCTTGGACAGAGCCAAGGCCTTTTTTGCTTCTCATACTGCCACACTGGTGAGGAGGCTGGAGGTGCATGGGAAGCTGGGAGGAGACATAGCCAAGACAGGTGACTCAAACTGACCAAAGAGATATTCCATACCATATGACATCATGCTCAGGATATAAAGTGGAGACAAGGAGGAAGAAGAGGGGAAGATTTGGAGTGATGCCTTTTGTCTTCCCAAGTAACCATTATGTGTGATTGGGCCCTGTTCTCCAAGAGATGGCTGAACACCTGCCCGGCCATGGGAAGCAGTGAATTAATTCTTTGTTTTTCTTTGGCTGTCTGTGCAGTTTTTGCTTCCCCTACTTAACTGCATGTATCTCAACCCACAAGTTTTCTAGCTCTTACTCTTACTCTCACCCATCCTGCNACAAGGAGGAAGAAGAGGGGAAGATTTGGAGTGATGCCTTTTGTCTTCCCAAGTAACCATTATGTGTGATTGGGCCCTGTTCTCCAAGAGATGGCTGAACACCTGCCCGGCCATGGGAAGCAGTGAATTAATTCTTTGTTTTTCTTTGGCTGTCTGTGCAGTTTTTGCTTCCCCTACTTAACTGCATGTATCTCAACCCACAAGTTTTCTACTTCTTACTCTTACTCTCACCCATCCTGCTGGGAGCATGGCCATCACAGCTAACCTGAATGGGCTAAAGGGATATTCCATACCGTGAAATATCATGTTCTGTATATGAACTGGGGGGAGTTGGATGGGAGTGGATAATCACTGCTTGGGAATGAGCTGAGCATTTATCAGTGGGTGGTGAGTAATTTTATTGTGCATCACTCAGTTTTCTTGGGTTGTATTCCTCTCTCTCTCTCTCTCTCCTTTTCATTACAATGATGATGATTGTTCCATTTGTTTCAATTATTAAGCTGTTCTTGTCTCAATCCATGAGTTTTTACTTTTTTCCAATTCTCTTTCCCATTTCATCGGGCAGGGAGTGAGCAAACAGCTGCTTGGTACTTAGTTGCCAGCTGGGGCTAAACCATTACACTTAGAAAGCACTACTGTTGTGAGATGATCCTCTGTTCACCTGTGGCTGGCCAGTTCATGGGCTGAGAAGGGTGAACTGTGGTAGCCTTGTTCCCACACTAATCCATTTTGAACAATGAACCTAGTGAAAGGAATTTTCCTGGTTAATTTTTCTCGAAGAGGTGTACCTGCTCAGCTTATTTTTTTGCAGCAACTACAACAGGCAACATAGGAACAAGTCGTAATCTGTTTTGGTGCCACGTGACATAGGATTTCATTAGAACATAGTGGTGTATTATTGCATTCAGGGTGCAGCAGTTGTGTTGTGAATATATGCAAGCTCAGTGAGTTATTAAGCCTCTTTATCAAATGCATAACAGAATCAGCAAGCTACACAAATGAGACATCTGAGTCATAGTTTTCATGTTTGTATAGGAAGGATTATAGTACTACTTATATTGGAATGAAAGGTCGTATGTATGTTCTGTATTTATGTGTTTTTGACCAACATAAAACCTAAAATTTGAAATAAACATTTTATAAATATTTTTTTCTGATTTTTCTGGTTTATGTTCTCTCTTCCTTCCTTTTCTATTTTCTGTTTAGTTATAAGTATTCTGCAGTTACTAAAAAGAGAGCATAGGAGATGATTCATTTCCGAATAACTACAATAGTAGAAAGAAATCAACTTCAAGTGAAGCTTTCACACTTATCAGTATAATAAGCACTTGAAATTTCTCATCAATTAGTGACTACAAAAGCTAATTTGCAGTAGGATATGACATATAGGAAGATGACCTTTAATTTGTCACTAAGATTCTGAATGCTAGCTAGCAGCCACTGGCAATAGAAAGGTATCCTGTTGGGATACACTGATATTTGAAGTGACAGAAAAAAATAGCCCTCCCCACCCCATCCCTTTAGATTCATAGAATCGATCGGGTTGGAAAAGACCTTGGAGATCATCAAGTCCAACCCTTGGTCCAAATTCAGTCCTTTACTGGATCATGGCACTAAGTGCCACGTCCAATCTGTTTAAAAACCTCGAGGGATGGTGAATCCACCACCTCTCTGGGCAGGCCATTCCAATGCCTGATTACTGTCTCTGTAAAGAATTTTTTTCTAATATCTAACTTAAATTTCCCCTGGCAGAGCTTAAGCCCGTGCCCTCTTGTCCTATTGCTGACTGCCTGGGAGAAGAGACCAACCCCTACCTGGTTATAACTTCCCTTCAGGTAGTTATAGAGTGTGATTAGGTCACCTCTAAGCCTCCCCTTCTCCAGGCTAAACAATCCCAGCTCCCTCAGCCTCTCTTCATAGGACTTGTGCTCGAGTCCCTTGTTGCTCTTCTCTGGACCCACTCCAGCACCTCAATATCTTTCCTGAACTGAGAGGCCCAGAACTGAACACAGTACTCAAGGTGTGGCCTTACCAATGCAGAGTACAGGGGCAGGATTACCTCCCTGGACCTGCTGGCCATGCTATTTTTGTAGAAATGATTGTTGAAATTTCTTTAATTTCAACTAGTTTGGAATATCTTTTTTCTCTTTGATTTCTCCCTTTTAAGAAATATCTGTAGTCTAATAGGTTAATAACTCTTGTAACCTCTGAAGTGTGACTTTGATGTTGTCTTTGCCTCCAAGAATAAACAGAGTGAAGAAGCATGTGCATTTTTTGCCTGAGGTAAATGGGAGCACATATGGGGAATGAAATGGAAAGCTGCCTGATGGATTACTAAAAATATGGATATGGTAGTTGCACAGTTATTTTTTTTAATGTTTTCATGTATTTTAAATGTTTAAAATTATAGAATAGTAGTATCTGTGTTAGCCTTATTCTTGCCTAGTTTAGGTATGCCACCCTTAACATGACATTCAAAACTTTTCATTTTGTGGATACCATTAACTTTTTGTACCATAAATAATTTAATCATAAAGAAATCTATGAGACTAATTTGGCTTTGGTATTGCTGGAGTAAGTAGTGTACAATTCTGAAATCAGTGGAGCTTCACAGGGCAACAGGAGCCTGAGGATAGACTTGTTGAAAATTGTTACCTAGGGGAACGGAATGTGTCTGGTATGTTGATTTAGTTAGATTGCAAGTTCTGGGAGGGGTTAAAGATCTTCCTTTTGCTATAAATAAATGTGGAGAACACCAGGGAAAAGAGTCATGGCAAAGGATGTCACATAGAAAATAAAGAGTGATTTGTGACAGCCAACATGGCTTCACAAAAGGCAAATAATGTCTGACAAATTTGGTGGCCTTCTACGATAGAGTTACAGCAGTGGTAGATGAGGGAAGGGCAACTAACATCATGTGCCTGGACTTGTGCAAAACATTTGACACTGTCCCATGACATCCTTGTCTCTAAACTGGAAAGACATGGATTTTATGGATGGACCACTTGATGGATAAAATATTGGCTGGATGGTTACAGCCAGAGACTTGCAGTCAATGTCTCAATATCCAAGTGGAAAGTAGTGACGAGTGCCATTCCTTGTGGGTTGGTGTTGGGACCAGAACTTTTTAACATCTTTGTCAACAGTACGGACAGTGGGATTGAGCACACCCTATGAAAGTTTGCCAGTGACACAGAACTGACCAGAGAGCAGTGTGGTTGACATGGTGGAGCGAAGGGATGACATCTGGATGGACCTTGAGAGGCTTGACAGGTGGGCCTGTGTGAACCTCATGAAGCTCAACAAGGCAAAGTGCAAGGTCTTGCACATAAGTGAGCACAAGGACAGACTGGGCACAGAATGGATCAAGACTGGCCCTGAGAAGAAGGACTTGGGGCTGTTTGTCAATGGAAAGCTCAACATGATTCAGCAATGTGCACTTGCAACCCAGAAAGCCAATCATGTCCTGCACCGCACCAAAAGCAGAGTGGCCAGCAGGTCAAGCGAAGTGATTCCCCCCTTGGTCTGCACTTGTGAGAGCCCACCTGGAGTACTGCATCAAGCTCTGGGGCCCCCAACACAAGAAAAACATTGACCTGTTGGAACAGTCCATAGGAGGTCCATGGAGATGATCAGAGGGCTGGAGCACCTCTATGAAGACAGGCTGAGAGAGTTGGGTTTGTTCAGTCTGGAGAACAAAAGACCCCAGGGAGACCTTATAGCAGCCTTCCAGTACCTAAAGGAGGCTGGAGAGGGACTATTTACAAGAACATGTGATAGGACAAGGGGGAATGGCCTTAAGCTGGAGGCGGGTTGGTTTAGGTTAGATAGGAGGAAGAAATTCTTTACTGGTAGTGTGGTGAGTCACTTGAACAAGTTGCCCAGAGATGCTGCATCCCTGGAGGTGTTCAAGACCAGGCTGGGTGTGGCTTTGAGTAACCTGATCTAGTGAAAGTCCCTGCCCATGTTGGGGAAGTTTGAACTTGATAATATGTAAGGTGCCTTCCAACACTAACCATCCTAGATTCTATGATTCTAGAACGTTGGTCTAACAGAACTGGCCCACCAAAGAGAAAGGAAAGAGCAACAGAATGCCCTTCACCTACCTAGTGGTGCCTGGGGCAACACCACTTCATGCTGCAGCTGTGTTAGGACTCACAAGTTTGGGAGGTTGTACAGTAGCCAGAGTTGATCATATAGCTGTCATATAGGGATAGCAAATGATGCAGGAGATAGAGAAGAGAAGCAATGATGTCGCTTTTTGGCAGAATTTTTATTGCAGCAGAACTTCAGAAGGAGCTTGGGGCACTAGTATTACTAAATACATACAGTACAAAATAAATGTACTAATAGGAAAGAAAAAGAAATTTGTGATTTGTAATTTCATTAACGTTTCAATTAATCTGAAGCAAAAGGAGGTTTCAGCCTTCTGGAATAAACTGCTTCTGATTTCCCTTTGCTTTATTTCAAAGTAATATGATGATATTTCTCACTTCCTGCTGAAGTGTTTATATACTATCAGATAATTTCTTGGTTCTGTCTTGCAAGTTAATACAGTTTACTGAGGAGCCAAAGCATTCATTACATCTTTCATGTATCTCAGAAGGGTATTGCAAAGTTCAATTAACATTTGAGAAGTGTTCTGAAATCCTTAGATGACATGTACAGTAGAAGCACACAAAATGGTTATTATTCACTGAATGCATAATTTTTCCTGTGTCTCTATCTTTCATCAAGTTACCTAAGTGTTCTTTTCTTGGTTAGAAAGCCACTTGAACTTGTGCACTGGTGCTGGCCAAATATAGCATTAGAGGGTGTGAGACGGGACTGCTCATTGAAATCACTCACAGTTGGAGGGAGAGTGACAAATCATTGTTCAAGACCTCATTTATATAAAAATCTTAACAATTCTCAGTCCCACATCTTGTAAGAACCTCTGAAGTCAGTGTGAAAATAAGCACAAAGGAAAGAAAGTCTAGGAGGCAGGAACCCTGATCCTGGCATTGTATTTCACCTGCCACGCATGATTATCTTTGCAGTCCCCACACAATTTCTAAGGTAGAGTAAGAATAGTAATTAGAACATGAGTTTAGAGTTCAGATTGTCACTGTTTGCCCTTTGGTATGGCAGACTTTGGGAGGACAGGTTGCCAAAACCTTCATGTTTCATTAGTCCTGGAATGAAACATTTGCCCAAAAGAAAGGCTGAAGTCAGCCTGCCCTCTTTGAATGAATAAAAGCTTTTTATGTACGAGTATGATGCAGTTGGTTTCAGAGCACCCCATGATTCATGCTTTCCAATAGCCCACTTGATCAGTCAGGTAGCCCTTCTGATGGAGCTCTCTAAATGCAAGCATCCAGGAGAGCATTGTGACATCAAATGCTATATGGGGTTAGGGCATAAACACAAAATAAAATGTAAGCAAATGCATACAGTCCTTCAGCTGCAATACAGAAGAGGTAATTGCAACTGAGAATATGTCTCTAACAAATAACTCAGTGGGTTTTTTCTTCCCTTCCAGGTCTGGCTAGGAAAATCTTCCTTTGTTCTTGAGTATCACAGGAGTGCAACAACTTACAGTATCACTTTTCTTATGACACCTGCTGCTATTCCAGCCCATCCATAATGAAATTTCCTTCCTGCCAGGAATCAGAGTCCCAGCTCTGTAGAATGTATAGGAGGTACAGAGAACAGAGCTACAGTGGGGAGAAGTAATAGTGGCAGAAGTAATAGTTAGTGACAGAGTGGGAAGTGCATTGAATCATGTGCAAGAGGGATTTCTGTCTCCTGAGGAAGCTTCTGTCTTTCCATTTCCTGTGGTCATACTAGACCTCAAAATCCCTAACACAGGTGCCTCTGTTAGGTGCCCAAATATAATGAAAATGAATCTAGACTTCAATTTCTTTATTTCCCATGGAATAACTTGCCCGTGGGAACATGTCATGACCTATACTACCTTGGGATAAGTAGATGTTATTTTTCTTGACTAAAGCCATGGAGTTTGTCAGACTAAGGCAAATAAAAGTTTGACTTAAGCTTATCTGTATCTATTTCTTTTCTTCCATGGCATTGTAACAGGAAGATACAGCATTTTTGCTCTATTGGGTGTAAACTGAGGTAGGTTTGCAGGACTTGTGGGTTTGTGCCTTTTCAATACAGCTGGTACTATATTCTCTTCAATTAATTCTGCTTAGTGTTCCATGTAGGTTTGTGGTACAATAAAGTATCAACTTGTTCCTTTGAGATAGTAGTGGTTGTTACCCCAGCCCTGGAGAGGAGAAAGGGATGCGGGTGAGCTGCAACAACTGAGCAGGGGTGGTTTGGGTCTCACCATCTGTGTGGATCTGAGAAAAGAGTGGGGGAGAAAAGATCAGCTGACCTGTTGGAACTTGCTTACCAAATGACTTGTTTGCTGCTTCTCACTTCTGATTCCAGACTACAGCATGCACATAAGTACTGAATCCTGAACTGGGACTGGGTACATTCCCTGTCTGGTTTCTTACCAGACAGCTGCTTGATGGTGGACCTGTCAATATGCATTCAGATCCTAAGCCATGATCTCATGGCGTTGGGTGTCCACTAAAGCACCTGCCTCTTTCTGACAGGTACAATTAGGAGGGCTGATTTCTCACTTGGTACAAGTTGGTCTACATTTTCCTCATTATTTTGTTGTGGTTTTCTATAAGCAACACTAGTAAATAAACCAAAGTATATTAATCACTATATTTGTTATAAAAGGTATTAGTGGATGATGTGTCTTCTCACCATAAGTATATTTTTAACTATTGATTTGTACTTTAACAGTAGAAGAAAGGCAAATGAAGGGAGAGGAAAAGAGAAGATCTACCTGTGGAGAGACATATTATGTAAACAGTGTGTGTCTTCCTTTGAATATTCCTCCAGGTAGAAGAAAAGATCAACCCTCTAAAATCTCTCTCTGGAAGGGCACTGTAAATGCAGTCAGAAGTCTACATTCCAGACTGAAATTTTGGGCACCAAAAAATAACTGACACATTCTGATATAACTAATTTTTGTCTCAAGCAACCCACAAATGGAGAGCACAAGCTACTTGAATTTAGAATACCTCCTCCTTATGTCCAAGCAAGGTCTGGATGTAATTTAAAAGTCCAGCAGCTAAAGGACAGTTCAGTTTTAAATTGCTTGATAGTGAAAATTTCAATAATTTACTTTCACTTGCATCTTTTTTTTTTGTTTCCTTCAAAAGTTATTTGTTCCTGCCTGAATTTCTCAAGCCCACACAGAATGTGTTTCTGAGACACACAGAGTAGAAGTTCATTCTCACAGAAAAGTTTACAGTTTTAAAAAATTACTTTAATTTCAGTTATATATGAAATCTGACATTTTAAAATTTGCCAAGAAAGAATTTGCAGAAAAAACAATTTCACACAGAGCACTTTTACTTTCAAAGCACTATTTTTTTTGTCTATGATTTATTTTTATTAGTCTCATCTGCTCTAATTGTAATTTTAAAATGAAAAGTTGAATCAAAATTAGTTTTCAGTGTAGTAATGGCACTCTGTGAAAGGTTTTAGCAGTCCCAGAATCTTCAGTTCAGATACCAAGACCTTCTGTCTACCCCTCCCTTCTATGAGGTTCACCATGTTTCTTCTGTGCATTGAATGATCTTCTACAAAACCATTGTATTGCTCAGTGTTGGGACTTGCTGTTTTTTCTCCCATTATGTTCAAAGAATTGGAATTACATTAATCAACCAAAGGAAATAAATCTTCAAGGTCTGACCTTCTCCAGTGCAGGTCTCAGAGCATACCTTATCCTCTGGCTTTTAGACATTAGTAACCTTCTCTGTGTGCCAAGGCAGCAAACTATTTTGATGTGCATTAACAGTCAACAACAATAACAATAAACAAACCCCCCAAACAAACAACTCCCCCCCCCCAAACTAACCAACCCAACCAACCACCACCACCAAAAGCAAACAAACAAACAAACAAACAAACAAAACCAAACAAAACACCAACCTTTGTGAAATTGAGCTGCTGAACTTGAATCAGAGGGCTCAGTCTTGGGGGTTTTCTCAGTTGCCAGTCCAGATAGGGTGAAGTTGAGTTCCTTGAACATAGACATCTATTGAAATAGATATTCTATAAGGTGTTCACCTAGTCTCCTGTTGTGTCTTCAGGAAGTCTAGTGTCATTGCATCCATGTGATGTCCTTAAATAATACAAACATCCTGTCCTTAGGGTTTATTAAAAGTGAATCATATCAGCAGTTTTACTAAACTCAGTATTAAGCAGATACTGAAGTTAAGATACCACCTGCTGACATGTTTCTGCAGAACTCAGACCACTGGAGGATCAAGGCTGTGTTTATTTGGAAAAGCCAGAATACCATTTATGATTCACAGAACCACATACAGATGTCAGCCTGAATCCTGACCTTGTTACTGATCAATAGCAGGTGCTGTTGGTAACAGAACAGTAGCAGGACAAGCATGTGCTTCCTCAGATTTTCTTCTGGTTTCCATAGGTTTTCACCTGGGGACTTCTCAAGACAGGGAGCATATCTTTGCATTTGCTAAGACATGACTTACTTTTTTTCTTTCATCGAATTCTCTTTGAGCCTATGCAACTTCGTACAATCCATGGCATTCAGTAGTAAGTGACTTAACAATTCATTGTGTAAGAAATATGTCCTTTGTTCATTTAGCACCAGGTACTTGCTAGTTTCTACTGAGATGGTCCAAAAAGAAATTGTGATGAATCACTCTTCAGTCACTGTTGCAATGCCAGTTATGAGTGCTTAGATTTCTTATTCCTCAATCACCCCTTCCCTTCCCTTCCCTTCCCTTCCCTTNTCTTTCTCTTTATTTCTTTTTCTTTATTTCTTTTTCTCTTCCTTTTTCTTTCTTTTTCTTTTTCTCTTTCTCTTTATTTCTTTTTCTTTCTTTTTCTTTATTTCTTTTTCTTTTTTCTTTTTCTCTTCCTTTTCCCTACGTGGAAGGGTTTTTTTATAAATATGGTAATAATGAGATGTAATAATCCATGTGGAACTGTCAGTGAGCCTTTCCTTGCTCCTATTTGTAACCTTTCCTTTTTTTCATAGACAAGTAAATATGGTATGTGCTAATGCTATTTTCTACTGTCTGAGAACCACCTACACCTATCTTTATCCTTACATATCATCAAAAATCTACTGTCAGCTGTAAATAACAACAAAATTGAATTCTAGGCATTTTGTATTTAGCCCTGTCTTGTCTGAAAGACATTACACCTATTTGTGCTTAATGCAATATTTTCAAATGTCAGTGTCTCTTTCTCTACCCATGCATCATGACTGCCAGTAGGCAATACAGTTAAGGATGGAGTTCAATTATTTCCAAAGATATGGTACTATAATGTTAGGTATGCAGATATTTTCTACAACAATTCATATTTCCTCTTGTATGATAGTGTGATTTTTTTGGCCCCTGTTTGCCATCCACTAAATATGTATTCTTAACAGTGACTTGCTGATCTCTAGGTTTTTTCTGATTAATCTGATGCCATACCACTGTCAGTTCTGAACTTACATAGTTGTTGTTGGAGTAATGCCAGCATTTGACTTTTCTATTTTGTCCCTGGTTTGCCTGAGACTAACATCATCTTTTGTCAAGTCTCTAGCAACTGAAAAAAGCTTTTGTCAGTACTCCAGGCCAGGAAAATCTTTCCCTATTCACTGATCGAGTTCCAGTTATGAATTTGTGTACCTCTGTGTATACCTGGGCAGTGCTGCAGATGCAAAGGTTATGTATTTGCTTGCACTGTTTAGGCTTTAAAAGTGCTCAGAATGACCTATAGAGGATGGGAGAAGCTCAGACTTTTCAGACTGACTCCCAGGTCTCAGACTGGACAACTGCCATGCCTGGTCTGCAGTATGGAAGAGTTTCTTGACTTCTGGCATCCAAACAAGCACCCTGATCATCTAATTTGCCTCAGCATACTTTACACATACAGCTATTACTAACCTTGTGACTAGTTTCTCTAATGGAAATATGTTTCTTCTGTTCATAATTTCTGCATCAAGGGAAGTAATTATGTGTGTTTGCTAAAAATGCAACTACTCTGCTTAGTATTGTCCTTTACCACTTTACCACATCAAAGCTGAGTGAATTTGCTAGGCACGTCTTCATCTGCTGTTGCATTAAGAAAACGCCTGGGAAAAGGCATGAAAAGCCAGAGAGCTTTGGGGTTATAAAAATATTTTTATCAAAGAAAACAAAGTACAAAAATAGAAAAGCAAGCTGTATTTTTTTTTTCCTTTAAGGAATTAAAATGAACATTTCTTTCCTTTCCCTTTTTCTTTGTCCCTACCTCACAGTTTAAGAAAAACTGGTTTAGGACTACTAATATTACCTAATTTGGTTTCTCCTCAGGAAGAGAGTGCTGTTTACTGCAAGAGCAAAAATCCAGTGATGGATCAATTTCTGGTGTTATTTGAATTGCCCCCCGCTCCGGCCTGGAGGAAAAAAATCGAATCTGTGGGCTTGTTTTATGAATTTTAATCAAGGTGTGACCTTAGTTTCTGAATTCCTGATTTGCAATTCAGCCACAGAGGTATTCATGCATTCACTTCCTATTTAAATTATGTGGTTTAGGTTAATTAAATCAGGACTAGATCTAAAAAAACTCACCAATATATGCAGTTCTTTGTGCAGCTGTATTCTTTACGCATTTAAACCAATTCTTCTAGCAGGTCTAACTGTGGAGTTACTGTCGGATAATATAGAAAATAACACATGATAACCACTGGGGACAGAATAAGATGTAAGTAGCACTGCAGCATTCATGAGTAATTGTTTCAAGTCGTTCATGTCAGCATAGTTTTAGTTAAGTTGAAAATCAGATGATTGGAAAACTGACATGAGAAAAAGAGGTGAACTAGGGATTTCCACTGTCAAGAAAGACAGTAGAACTAGCTTGACCACAAAGGGTGCAGTGTACATATAGTTTATCTTCTTTTACTAAAATAGTATCTAATCACTTTATATACATTAAGATGAATTTATATTAGTGATTAATATAATAAAAGAATAGTCCTTTGCCAAGGTAGTGCTCCTCTGGCACTGAATTCATTCACATGCAGAGTTTCCCACATGCTCCACAAACCTTGAAACTTTCTTCTGGTTTTAGGAAAAATTTTCATAGAACGATAGAATAACCTGAGTTGCAAAGGACATGCAAGGATTTTCAAAGTCCAACTCCTGGCTCTGCACAGGACAACCCCAAGAATTACACCATGTGACCGAGACTGTTGTCCAAATATTTCTTGAACTCTGGCAGGCTTGGTGCTGTGACCACTTCCCTGGAAAGTGTGTTCCATTCCCCAACCACTGTCTGGATGAAGAACCTCTTTCCTAATATCCAACCTAAATCTTCCCTGACACAGCTTCATGCCATTCCCTTAGGTCCTATCACTGGACACCAGAGAGAAGAGGTCAGCACCTGCCTCTCTGCTTTCCCTGGTGAGGAAGTTGCAGACTGTGATGAGATTTCCCCTCAAGTCTGTTAGAGGGATGGAACACCTCTCCTCTGAGGAATGGCTGAGAGAATTGGGGTTGTTCAGCCTGGAAAAGAGAAGGCTTTGGTTACACTTAATTGTGGCCTTCCAGTACCTGAAAGGAGCCTACAAGAAAGATGGGGAGGGGCTTTTTACAAGAGCATGTAGTGACAGGACAATGGAGAATGGTTTCAAACTGAAAGAGCGTAGGTTTGGATTAGATATTAGGAAAAAATTCTTTACTGTGAGGTGAGTGTGGTGAGACACTGAAACAGGTTGCTGAGATAAGTTGTGGATGCTCCATTCCTGGAAGTATTTAAGCCCAGGCTGGATGGAGCTCTGAACAGCCTAATCTAGTGAAAGGTGTCCCTTCTCATGGCAGAGGGGATTAGATGATATTTAAGGTTCCTTCAAACCCAGGCCAACCCTTAGTGGGTTAGCTTTAAATCTGACTCTGATTTCTGACTTTTAATACTTACTTTCCCCACCACATAACCACTAACGATATGAATTTTAAATGGTATCCAATGCATCATCAGATAGCTAGAAAACACTGTAGCAAAGAGATTCCTTTGAAAGCTGTAATTACATTAACCCTTCTTTCTCCTAAATTTGATAGCTACAGATTGTGCCTATATATTACTCACTGCCAGAATTTTATTCAAGTAGACTTTTAGAGGAAAATAATGTTTTTGGAACTGACCACCATCACTCAATGGTTTTAGTAGGCTGAATAAATAATCAATATAAAATAAATGGTGCTATTTGTATTTGATGCTTTTCTCTCTTTTTTTTTTTTAATGTAATAGCTGAGATATTTTTAAAGTGCAAAACCTTTAAGTAGCTTAGTAATCAAAGTGTAAATCTGCTCTGTGAGGCATACCATGGATCTGAGGCAATATAATGGCCCATTTCTCTGCCTGATGCTTTGGGGGCTGCTGTGTCACAGACAAGACAGGACTGCTTACTGCCTGGAACAATTCTCTGGTCCTGCACTGAAGTGTCCTCCTTGGGGACAGCTAGCGCTTAACCTAGAGAGGTCATGGGATCTTCAGCACTGCACACTTTTAAAAATGTGGAGAGTAGTCATTCATCAACAATTAATCCTGACCAGGAAGGTATAGAACAGATGGCCTTCCAATTTTATGGTAATTTTTAGGTTAATAATTTTTCCCTCTATTCTGTCATTCTGAGTAGTAGTCTCCATAATTTCTAGTTTAATTTTGTTCATAACCAGAGGTAAAAGTGGGGTGTCTTGACAGCTTTTGGCTGAAATTCTTCATTATCATATGGGATGCTTTCACAGGTTATGTGAAGCAGAAATGCACATTTAAGAGAATAATGAGAAGGAAAAGAAAAAGAAGACACAAAGGGAGACTTGCTGCTGACAGTTTAGTCCTTCCAAAGATTTCAGGCCAAGGTTTGTTTGAGAACAGCATGGACCTGGTTATGAAGAATGGGGAAAGAATAACCACATGGGAAAAAATTTGAGAAGATTTCAGTTAAACTGAACATGGTGACACCTGCAGTCTGCTCTGGTGACACCTGCAGTCTGCTCACTCATATATGAAAGACACTGAGAGCATGCTCTATCTTTTATGAAATTTTAGACAATAAAGTAGCAATATATGTCATATGTCTGGCAGTGTTTAAACAAATGTAAGAAATTAATCAATGTGTTTCTTCTGTGCAAGTACTTCCCTTTGAGATCAAATTGCTCTCTGCAGACTAACTAAACTGTATGTAGATGTTGACCTCTAATAGATTCTTTGAGGGCTAGTTATGAATATAACCAGCTTTCTGTGGACATAATTTTTGCCATGCTTTGGCAAAACAATTTTAAGATGAGAATGAGGTGCTGGATTCTAGGTAAGTGCTAAGAAAGGTGACATTTATGACAAGCAGAATGTCATAAATTCAATAGTTACAGTTTCTTTAATGTACCATAAATCAAAGAACAGAAGAAGGTCATCTTATGGTTGATTTCTATAAAACATCTGTACTATTTTCTTTGATGGTTGTGACATATTGAAAATGGGAAAAGAGAGACTTCCCTACCCTATAGTTAGGGGCTGTGCATGACTGAGAGATAAGATTGTATGGAGGTATATGCGTTATAGAAGTGCTAGGTTATGGAAAGATCTGTGAAAGGAATGCAGGCATCTGAATTAAGATTTAATGTTGGACTTTGGCACTGACTTAAAAGTTCATTTCAAGTAACTCTACTGACAGCTACATGAGACAATTAGCATCCAGTTGCCATCTGTGAGCTGTTAGATTTTCTCTCAGCTGAGGCACTGTATCAGACAGTGTGACATTTCCATTTTACTGTAATATAAAGGAATCCATGTGAGATCTCATTGAAGGTGCTCCTCCACCTGTTGAGATTGAGGAGTTTGATCTTGTGAGCAATTACAGAGCACATTGCCCAGGTTGCAGGTGACACTGCAGGGACCATTGACTATTGCTTTCTTTCCAAGCAGGTGTGCTCTTGCTAAGCAAGATCTCCCTGGTTACAACATGTATGCAGAGTTTTGCATTTCCTGCCATTGCTTTCCATTTCCCCCTGGCAAAAGGAATCTGTTTTCCTTCTGCAAAGACTGTGCTTTTCTTTTTTTTTTCTTTCTTTCCCCTTTTACACTTGTGGCATTGCTCATAGGAGTTTAGGATAATTGTGAAGGAAGGTGTGACAAAAATGGTTTCATCTTGAGCTACATGTTTAGGCTGTTCACCTGGGATTTAAATAGCTTGGGACTCCTGTTTCAACAATCACTTATGTCAAGCAGCTTTTGACTAGAATACACAAATAGTCTGTAAACCAGGGTGGGAGCCTGGGACTCCTCACTTTAATCTGAATGCTCAGACTACTAAACTATGGAGCTGTATTTGTTAATATTCTATCTTGGCTGCCAATTAATTGTTAATATTCTTTTCCTAGAGGTTACATTCACTAAGCAATCTGTAAACAACAGCAAATCAGATAAAAAGGCAAGAGCTGCCTTCTGGAATAATAATAGAACAAACAGTAACAAATATCCAGACTTGCCAATACTGTCTAAATAAGATCACTTTAAAAGTGAGAATTTACACCATACAATGAGTTCTTTTATCAAGGTGTTATGAGAGAAATATAATTACTACCTGAGTAACTGTAGACAAGCTGATACCTGTGATACATCAAAGTGAATCAAAACTTCAGCCTCTCTGAAATTATATATTATTATATACAGTATTGTACTATATTACTATTATAATAATAATAGTCTATGAAAAAAAATATTTGCTAACCTTACTCTGTATTAACCGTATGTTAAGTTTAGAAAATATTTCAGTACTGTTGGAACTGATGAAGTGCTTTTTCTAAACTTTTGGTCTAAAAACCCCACAGAGGTCTATATTTAAGACACTGTGCCAACATAAGGTGAGCAATAGTTGCTGACCATTGAAAGCCTTTGGTGAATAGACAGATTAGGATCTGTGAAGAGTGAGAGATGAATACACAGGGAAGTAAATTTACTTGACAGAACCATAAGGCTGGAAGGAACTTTGGGAATATATTTGGTTCTTCTCCAGTCCTAAGACAGAAGTAAGTATGCAAAATACACTTTTGGCAAATGTTTGTCTATTCCCTAAATACTGGAAGAAGATTTCTGCTCCAAACAACAGGACTCTGGAAACATTTTCTGAGAGCAGGAAAGGGATTGAACTAGCATCAGGATTGGAGCTTGACCAGTTTGTGAAAGGGATCTGTGGCATAACAACTGATGCTAATAGGAAACGAACTGATATCTAGAAAAACTCTATATCTGCTCTATATTCTTGGGAGGAACGGAGTATTCTACCAGGAATAATATTTCATTTAACTCTGGACCATGCAGGCCAAAACTCTAGCTAACTGTAAACTTGTTTACAGAGTAGGTTTAAGCAAGATGTTAGAGTGCAAATCAGCAGGGAACACATCTGAGCTCAGTCTTAGCTGCTCCTGCCCTTAGGGATATAGGAAGGAAAAAAGACAGAGAAAAACAGACTGTAAGAGAGACAGACAGGGGATGGAGATGGGGCAGATGAGCTTCTTTTGTGGGGAACTGAATAAAAGCATAAATGAGAATCCAACTCTCTCAACCCCCAATAACTCTGTCCCTCTCCCTCACCAGAAACCAGCCTGACTTTCCAGGACCCTAGCATGGGCAAAGGAGGTATCCAGGCTATGAGTATTGGTTGCTGCCCTATTGCTTTTGGAAATTCCTTACATCACCTCTGCTGAGTCATCCTATCCTGCTTGTAAGCAATGTGCCCACCTAGCTGGCCCAGGAGAGACTTCTTGTGAAGGTTTGATGCTACCAGCAAGCATCTCATGTCTTTTTCTTTTTGCCATGGACCATCGCAAGTCTTGATGGTATATGCCCACCTCTCAATTGCTGTCAAAATAATGTTAGATTGAGCATCCTAGAAATTATGCTCCCGCTTTGCTCCCCTTCATCCCTGATAATGTGACTTTCAAATGTTAGAAAGACCTGCGTGGCTCTGATAGGACTGAAATCTGTTTCTTTTAGCAGATGTCTAATCATAGTAGATCCTGGTTCTTGTTCAACTTAAACTGCAATCCAGATTTCCTCATATGCCACATCTCCAAATTAGATATTGTCTTACATTTCTCAGGGGTGAAATAAAGATGTTTTCAGAATAAAACTGTCAGAGAATGTTAGCACTATTAGCAGTAATGAAAATGAAAAGCAAGCTTTCTTGAGTGCATGCAAGACATAAAACTCACTGAATGCAGATAAAAGGACAATTTTTATGCAATGACAGCCCTAGATCAAGAAAATGAAACAGCTAAAGTGATAAACATACAGAAAACAAATAACTGCACATCAGGTTGCTTGGTCTTAAGACGACATTAATTTTATCTTGCATAAACCAGCATGGCTGAAGAAAGTAAAATATTAAAGACTGGTGAATGCTGAAAATCATGTTGTATGATAAGGTACCTTGTGCAGATTTACTTTGTGTTATTCATGTTTTTTTGTTTGTTTGTTTGGGGTTTTTTTGTTTGTTTGTTTGGTTTTTTTTTACAAAGGCCTACCTCAGTTTGCATCAAATTCTGTCATCAAATAGGACTACTTTGAATAGGTTCACGCTCTTTTGATTCATACACAGGCAAAAACTTAAATTAAGTTCAGTTCAGGTTGGAAATATATCTCAACAGTTTAAGTTGAAATATGTTTAAATATATTTACAGGCTATTGTAATTAATTCATCTGAAACAAACAAACAAAAAAGAATGTATTCTTAGACAGGTGAATCTAGACATTATAAAGTATTAAAATGTGTATAGCTAAGCTAGGAACTGTAATATTCCTTTTCAGAACCTTTCCAAATTCTCAACTGGTTTAAAGGCTGCAATCCTGTTCACTAAATAGTTCAGACATTGCCTTTACTTTTTCTTCATTCATCACTGAAATGACCTCCTTTGGAAGAAACCTTTACTTTCCCCAGAGTGACATTGTGCAAAGCTACAGGAACTGCATTTGGGAAACTTTCATGTTTTTTAATCTAAGTTAATTTAACTATACTAATTTTTAAATCTCATAGTTTCTTTATCTCATCACTCCTTGATGGTCTTGCTATAAGAGAATATTAAGGCAAGAAATGTTGATAGGGATCTGGGTGAGACAATGGGAAAAGATCAGGTTTATATCCCGAACTTATTTTGTGAACTCATTCTCCCAGTTTGCAAAGAGAGATTTTAGCTCTGCATTCAAGGCAGGAAGGATGGAACTGTCAGTTGCCGTGGAAAGCCAAAGTGTGTTTATGCCCTGTGGTAGTGTGCCAGTGGAGAGGATGCCATCCCATTTGCCTTAAACTAGCTTGAGTGGGTATAGCAGCACTGCAGCCATTAGAGCAGTGCAGGGCAACTACGGTGCTATTTCCTTGTTACCTCTGGCCTACGAGGACAGCCTTGGGTTCTCCCAACAGTCTTCCCAGCAGTGTTCCTGCACCAGGATTTGAAGTTGGCTTAGAATCCAGAGGGGCTTTCACATTGTTGTCTTGCAGTGCAAAGATACCTGGTACCTCTTGAAAATCACTTATGCGGCAGAAAGGATTGCTGGGAGACATGCTGGTGTTTCTCCTTCTGAGCTTCCTGTGGAGATGGTGCTTAGGATCTTATTATAGGCCTTTGGTTTATGCCTTTTGAAAAGTGTTATCTTCTGTCAGTGCTTCTCCCTACCTTCTGTACTTCTCATTCCACTGCCAAGGGAATCCCAAAGTCCATTGAAGTCCAGTGCAGGGTTCCCACCGGCCTATGTGTGTTTGGGACTGTATTCTAGCACATAGCTTATTTTCAACTGCACTAGAAATGGTCAAATATGACCATAAATTAAGCCATATCTTAAGCTGACCCAATTTTCAGTCAAATACATTTTTTTGAAAGTGGATAAAGGACAACCTTTTTTAAAATTACTATAAAGAATCTGAATGCATTTAACCTTCTCAGTTAATTTTGCACAGCTGATCACAATTCTGAGACTGTTGTGCTTTTGTTGTGTGTTCTCATGAGTTGTTTGGGCCAGTACCCCCTCCCAGCTCTTTAGCAACATGCCTAAGCCAAACGTGCATAATATTACTTACTCCTCCCAACAACTGGTTCATTGTGAACTACAAAGTTTGTAGTGTCAGATTCCCAACTGTCTCAACTCAGCATCTTCAGGTAATTCATGTTACAAATGACAGCCTTATGGTAACTGTTAAGGTAGTAGCTATGAGAAGTCAACTAACACTGTCAAGTGAACCAGTAAGATTAGTATTGCTAGTTAGAGGTTACAGGCCCTATGCTAATTTTGCAACTTGAGGAACAATATTTCTAGGGTTAAAAATGCTTCAAATAGATATGTGGGTCAGACACTGATCTACATTTGATTCATTTGCCTCTCAAAAGGAAGCACTGAAACACTTTAACTTTCAATGTGACACTGGAAAATATGTTCAGTGAAAAGGCAGATTTATCAAAGTGAGGGAAGGCAGTGGTTGCCGGGAGATAAATTCATTGGCACTGAAGATCCTGACTACCCCTCAGACTATGTGGCTCTGGTGAGACTCTGACTGGATGGGGTGTCTCAGCTGATCAGAGGAGCTGACTACAGAAAACAGGGGGACCAGTCAGATGATGAAAGGCAGTAATAGATCATTACTTTTTAACAATGAAGTTTCATAAATATGCCTTTTTTTTGCTGTAGGAAACCATCTGTGCTTAAGATGGCTGTCTAGAAAATGGAGTACTTTAAAGAAAAATGTTGTCCCACGGTCAAAGAGAGCTGTCAAAACCACTTGGCAAACAAATAGGCAAAGTAATTAATGCCAGAGATATTTATGTATAATTCCTAAGGAGAAAAAAAAAAAAAAGTAATGCTGAGTGTATTTGAGAGTCTAGCACAAGTTGTCACACAAGTTTTGTGAGACAGAAGGGATGGGATTAAAGAGTTCATAAATTGGGCTCTGAAATTTTATTTCCCTGTCATTAAGAACAGAATAAACAGGCCTCTCATTTTTGGTCAATGTGATCCACCCTAAAGCAAAGATCTCTAAGTATTTCATGGGTTTCTGTGTCTCATTTCTACCATGGCTAATCATCTTCATTGCCCTCGAACTCCACCACCTCAAGGACTATACTTGTTTAGATTTACTGTCACACATTCTTTCCTAGAAAGTCATCTGATGAATGAAGGCAAAGAAGCAACTACAGATCAGGATTTCCTTTATTGCTTTATCTACAACTTCCTATATGCTGAATCATAATTTCTTTCAGATTCCTACCTTTTTGGGTATGATTTTTCTGTCACTTACTACCTTCTGCCTTCTGGCTTTGTCCTCTAGCTTAAAAAAATATCTGAACTGAACCCGAGGTGACTAGTCTGACTCACGGTAACAGCTGAGCAATGGGATGAGCTACAAGTCTCCTGAAAGGAGCAGCATGGCAAGTCAGCCAAGAGTTTCTTAGCAGTAGAGGAATGACGTCATGGTTTAGACCCAGCTCACGGTAATGCCAGCTGCTCCCAGTTTGTTTTGGACATGGAGCAGCAAGCTGAGAAGGGGCACTCCATTTTCCTCCTTTGGCATTTACCTTCCTGTCTCCTTTTGTTTTACTCGAAGAAGAAAGCACAAAAGGAGCAACAGAGGTGAGAGCTATGGCCTTACCCCTGCTGTCTCCTTTGCCTAAGGAGGGAGACTTTCAGCCAAAAAATTTCATTTCAAAGTGTTTTTCCTCCCGGAAAAACCAGAAAAGAGAAGGGGGAAAGTAAGGGCACTGCTTGTTTTTCTCACCTGATTTGTGAATACTGGTTTAATGTTGGCTTACTCGAAGTTTGTCAAGCCAAAATAGGCACCTGCGGACCAAGCTGGAGCGTGACTTTGAGCCCTGGGAAGGTGGAGGTTCCGACGGTTCCTCCGCAGGGAGAGAGGCAGGACGCGGCCGGGCTGCTGCGGTAAGGGCGTGCGGCTCGGGCAGGACCGGCCCCGGGCAGGGGGCTCTCTGCCCTGGAGTTGCCATTCCAGCCCCGCAGTTGCCATTCCAGCCCTGCAGTTGCCGTTCCAGCCCCAACAGGTGGCAATCGCCGCCTGGCTCCTCTCCCCCGCCTCCACCGAGCACCTGCACAGAGGGCTCTGCTGCCGAAATCCTCCATACCCGGCTAAGTTGGCGCTTAAAAGGCAGCTTCCTCTGAACAAGCTGCTGCCTTTCAGGTAATTTCCTAAGCCTGATATCGTGCTCTGCTACATGTCAGAAATCTGAAGTAGAAGAAAGCAGCCATAAACTATGGCAAAAGCCAATGATCTTGTCTCAGCGATATTACTTGGGATCACACAGAAGTCCTCAGGTCTGTGGAGGTTTTAGTCTGATGCAGGATTTGCCCCTCTTGTTCTGTTTTCATGTCCATATTTGTTCCTGAGGTATAAAAAAATAAATAGTCTCAGAAAACGAAAGAGTGTGTGTGTATGGAGAACAGTGCTGTTACTGAAGCTAAGAGTTCACGCATTGCCATGGAAACTTTCACATCCTAGCAACAGCTTATTGATAGCAAGATGACATGGAAAGACAAGATCTGATGCCTTTGACTCACGAGAAAACAATCTATCCTGCATTTCTACTCTGTTACCTTCTTTTCCAAGAGTGTATAGTGGTTTAACATAAAAATCCCTGATGAATATTTCTTTTGTCACTGCTTTTGCTTTGTTGAAACATTACTTGCTAAGAGAAGTTGTTACAGTTGAATTATTATAGTTGGCTGACAAAAAAAAATAATTCAAATGCAGNAAAAAAAAAAAAAAAAAATTCAAATGGAAAAAAAAAACCCAAAGGCATTAAATTGTTGGTTTTTTTTTTTTTTTTTTTTTTTTTTTCCCTTTGGAAATGTAGCAAGACTTTTTTTGATTAACTAAAAACAGATAGAAGGTCAATTCACTCTTTCCTGACTTTGCACTTCCCAGAATATTTGGTACAGCTGAAATCACTATGCTGTCACTTGGTGCAGGGTGGAATTGGTTGTGGTGCAGTTTGCATTCCTTGTGATGCCCAGGGAACATGTGTGCTGGGAAGTACTGACAATCTTTATTTGTGTGCCTTTGGGTTAGGGTGGGCAGAGCAGCGCTCAGCTGCATTTGCTGAGGAAGTGCATTTCCTTCATCTTCCTGATGTACAGTGGTACAAGACACTTCACCCCAGTGAAGGCAGGGTACCACAGCAGTCACTGTGTGTGAAAGGATGTGTCTTTGAGAGCAAGGATCAGAATGTTGTCTGTACTATTATTATAACTATTATGTACAATAGCAGTGTGGAGTCCCAGTTGTAAAGCAAGATTTAATAGTTTGTTTGCCAATGTGATTATTCATTGTTTAGAAGAAAACCCAAAAATTCCTTTATTAATTTTTTTTTTTTTTTTTTTTTTTTTTTTTTTTTTTTTTTTTTTTTTTTTTTTTTTTTTTTTTTTTTGTGTGTATGGTGGGTGTATTGTTGCTGGAAATGTTTCTGGCAACATAAGTATTCCAATAACTGTTTTGGAAAATCAAGAAATGTATGATGTTGTTTTGTACATAGCATCACTTCAGTGTTTAAGAGCTTTGCTGAGCAGAACCCATTAAAGGACTCCCTGAACATTACATTTATTGCGAGAAGATCAGTGAATCATAATATTTCCACAGCTAATAGAAACCACTTTTCACAAATGTGACCCTTTACCTTCACATGAATTAAAACCAGAGCTAATAAAATATCCCAAGAGAAATTAGTGTTGTGTACAGAGTTTATAAACCCTGCTTATTTACCTACCATTTGATAACAAAACAAATTTTAGATTTTGTGCACTTTTTCTTCCTTTAGCAGTATTTCCCCTTGGACAAAAGAACTGCTTGGGTGATCAACATGCCAGGTTGATGCTTTGATATGACTGTTGCATTAGGTTTACAATAAATGAGGAAACTAATACTGTGGAGCCATTGAAAGAGCATTAGAAATGTGGGAAGAGAGGAAGACTAATGCCAGTGATACAACTGGAGATTTTCATGCCTGCTGCTTAGGTGCAAGATTTGTAGAGAGAGACAGAAAAAGCATTTAGAACAGGATTATGGTAATTAAAACAGGACTTAGATGAACTTTAGGATTCTATACTTCAGTCACTATTTTCACCCTAATACAAACAGCGCTTTAGCTGACTTAGTACCTTCTGTTCTGATCTGGAGGTCCCTTCAGTGCCAACACTGCTATGTTGCTGCATTTCCAGAGCAGGATTTATGTGAGTTACATGGTAGAGGACTCTGATCAGCACCTTACTTGCTTTCCAACAGCAAGGATTCAGAAAGAATCCTGAGAGCAGGCACTAGACTTGCCAAGCTCTTTTCAATTGGCACCAACTTTTGCAGCGTCTCCCTGGGGCCTCTAGCTATCATTTCAGCTCAAGAGTGGAAGGTGTAGATGTGGTGATTGCCCTAAAGGACTATAGTGGAGCCTCCTACATTTCCTCAGTGCCTGCAAAGAACTGTGAATGGTGCACCAGGGTCTGTCATGATTTTTAGTTACTCCTTTATGTATTTGAAATTCTTTTTTCCCAATCCCTGTTCTTGGATGAATTCCCATTAGAGTTAGGGGCCATGGTAAGGGCCTGTCAAGATTAAGGGCAGGTGTGCATGTGTGTGTGTAAATGTGGATGACATCATGTCATCAGGTAGCTTAGATGAAAATGCATTTTCCCTCCACTGAACCATTTGGAGTCTTTACAGGTTTGAATAGATATGTGTTTTGGAAAGCAGCAGGCAGACAGGCAACAGCTGCAAATTTTGCTTCTCTCTCTCCAAAGAAGAACCAGGAAACAGTTCTGCATGTTGAGGTTCATGATTTCTCCCTCTTTACTGAAGAATAATATGCAGAAGTTCAAATCAGGCTTTTCAAGAAATGTATTACCTTTCTTGTGGGAGCTGAGGGAATATTAACTTTTCAGATAGAAATAATTTTTTTAAATTACAATAATTCACACTGATTCAGGGCCTGCTCCCCTGATTTCTCTTGATTGAATCCTTTACTGATGCACTGACTGATTTGGGAAAATGTCCTTTTCCTTTCTTTCAGTTGAAGGTGTGTTACCTGTTATTAGAAGATTGATTAGTCACCATTACACCTGGGAATGGCTTTATTTTTATCACTTCAAGCAAATATGTCTACTGCTGGAGACATAATTACATGCATTACTGAAACACTTTTTTGCTATTCTTTTATTATATTTTGACAGAAAAGAAATGTCAAGGGGGTAGCGCTTGCTTTTTAGCTCTGAAACACTTATATCTGTTGTACATATTTGTCTCTGCTTTGTCACACTATCCTTTCAAATCTTCCTTTTGCTGCCTTGTAGTTAATGTCTTGCCATTGTTTCATGATTTAAGGTTAAGATTTTATAGAAAGATTTCATGAAGAGCAGCTGCAGATTGTCTTCTCTGAAGATATAAACCATCTTTGTTCAGTTGCAAAGATTGAAATCAACTGGAGCGTTAATGATTTATACCAACTGCAAAGCTGATCAATCTAAGATTTCACTGTTGGCACACAGTCCTCTCTGTCAGACACCAGTGGAGTCTCTATCCTGTGAGACAGAAGTAAGAGGCATTAGTAAGAGTTACACATGACTTCGGGATTAGTCTAAGTATTTTGATACTGTTTTTCTGGTGCTTACTCTGATATGTATCAAACAACTGGGAAGAAAAGATAAAAACTGGGAATGCCAGAGTAATTCTGACTTTTTGCAATATGAACTAACATTTCTGTTTATTTGGGTTATTTTCTGTGCAACAGCCAATAACTAGTTTCACCTGCAACCATTTGTACATACCTGAAATAAAAAGTAAAATTTAGTCTGGACTTGTACCAATTTGTTAATGAAGGTAGAGGTTTTTCCCATTGTCAGCAATCATTTCCATGTTCAAAGATGTGTTTCTAAGAGGAAAGCTCACTGTTACAAAACATCCAAAGCTAATTAAAAGAACCCAACTGTAGTGGGATAAAGAACAAACTGTCACTGATTTATGACAATAAACAACAGCTAAGTAGCTTATGCTGAATCTCAACTGCAAGAATTTACTAGCCAGCCTATTAAGTAATAAATGGCACTGTTTTATCTAAGCCGTACTGGAAAGCTGATGAGGACACCACGTACCATGCCATTTTCTTGAGGTGTTACATTATTTCTAATTGAGAAAGACTCTAAGAGAATGATATACCATCTGTAAGTGATGCTGATGATTTCAAGTGTCACATTTCCCATAAAGGTATTACTGAACCAGATCTCAATTATGATGTTAGGAGGCACTGTATTGCTTTAAAGAATTGTCATGCAAGGCACAGATAAAGCACAAACTTCAGGATCCTGCGTGTTTGTTGTCCTTGAAGGTGCTGCTGTACCTTTTAGAGGCAAGCAGGCATTCTTCTGAGATTTCCGCATGCATAACCATGCCTTTCCCCCTAATAATAGGCTTGCAATTCAGGTTGATCACTGAATCGCTGCTAGTTCTTTTCCAACTTCTTTCTAGCATACAGTTTGGAACCACACTTCAGAAAGGTATTGTAGCTACTCTGCCATTCCCAGTCCTATGGGTGCTTTAGATCATGATATCTGCAACAAAGAAAAGATGCACAGAACCCAACTGAACGAAGACATGCCACATACTCTATCAACAGTTTCTCCGTTCCCTCAAGTTGAGCTGTCATGATTGTTTTCTTAAGCTCTTTTTATTTGAGCTGGGAAAATAACTGTTAATGACAGATTATTTTAATAAGGTTCTTTTTGTCTTTGGAGCATACCTTCAAAACTGGCAATTTTCTTAGTTGTGCTAACTGGAGAATAGTGAGTTTTAGCCTAGGACCCACCACTGAAATCAGTACTCGCTTGATTGGATAAACCAAGATTGTACACTACTTCAGGGTGAACTGGGCCATTTCTCTAGAACATAAACGTTTGAAAATTGTATCTCATGAATGAAAATTCTGGGCCAAGTTCTTGGCAAAGACAGAGAGAACCCTCTTAAAATGAGAGGAAAACAGAAAATAAAAAGGTATGGAGAGAAACTGGAGGCAATTTTATCTCCTGTTGATTTTTTCCTTACTGTTTGTTTTATCCAAGGACAAATCGTTTAAGTATATATGAACTTTAGTTTATGAAGGAAAAATGCAGGCTTCAACATAGGGTAAGAAGGTTGGAAAAGACATTTTTCTTGGTTCAGATATGTAAGCTCAAATTTGGTATTTTCCTCTAATAATGAGTCTTTTAATCTCTTGATTTAGGTTTGGTTCATTGTGGTAAGGGACCAAGTAGGAAATACGGATTCACATCCCAACAGGGATTTCTTCCTCACAGCTGCTCCATATCTCATCCGTCTTTCTGCAGCTTTTAAATAATGAGATTAATTTAAGGCAGAAAACATTGCTATCCTGCAAAAGGATGCACAGGGGCTCAATTCTTCTTAGATGAAGGAAAACAAAACAAAAAATTGAAAAGCATAGTGCATAATACAGAGAATTATAAACATTTTATAGAGTATTATAGAGTGAATGAAATCCAATTTCATACATTTTTGACTTCTGGGGGCATCTTTTTGTCCAGACAAGCAAAGGTCTTTCTGTCTACAAAATCTTCATGACAACTTCACCTGTCGTGAGTCCTGTGAATTTGGTCCTGGGGATTTCTGTTTATTTGAGTTTTAGCTTGTACTTAACACAGTTGGCCAGAGATGGTGCTGAGTGCTCGGGTATTGCAGAGTGAAATGCAGTGGGAACTTGAACAGAAGTGATTTGGGACATTAATCATAGCTACACTCAGCTGCCATGAGTTATGACTTTGATTGAATTTAAAACTAGAGAAAAGCACCCCACTTGTAATACTTAGACAAACAGCAGCAAATAAAATGATTTTAGAAAATGAGAAAATTATTTGGAAGATGTAACACAGGGAAGAAGGGGTTTTTTTTTGTGTGTGTGTACTTGCTGATGTTTTATTGCTCAGTGAAATAGAGGTAATCTTCTGGAAGTGAATTCATCTGGCCTTACCATTTACTACTGTCACTTACATTACTATTTACTAGTAGCACCTGTGAGTTGCAGCTAATTTCTTATGTATTTTCTTAATGATTCTCTTTTCATCTCTGTCTTTTATTCTAGGATGGAAGTCTGTGCAATAGTGAGCCTCTTAAAACATATGAAGAGCTGCACCGTAAGTCAAGGTCAAACACTGCAATCCTTGACTTTGTTATGAGCTCTTATCCAAAACCAACCCTATTGTAGCCATTACCAGGGTTCACTGGGCTAAGGGCCTTTCTAAGATGAGGCTGGAGCCTGCTTTGCCATGTGCACTGGTCTTTTCCAGATCTTTCTTGCCTGTGTCTTTTTTTTTCATCTCTAATAATAAATCTTCTGATTTATAGAAGTATCACCAGAACATCAGTACAAGGAGCATCAAAACCAGATGAAAATTCCTGTTCCACCACCTGTTTTTTTTTTCAGTTTGTATTCTGTGTTTGCTGGTGCTAGCAGCTGGATCAAGCCCTTCTGGTGCTGGACTTGTGATGCTCATCTCATTCATTAGTAATGTGGGCATGCTGGATGCAGCTGGAGGGTATTCCAATAGATAAGAAGGTCCCCACTGAGCAATTCATTGGTGCCTCTGGATGGCTCCAAGGGTGTCCTTCCTGTAGGGACTGGCATAAAAACCTGGAGCAACTATGTCCTAGTACCCTGTCTGCCCAGACAAGGAATTAGTCTGAGTGGACCAAGAAACCTTCTGGCCTGTACAAAAGCCAACTTGCCATGGAAACCAGTGCACAGGGAGAATAATGCATATTTGAGTTTAGTCCTGACAACCTTGGCTCGTTGTTCAGTCCCATGGTGTAGATATTTCCTAAGCACAACTTACAAGGCTGTTGTGTTCCACAAACATATTTTTTCATGTCAGTCATGCCCTTACTAACATATCAATTCCTTTTGACCTTTTTTTTAACAAGACTACAGGAGTAATACTTTAATTAAAAAAATGCTGATTATGCTTCTAGATTTATGTCTAAAAGTTTGGAGTTGTACTTTCTTCCTGAGTTTACCTTTCCTTCCCTAAAGAGAGAAAGATCTCTCTAAAAGCAGAGCTTTTCAGGTTTGTGTTGTTTCCTTCTCTTTCAGTATCACATTAAAGTTCATCCCTTCCTGCCTGCTGCCATCCTGTGGCTTGGGATGCTGGCCTTGTGCAAGAATGCTCCTGCATAAATTGTTCAGAGACATCCAATACTTTTACTCTTGGACCATGAAGTCAGTTTTCCCTAACCAAAGGATCTGGACTGCTACTGGGTCACAGTGTCAACAAGGATTGTCAGGAGATATTCGGGATTGCTGTAGTCAGAAATCGAGGCAATTTATTCTCACTTTCACCTCCAGGATATTTTAATTTGAAAAGCGTGGGTAGTTTTCTGCTGTTTATGGAAGGCATTACAAAACTGGGTATCTAGGAGTAGGATTTCTTAGGAGGTTACTGGCTGTAGTGGTGGTGATCTTATCAGTGGCTTTGTGTGCCATTAAAAGGGAGCACTTCTTCCACCAACCCCTTGCCCATGCACATTACTTGTTAAAAATTGAGAAACTGAAGAAAATTAAGACCTATTTGAGGTCAAAGATCCCCCCTGAGAGGGACTATAAATGGGGAAATATTAGATCTGCCCACAGTGTCTAGAAGATAAACAGGGAACAGAGATCAGTATGTATTTCAGTCCCGAACCGTTTACCTCACCTGGTAAAATGAATCATAATTGGGGAGATGAGTGGAACAACATGATAATGAAGTGCCTGATTTGATCACACTTTCTGTTCTGTATTTCATCCTGCACACCATGTACACACAAATAACAAGTTAGCAGGGGGTAATTATGACCTAGAGGGTCATGTTTTATGGGCACAACATGAAAGGCTCTTTGATGCTAATGAGTAATCCAAATAATTTCCGGCTTTGCCAGATAAGTCTAGACACCTTTTAAATCCAAGTTTGCATTCCTTGACAGGCATAGTACTGGGCACTAGATAAATAATGCATGAATTGCTTGTTATTTTGACATGTGTGAGACAGATTAAAATATGGAGGGAATATTACTATGAATTAATATATTCAGTGCTTCATTGCATCCAAATAATAGCTAGAAAGACCTTCCAGCTGTCGTAGAGTATGAATTATAAACCTGCTCTGAGAGCTTCTGGAATAGGTGTCCCCTATAAATTCACTGTTTTCAATATCTCAAAGATGTTGGAATACACTACAGACAACGTAATAGTGGACTGTGTCACCTGTCTCTGCGAAGCTTTTTAAAAATTTCATTACTGTACTGAAATTTTTGTGCTGAGCTGGTGAACAGACCTTCTATTTGTTTGTTGATAGCTGTCACTTGTCAAATCTTCTCTGATATGTGTTTGCTCCATTGCTCATCCCGTTGATTGTGTCTCTGACCTTTTTTCAGCACAGATCTCTGACACTTGGGACACTGTCCTGTGTAGCTGTCATCAGCCTTATTAACTTGCCTGCTTTTTTTCATCTGAAAATGTATCTATTTTCCTGGACTGAATTTGCATATGGGAAGGAAAGCGCATTAATTAGATTCCTAGACTGAATCTTGGGCTCAGCTGGCACCACTGCCCTCCTGCACGACCAAGGTGTATTTTGATTGTGCATTTTCTAATATATTCACCTCTACTCTGTTTCAGTGGAAGGTAAATTAAACCGGTTTGTTGAAAGGCACCAAGTAGGGTTCTTGTTGGCCATAGACTTTTTTTCTCTCTAAGTGGTCCAAGAAGCACTGACAGAACCATGACAGACCTTTAATTGTAAAAGCCCATTGTATATCTACAGGAGTCCTCCTGTTCACACAGATTTTTCCAAAAGGCAGTGAAAGGCAAGTGGGAAGATAAAATCATTTTGTCATGCTGACTACAGATGAAATACAGATGAACAAGGCTATCCAGTTGTGTATAACTCATGTTACCAGGGGGTGATTAAGGCCTACATGCCATAAACGAACGGCAAGTTTATGGGCAGATGTTTAAAGAAGCAGCCCAGGGTGCCAACACACAAAGTTTTTGACTGTGATGAGTAACTGCCCTTGTTCAAGCTCACAGCTTTTGCTAACCAACTACTGCCAAGAGGAGAGCTAACTCATAGTAACCCCCATGCCAGAGCACACATATAAGCAGGTAAGCTCTAGCAGTCATACTGTAATTTCAGACCCTTGTTTACCACAGGACACTTGCTCTGTGCATGCCTGAGGGCACCTGTAATAGATCTGAATTTGGTAATTTCCAGAGAAAACAGATGCATTTGGTTCATGTGTACAGAAATGAAGTAAAGTTCTTATTTTTTAATGGAAGCTGGTTTAGATATAATTAAAATTGATGCTTCTGCTTTAAATTTTGTTTGGTAGCTGTATATAATAAAAATATTATTGAACTCCTTTATTATGCAATCTCAGGGCCTGAAGTTAAAGCAATATTGGCCTCCAGGTATGGATGGATATTCTGCCTCCAAAACAAAACAGTAATAATTCCTTGTGTGGGTTGAAGGATATTTGTCTGAATGAGATTTCTTTTCATAGCTTTTGTATAAGCTGTCCCTTTTAGCAAAAGTGTTTGGAAAACAATGTTTAAATCTGGAGGAGAAACAATAACATTTTGTGAAAAGCAGCATGATGTTTTAAAAACTGTATGGCCACACAGAAGCCAAAAGAAAAAATAGTTTTGCATTTGTGTTTTTTTTTTAAAAAATGTTCATGAGTGGAATTAAAATCCAATTAGTTGTAAAATAAGAAATAAATTAGAAAAAACATATTATTTTCTTCTGCCCACGAGCCAGTTCCCTGAAAATACACTGAACTCTCTCTTGCATTATACTATTAAGTGAAATGATTAAAACAAGAAATGCAAGGAAAGCCTGAGCCATTACAGATGAACCAGATAGTAACTGTCTGTTTCTCTATTTTCCTTTAGAGCTGGTGACTTTATCACCTCTCCCTTCCCAGCATCCTCTTCTACTCTTTAAATATAAACCACGTTTGGTACAAGATTGTACATAATTTAAAATTATCATGTTAAATATGGAACATTTCTTCTTAACTTGTATTTATATTTGAAGTTCTCTGCTTCTGGTGCATTTCTGAAATAGAGCTTCTGCTTTTGACAGCTTCTTTTTTTCAACAATAGCAGCTGGTAGAAGACAGGATGTTATCTCTCCATGAACTTTGTAATACTTTAAATATTTAAATTTTTCTTTTCAATTAAATTTATCATTATCTGGGACTCTGTATAATAGACCCAGCTCTTCTTGAATATTCAAAACTAATCTGAACCCTTTCCTTTTCCCTCTTGGAGAAAAACCTTTGTTTATTAGCATGACCAGCTTTTCGAGGATGGAATCTTCAAAAAGGAAGTCTGGATTTGTGATGGGTCCAATATGATTTTTAGAATAAGGAGGGCAAGAGGAGCAAGACTACATTTTGTCTACACTCTACGGTAAACTTCAACCCTCATATGTTGGCAATGCAGTTAAACCCAATTGACTTCTATTTCTAGAGAGCCATTTCCTATCTGTGTTATTGTATTTCTATTTTCAGGTGGTTGGGATGCCTCTTATATCACCTGAACTCAACAACACTGGCACTTCGTGTGAGTGGTGGTGCCATCTCTGGAAGATGTGATGCCTTGGATGTAAATTACATCTTATACAAAACTTTCTGGGAGAAAGGACCTTCCCTTAGAGCTGTCATGCCAGCAAGTGCACCTAAATTTGCAGGGCACAAATACACAGAGGGACTCCATTACTTGGAGCTTATTCACACATCACACATTTCCTGTGTGAATCAAGCTGCATGGATTCCCATCTCTTGGTGAAGATGTAGCTGGGGAAGGTGCAGGTTCTCTAGCTTCAGTTGCTATGGAAACACACCAGTATTTCATTTTTCTTGTCAAACTTTCATTCCCATTTTCAAAAATACAGCTAGTTACACCTTAAGAGAGTAAATGAAATTAAAAGTTTGGCTAGCAGGGATTAGTTCTATATGGTATAGCAGGAGGGGAAGTAGCAGCATGCCAAACATCTCACAGGTTCAAACCCAGAGTCTCTGTTTGAGCTGTGAATAGGCTGGGACGAAATTAATTTTTTTGTTTGTTTGTTTTTAGAAGAAAGAACATATGAAAAATCCATCAAAACACACTTCTCCAGCTTCACAGAAATCTGTTGCCTGTCAAAAAATTTTCAGCACTGGTTTTTGTTGCTCTTGCTAAAGACTTTCACAAAATTGGTGACCTCAGTCTGGAGGCAACTCCTTTACAGCATTGTTCAACATAGCCACCAAACCACAGTTTTGAATGGAAGAAGAAATGTTATTTAAATGAGTTGTATTAGGTGGTTTGAGGCGCTTCTCACTACTGTGTATCCATTATGGCTACTTGGAAACATTTTGCCTGTGTAAGTCTGACAAGGATTCAGATGGTGTCCTCTTGTGCCTAAGGAAGGCTGAGAAATGGAGAGACTGTAAAGGGAGGAATGACAGTTTGTCAAATTGGTATAAGACAGAATTCCTGGTAACCTTGCAAACAAGTGAAAAAAAAAAATTAGAGAGAGAGAAGGGCAGGGGAGACCCTTGGTAGGTGTTTGAAGTTGATTCACGTGTATGGGTGCTGCAGTACCACAATGTAGGCTAACATTTCAGGGAGCAGCTATATCTGTGTCTAGTTAATTGCTTCTCCAAGTGGTGTTCCTTAATGTGTCCCTTATGATGTAGCTTATTTAGGAAGCAGAGGGCTGTTAAAAAAGTAGTGCTGAAGGCCAGACAGGGCAGGCAGTGATTTACTGAAACACTGATCATTGTAGGGCCATGGCCTGGAAGATGGCAAAGAAGATAACTCAGAGCTATATTAAAGCTCTTGGATAAATGGTATGAAATCTCTTATGTCCTGAAAGTGGGGAAGAATGTCAGGTTCTTAAACCAGCATGTCTTGCCAAACTTTTTACTTGCCCATGTGAGGAGTATGGATTTCTTTGGCACAATGAAAGGAGAAATACTTATGATTTAATGGAGTAGCCTGTCCTCCAGTGAGTCTGTGCTTAGAGATGGTGGAGGAGAAGTGGAATTACCAGACATCAGACGTAAAGAGTATCCTGATGCAGTTTGCATGTATAAGCCCAGTTTCTAAGAGCCTTTCTGCAGCATGGAGTACAAGGATCGCTGTAAGGCAGAAGGAAATTGCATATACAAGTTAATCACAGTTTTACATTACTAGGGAGATGAATGAACTCTCATGTGAAATGTTTTCTTTTCAAGTCTTCAGCGTCAGTAGAATCACTAAGGTTTATTATATGAATTTAATTAACATAAAAATCTGAATATATCACTTGGGTTAGGAAATAATTATTAGGAGTAATTCTACATAATCACTTATGCATGAATGCCCCAAAAGGAGGAGCAGAGGGGCTCTGAATCACAGGTGGCTACAATTGTTCTATCTACTTTCATAAGAACTTTGAACAAGCACTCAGTTTCTGGAACTACAAGTTGTCATGTCTTAAACCCTTAAAAAAAATTAACATAGCCAGAAGAAGGTCAGCTCAAAATAGTAAAATTTGGCAAAAATCTCTAGTGGTGATAGAATATTCTACTGCAGAAGAATACATTAGAATTCAGACTAGTATTATCTTTGAGATTTTCTGCAATGCTGTCCCTAATAGCTAGGCCTATTCTCTCTCAGCAATTCAGTGGTTATCTTTAAAGAAAATAAGCAAGTCTCAAACATACATCTAAAGATCCTATTATATGAGTGCTTTCCAAAGCATGGCAGTCCTGCTTTTATTAAGCTTTCAAGTGTCATGATTTCATACTTTTTCTCTTTGGCTTTATGGCACTCTGAGGATTATAAGCTGAAATTTGCAGAGTTGCACATCTGCTGAGGAAAGCTTTCTGCAAACACCATTAGAACACTCTGCAGCATGTGCTGCCCAGCAGAAGCGAGGGCAAGCTTCTATCTCTGCTGCCCAGTTCCTGGGATAGAATGGCAAGGCTGTATAAAAGTATGTAATACCACCGTATGAATCTCTATTTATGCCAAGTGGATTTGCTTGTTGGAGAGCAGATTTGTATTCTCAGTATGGCTATTAAAAGGAGGCCATAACTGCTTGCAGTTACAGAAGCCCTGGGGATTTTTTACAGGAAAGGACAGAATCCTGGTTGCAGTGTCTGCTCCAAATTTCAAAATACAGAGTTGTTGATTGCATGGCAAACATTTTGTGCTTTCACTTGCATAGTATATCCATTGTATAGCATCTATAAGTTGTATGGCTAGATAGGTTGTGCTTGTGCTCTTTTTCTGATTAATGGAGAGCTTGGAACTGTTTGGAGTTTGATTCACTGGCTACTTTGTTTATGGACTTCACTGGAAGCTGTGCTCATGACAGGCATAGAACATAGTATGGAAATCAGTTATGGATCTGTTGGGCCAAGAGGCAATATGTAAATACAAGACCATCACAGCTGCTCTCTATATGTAAAGCTTGATTAAACCACTAATGCACATGAAAATAAAACCACAGAACTAAAATAGTGCCTCTCAAACTAAGGTGCTTAACTAAGTTTAACACTTATTTTGGTGGATCTGAAGGGCCAAAACATTTTTAGAAGTCTAGTTAGGTGAATTAGTCCCCTAATTCAATACCTTCTCTGCAAACTATTAAAAAATAATTATTTTCTATTTTTTTTTTTAATTCCCAGAGAATCTATTTTGATCCTTGGTATTCATCATCCAAGCTCTGCTGCTTAAATTATTATGTTGTTGGAGTTGTAAAATATATTTTCATTACTTGGTTTGTTCAATGACAAACCTAGCATGTTAACATCTCAGAGCTTGCTTTCATTTAATAGTCTGTGATATTTCCTTTATAGTCACCAATTGGGAAGTCAGTAATTTTCTGAACAAAATTTATCTGTAAAATTAACAAAAAAATCAACTTAAGCCAGGTACAAGCACACTCAACATTTGTCCAGTTTATAGACAAAGGCAAACCGTAGCCCACACATTCCACTGTTTACTATGTCTTTATCTGCAATATCACTCTGCAATGTAGCATACTGAAATCACTTTTAAAATTTTCCTTTTAGCAATTCTTGAACATGAAATCAGATGAAAGAACTTTCAGAATAAAATGAAGGAATGAAGGGAATGTGACTAATCAGGATTGAAATGATCCCTTATTAAATGGAAGTACAGAACAGGTATTTTAATTGTCAATTGTACATGGAAATGCTGGTTGTCAAATTATATATGTTACATATGTAGGAACAAAAGGGACACAGAAAAAAATAAGGAGAACTGAGAAAAAAACGGTTGCTATAAACTTTGCTAGATTAAGTTATGTTGTAAGAGGTATGAGGCTGCATCCCAGGGTAATCATAATTTGAGCCCTGTCTAACCCCTCAGAATTTCCCTTAGTGCCCCACCTTCATCTAGAGGGATCCCTTAAAAGAAACAGGTTATAATCTGATTTTAGGGACTTAGACACAGAAAATCCTGCCTCTGAAAATTACTTAGACCTTGAAAATACTAGCAACTTAATATGAGCAGTCAGTGCAGTCTGTAATAAAAATGTTAATGTGATCCTAGGGTGTCTAAATAGGTGAGCAGTGAGGTGATTTTTATACTAGCATAGAGCAATATTGAGACTAGAATACTGAGTATAACTTTCATCACTATAAAAGGACTTGGAAAATTTAGAGGGAAGGCAGAAAAAAAATTTTAAAAAAGCCCGTGTATTTCTGAGATCCAGGGGAAATGACAGCTCTGACAGTAGAGTTCTCAGTCTGCTAAAGGCAGTGACCTGTCATTCCTTCATTGAGGTGTGTGTGTATTTTCACTACAAGAAGGTATGAGGACCTAAGAGGCTGCTTATTATAACCTACAAAGCACATTGTGGCTTCAGTCTGTAATCTGAGGAACTCAGAGCAGAACTTGAGCAGAATGAAAAATCAGATTTTGATTGTGACAGCTTTCAGCAGGTAAAGCAAATGACCAAGGGAAACACTAAAGGTGTGTTGGCATACAATACATTTACTGAGGAAAGCTTATAGACATCTGGAGAACAACTTTAAGCACAATAATTAAGATAAGTAAAAGGAAAATTACTGTAAAGAAGTTTAAGAGGCGTGCTTCCTAGGTCACCTTGACTTTGAAATATAGAATTCTCAGAATTTAAGATGCTTACAGAAATATTGTCCTTTTTTGCAAACTGATTTATTGGTCACTATAATTTGGTCACTCTAGTTTCTTAATCAACCAAATATTATTATGAGCAATGTATATCCCATAAAGTGTTTTTACATTGTGGGGCATCAATCTGAACTTTACAGAACTCAAGAGAAAAAGGTGCTATCATTTAAGTAGTAACTTTTAGTACCTTGTTCTATGCTTTCTTCATATGGTAGTCAGTTTGTTAATAACAGAAGCTCACTTAACAATGATGAAAGAAAGTTAAGTAGCTGAAAAACTGCTGCAGGTCAGAATTTTAGCTAGATCCATATAGCAGTTAACAATAAATCAGTTATTACTTTCCCCTCTGATAGTTTTATACAAAGACTAACTTGGACCAAATTAAAAGTCATTCAGGTGCTCACAAGTGGGAAAGATGAAGCCATTCTTAATCATCATTTTCATCATGCAAGCACCTCAAATGTGTCCAGTAAAGGCTGCATAAAGTGAAGAAACTACCCTGTAAGTTCCTGGGGCTGAGATGGTTGTACAGGGAAAGTGCTCACATGTTTCCATGGACATATCTGGGAGAGAGTGCCTCACCACACTACTGACCATCCTTTTCATTGCCACCGACTACACAGACAGTAGGTTTTATTCCAAGCATCCTCTGAAATCTTTGTGCTGAAGATCAAGTGTGGAGCAACATGGACTAAGTGTTCTAAGAAGTGTAATTAACTTTCTGACAGGCAGGATGTAAAATATCCCACAGAGTGCACAGTACTAGGAACATACTGCTAGATGTCACACCAAGCCATTGCAATCCATTGCTGCCCTGTTGCTGAGAGGTTTGGCCAGACCTGTGACAATAAGCCTAGAAGCTGGAGCAATTGATGGGAGTATTTTATCGAGTTTCATGCACTCACTAGATTCTGAACAAGAAAAGGTCCCCCTGAAATACTGATTACTGTGCAGATTAGACATTTATATATAATATTCATTAACAAATAATGGATTTATAAAAAATTAACCTGCTTGCAAATCTTATGCACTAGAATATCAACTGGTCTTTCAGCAAGATGACAAGGAATAAAACTTTGCCAGTGCTTTTCATAGTTTGCAGAAAAGAGCTTGGGTCCTTGCTGTCAATAACTTATGGGATGGAAGAAAGCCACTTAATCACTGCCAATGTGTCTGTTTATTATGCAGCACGTAGAAAGCATTTATGAATATGAATATTCTCATCATTGCTTTTGAAATTACCTGTTATAAAGTAAGCTGCACAATTACTTCTTAAGATGATAAAGTGCTCAAGAATTCATATTATTCCTGGAAAATGTATCTCAAGAGTCTTCAGTCTTGGAGAAGGTTTTCTCCTATCTCACAAAATTACTTTACTAGAAGATCAGTTAGCATCTATCAACTGTGTCTCATCATGTTACTTTCAAGATTCATCTATTTGAAGTCTAATGGCCACCATTATGTCACCTTAATGAAAGCACATGGGTCACTGCAGTAGTAGACACTAAATGCAGTGCAATGCAAGTATCATTATACAGTATTATTATGTAAATAAGTACTGTATAGTGCCTTTCAAATGCTCTTCAAAAGATGTTGGAGGAAACGCTGAAAGACTTGAGAAGTACAGTGATATAAGGCAGGAGTTTGAAATGGGATACTCTTAAACATACGCATATGTCAGTGTCTCACAAATGCACTACCAGGTTGTCTAGGTGACGTTCTACAGAAAAAGACCAAGCAGGTAAGAGTGCCATATCTCAAGTAAGTGTGATTTTTTTTAAGACATTACTGTCTGATTCATGCTGTTCAGTGAAAACTTACTGAAGAATTTCACTGTGAAAGCTCTCCACAAAATAATTCTATACAAACTGCAAGGGACAGAATGCCTCTAAGCATAATTGTATAGGGCATTTTGTCCCTGAAGTAGAATTTAGCTGAATGTAGGGTCACACTGCCTTAGTTTAATAATATGTCTAGGACCTGAGACCTCTAGTGAGATGAATGCTCCCTTTAATATAGACAAGGTGAAAATTACGAGGAGTCTGAATGAAGAATAAAAAAATAACCATTTTACCAAAAATGGAAAGAAACAAACAAAAAAATCCCAACAACAGCAGAAAATATTACCTAGCTACCCCCTTGCTTCCTAGGTTAGAACAAAACTGGAAGGATATTTCATCCAAAGAAAAGTCCTGTGCTGCCAAGGCAGTGGTGTGGGTTCCAATGTAGCAAACCATGTGGAGTGGCAATGGCAGGGCTGGGCTGACCCGGCATGGTGCAGGGGCCCAGTGGGCTCGGGCTGTGGGGTGGCAGTGCCTTCTGCAGGTGAGAGAGTGAAAAGGGCTGCTGCTGAGACAGCAGTGGCTCCTGGGAGGACAATGCCCGAGCTGGCAGCAGTGGCTGGTCCCACTGGGACGGCTCAGCTGGGACTGGGGTGACCTTGGTCTGATGCAAAAATGGCTGTGGCTGAGATAGAAGACAGCCACAGCTGATGCAGGGCAGTCCCTGGGAAAAGGCTCTGATAGTCCATGGTGCTCCAGCAGGCAAAAACCAGGTACAAGGAAAAAGAGTTCTGGCCTTTTATTTCCTGTTTCCTGAGTTCCTGGGCTGCTTCACTTCAGGGACCCACCTTTCTGGCAGGTCCTGAGATGGTGGGGACAGTCTTCACTGATCCAGCTTGGATGGTAGATGGTCCCCCATGCTTCAAGTTACGTGGTGGCATGAAAAAATTCACTAGAAGTCCTTCACATTTAACTAAAATTACAACACACATTTCAAATTATATCCAGAAGAATCTAATTAATTGAAGATAGTGTTTTGACAGCATATTTTTGATCTTGAATACTCAGCAATTATTTTTATTCAGAGCCACTGAAGAGCTGAAGTGAAAAACTGCTATTAAATTTTGGTAACATACAATCATTCTCACCCAGCTACTTCCTTTAGTCAGTATCTGAGAGCTGAACTAATCATGTGCTGGCTATTTGCTGTTGACATTTTTCAGTGTTTGAGGGGAAAATGTTGAAATTTTAAAGCTCAGAATGGTCAGGGTGAACCTCAGCATGTGTTTATGTAGTTATAAATTCCAAGAAATAACATCCAGGGAGAAAACAGCATCAGATATATGTTTTACTGGTTTTCCATAAGGTGGTAGATAACCCATGATACCATTACTTCTTCAGCAACCAACTCTTTCAGCTTTTCTTCATTAGGAGAAGTGTTTCAGCCCTCTGATAATTTTTTTGGCACTCATCTGAACCAGCTCTAATAAGTTCATGTCTTTCTTGTGCTGAGTGCAAGTCAATAGTAATAATATTGTCAATTAAAATTACTAGTGCTGTATAAAACTGCACTTTTTTCATTATAATTCCAAACTTTTGAAAAAAAAAATTGATTGTAATTACATCAATAGGCACATAACTCCCTCAATGCAAAATATTGTCTATATTCATCCTTCCTCCTTCTGTCCAAAAATTTCAAGCAATAAGTAATAGAGTACAAAATATTTAATAATTTTCTTTTTCCCTACAATGTTTCATGGTCCTTAGGCTAGTGTTTTGAAAAACACAACACCAGAGTATAGGCATGCAAAAGCTATGCTGGCACTCTAAGTAAGTAACAGCAGCAAATGGAATGGTGCTCATGACTGGGAAGGGTTCACTTTCTAATATTCATCCTTAAATGTAATTCATCAATATTCTGTCTATTAAAAGAAAGGCCTTATAAGGCACATTAAAATCAGATTAAAGCCACATTAAAATTATTTTACAGTGTTATTTAGCTTACTGAAAGTGGTATTTTCTATATACCACCATTTTAACACTGAGGTTTTCCTATTGTAGTAATTCAGTATGTTTGTTGGCCAAGATCTGAAGCTTTATTTAAAGAAGACTTGGCTTTTACTTCAGTGAAAGAGTGTGTTTGAGAATGAAGAAGAAATTTTATTAATTATATCTGATCTGTGGCCACTGTCTGACCAGACTAGCCAGGCTATTAAAAGGACTTCCAAACAGTATTTCTCATGTTCTCCCTTTTTGTTCTCAGTGATTTTTCACTGTAGCAGAGACCTAAGAAACAAGGGAATTGAGAGAAAAGAGGAGGCACTACAAAGACCATATACTTCCTCTAGATTGTACCTTTGTCAGCAAGTGCCTCTGCTCCTGCTATCAGTAGTGACATCTAGCCTCTGTTCCCTCTTTCCTGAAAGGTGGACAGTGCAAAGAAAAACTTCCTGGGAAAATGTCCCCCCAGCTTGTTGTTCATTTGCTGGTGGCACTCTGATTTTGCCATTAAGCTACGTGGTACTGTTTTAAAACATACAATCTGTGTTCTTTCCTCATTTCAGTTTATTGCCTCTGCCACACCAGACTGTCTTAAGGCAGATCCAAGTGCCCCAAGTGCCCAACATACTGCACTGTAGACAATGAGAAAACTTAGAACACAAGTGGTCACTGAGCACCTCTCCCTGCTGCTCAGCCCTTCTGAGGATGCCTCCTCACCATGATCTGTGTCCTGACTAGTACCTGTTTGATTGGGGCAGGCTGGTAGAACTCTGAAAATCAGGCAAAGAAAGGAAAGAAAAAGGTTCTTCCCCCAGAGGATGGTTGGGCACTGGCACAGGCTCCGCAGGGAAGTGGTCACAGAAGTGGACAGAATTCAAAAAGCATTTGCATGATACTCTCAGACACATGGTGTGACTCTCGGGGATGGTCCCGTGCAGGGCTAAGACTTGGACTCGATGATTCTTGTGAGTCCCTTCCAACTCAACATATTCTATGAATCTGTGCATAGCAGAGAGGGTGGAGTTCCATTGCCCTTGAGGATTCTCTGACAGGAACTCCGGTGTTGGTTTTTGTGTGGGGTGCATCGATCTGCCCCAAAGGACACGTGGCCAAGTGCCTTTTTCTCCTTAGGTTTGTCATTACACTGTTGCAAATGGTGGTAGGTGGTAGTACCTTTGCTTTTGAATGGAAACTCATATACAAGTGCTTTTCAAATTTCCTTGTGAATAGCGCATTGCATTATTACAGATAGCAGGGATGACAGAGATGTTGCTTTAATTTATTTGCAATATAAATGTATGTCCTGTTCTGCATTTGAAAATTAATTACTGGCTCAAAGATATGTGTAGTCAAGTGATCATCTTAAATACAGCCCACCTGGCCCTCCAGCATATGAGAAATGCCCATGTTGACCTTCTCTTACCTCTGACCTCAAACACCCAACTGCACTGGCCCATGTATGATAGAACACACTTTTCTCCACAACTCCATTTGAAACTTTCGTACAGAATGCTTTTTTATCTGTGTTGAGAACATAGAAGTGATTAGTGTGTACTTTGATGAGTGTGCAACCAGAGGCCTTCTGGACACAGTCTGACTTGGGAGTGTATATCATGTCTCATGGGGTAGCCTGAGACATGCTTCCTCTTTATGCCTCTGGTTTAGACTGTCTGCCTTTCCCTACACTTCTAGTGTCTTCGCTGGTATTCTGTGGCAATTCTGTCATGATACCTACCTTTATTTAAGACTGATTATTCTTATTTTATGAGTGTTTCTTTCATTGGCCCAGGATGAATAATTTTGCTGGTGCTTATTTTTTCAGTTATTCTGTTATTCTTGGCATGGTTATTCTTTGCTGAAGGATCCTCAGTTAAGTGATTAAGGACTAATCATGTGGAACTCAAAGACTCAGTGAAGACTGGAGGAACAATGACAGGCAAAGCAACCCCAATAACCTAAGCAATGGCAATGGACAACTCAGCTGCTCCCTAAGACCATACAAGGGACAGGAGACAGATTGACCCTGGAGTGAAATGAATCAAGATGAGCTGTGGAAAGAGCTCATGGTGAGCTGAGGAGGAACAAAGGTGGAAAAAAAGAAGTAAAAGGGTGATAAGGGCTTAACTAAGTGTAAAGGTCAGCAGCTTGTCTGACAGAACCCTGTGCTTGATGAGCAGAGTCTGTCCTCTATTCTACTTAAATCTGATTTCTGACTCCCTTTTTTGTGATTGTACTCTCTTCTCTAGATGAGTACGTGTGAACGATAACAAATCTTAACCCACAATAGATGATGAACATGAGAAGTCTGCACATAGCAGCTGGAATGAGCCATGAACTTCAAGGGCTCGTGAGTGCAGGTGCCAACAACTGGAGCATGGCAGGAGCGCTGGGGTCTGCTCCTGAAGAGACTGAGAAGGCCAACAGCCACAGTAGCCCATAAATCATGTATGCTATATTGCACTAGCAGACAGACTCCAGTCCTGATGAGCAGCTGAGAAGGAACAGGAGTGGGCCACCTGTGCTCCTCATGTTCCCCTGAGGGCTGTGTAATGCAGTGCTTTCTCCGTGTCAGCCTGCATGGCTAGCTGGGTGAGTGGTGTGAGTGCATATATGCAGCTGTCAGGAGTGGGTGCTCAGCCTCTCTTCTATCTGTACCTGGGGAGGAAGAACTGCAGCACATCCATGGAGCTGACACGGGAGATGCCCTCAGATTCAGCTGTCTCTAACACAGATGAAGTTTTCTTCTCGCCAAGACCCATGAGCACCATTAACTGTTATGGGTTCCTTGCCACCTTATTAAGTTAACTTCTGTCTGTCTTCACTCCTAACTCACTTTTGCCTTCCATACTCTGTGCAGGGAACTAAGTGATCTGTGACTTTCTTACTTCCCTGCTGAGATCTCTAATTCTCCCTTTCAAATAATTTTCTGCTTAATTTTCTGTCTGTTGTCTCTTTCTTACTTCTTCTCATTTTTTAAAGAAAACTGCTGATGCTAAAGATACAAATAAATGAATACATTTATTAAGAAAAAGAAAAAAGCAAGCCTCTGCTGAAGCACCTGGACTATATTCTGTATCTACAAATTTTCCTGGAACAATCTCATTATAATTATCTGTGAGGGTTTTTTTTATTTGTTTCAATTTTTCATACAAATTCCTTAGTATCATTGAGGTACTGTTGTACTTTTGAACTGAACACTGTAATGTAAACAAAGAATGCCGTAAGTCTTACTTGTAGACTATTTAACTTTTGTACAGCTGGGCTCCTTCTCAGATATACAAAAGCCAAATTCTGGCTCCCCAGGAGCATTAATGTGTACATTTTATCACAAATAAATTTAAATAGATTGCCTTTGATAGAACAGCAATGTCTGAAATTGAAAGTTAGCACCTAATAAGAATGTCTATTGCCTTTATGGAAAAAGGTGAACCCTGTAAACACATCAGCCTTGATGAATGAACTTACAGAAATAGCATGGCATAAAAAAGAAGAATGCATGAGTTGTGACTAAGTGGAAAGTATCTGGATGTGTTCAGAAGAAACTTGCCTGTGATGAGAACTTTTTCATACTTGACCATTAAACTGAGATTCCATATATTCACGGGCAAATGTAAGATTGTTCAGCAAATGCACTCTGAAAGATGTGGAGATCAGGTGAACGAAGTAAAGTGTGACAGATTTCTGTGTAAATTTCTCAGTCAGATATTAAAAAAAAAACCCATAAATCATTCTGCCTGGAAACAATTGCACCATGTTGCTCTGGTGATTAGTTCCAAGGGCTAGGCAAAAGTTAGTTTCACCAATCTGGACTATAAGGTACTGAAGGGTACAGATAGAAGGACTTGAAAACCTGCTGGATCTGTGGGAGAATAAATAATTGCAAGATTCTGGGGCAGTACACCAGGAATGTAATTGAATGCATCAAATTCTCTTAGAAAGAATTATAGGAGTCCTTAAGAAGATAATATCTTTCAGGTACACCTGTCAGAATTTCTATAACAGTAAGACTGCCCCTGGCTGTGACTTGCTCTTTATGGATAAAGGTATGTGTATGCATTCTGCTGACTCTTTAAAGTGGTTTCAGCATTTATTACTGTGTATTTTAGAAAATTCACCATGAGAGAAGATATCAAAGTCAGAATCAGAAGCAATTAGCTAAGATGCTGCAATTCACTGTGCTCATAAATCAATTCTGTGTGCTTTGATGTTGATACTCTAAGTCATTTTAAAAACTTACTCTCCTTAGACTAATGGGTACATTTAGTTTATTATTTGAGAGTTGTTAGTAACTTATATTTATGTTTTCTGAAAAACTTATTCTGTATGCAATCACATTAAATAATTTGATTGGTAAAATGAACAGAACAAAAAAGAGACAGAAGGTAAAGGTTGAAAAAGTGAAGGAAAGGCAATGGAGGGATTGGAACGAGCACAAACTAAGAAGGGGAGAAGAAAAAATAAAACTGAAATAAAATCAGAAAGTTCAGGGAAAACACATGGGAAAAGTCTGAAAAGATATGTAAAGGGACAGAAAACTATTAAACATCTTATTTAAAACAACTTTCATATGAAAGCCGTAAATATAATGTTTTACACAAATTTAGCTGAGTGACTTCTAAAGCCAAAAAGGCTGGTATGACAACTTTGATTAAAAAAAAGGCAAATACCTTAATTTAAAATGCTTGTTAGTAGAAGCTCCCATAAAAGTATTGGCAATTTTTTCCAGCGGTTTATTACACTTATTTCCACATCTCTTTCAGCCTGAAATGATCTAATTTCATCTTAAAGCCCTATCATGCAGAATGAAGAGCCCTATCAAATTTCTTTCCTTATGAGGTACTTAGGCTTAGATGAAGTGATTCCTACAATAAGAAAATGGTTCAAGTTTTCTGGGTCTTGTTATAATGCATGACTCCCTTCTTGCCTTTGCTTTCATCCTGCCCTTCTGCAGATGGACACAGTAGTCTGGTAGCAGGCAGAGATGACAGTCTTGGTATTTTCCCTAAGCATCTCCCAGCTTACACACTTAGAGACAACACTAATCTTTCAGGAAAGGATTTAAGTGTAGCCGAAATGCTGCTGAAGACAGCACTGGGTGTCTAGGATTTGAGTTACAATCTTGTGGCAAATGTGGCTATTGACCAAGCAAGTTGAGGGAGGGGCAGTTAATGTTCAGTTCCATGTGTACCTGTATGCAAAGCTGCCTTCTCAATCCTTTACCTAGATATTCATTTAGAAATAGCAATGCTTGTCCTAACAGTATGGCATCTCAGCTTTATCCCTGAGTTAGATGCCTTTTCACTTATGTGTTCTATGACATTGACACTACTCTGTCAATAAACCTTGGATTTTAGAATCAATTAGTCAAATTAGTTTGACCATAACTTTCTTTTTTTCCCCCCATAAGCTCCTTATATAGACTCTCATGCCCCTTCTTAGTCATCATAGCTTTTGTATCCTACTGAGTTACTATTAAATTACTGTCGTTTTCTTCTAGGATTTGTGTCAAATACTTGCGTCTTTCTTTCATTTAACTGCTGGTTTTACAATTTCTATTTGTGTAGCCATTAACATTGACTGAATGTCTTTCTCTCAAATATAAATGTTTTTTTTTGTTATCTTTAGCTTCATTTGCCTTAGAGTTTGTCTTTTCAGCTTTTGTGTGTGTGTGTGTGTGAATTCACTGCAGCTATGAGACTTCAATAGTTCTAATTTTAATTCCCAGTTAAGTAGATTAAACAAGCTGCTATCTTGTAAAGTCTGCATATGTTCACATCCTGATCACCAGCACTATCCTCTTTCTCCATGCTGAAATAAATTCTTCTCGTAATTATGCTTTTGCTGCAAAAAAGTATATTCTTTTTGGTAGCAAGATTTTTTTTGTAACTCCCTTGTAATGCATTCCTTTTATAGAAGAACTAGAGCTGATCTTTCAGCTGCATTCAATAGAAAAGTAAAGATGGGAAATTGCTCATGTTTGTGAGCTGAACAGCAAAAAACCCAATGCCCATGAAAACAAAACTATGGATTAAATATCCTTTTGCACAGCAAAATCAGGGACAATTTTCAAGACAGAATAAGAAAGAATAAAGAACTTCTGCATGGAAACCTCACTGACAGAAGTACCCATGTCATGAGAGGTGGACAAAGGTTCTTGGCCTTGCATGACAGTGGTCTTCAGTATGTGTGGTCTACAGGTAAATATGGGAGCTATTTTTGTTTACCCTTCCTTAAAAACACTGTGGTACCAGACTCAGTGAAATGAGTGTTTGAGGCTGGTGTGGGAACGGCAGAGGCAAATGGGACAAGCTGCATTCTGCTCTTTTGTACCAGCTTGCTCCTCACCTGCAGGATGGAAGATCTGCTGTGTGGGTTACTACAAGAAGAGTTGAAGGCAAGTCACTTGGAGCACAAAGTTCTCATGTGCACTCAGCAGGATAGGGATATGCTCTTGCTGGCGTAAGCAAGTGTTACAACCCACCCAGATGGCGAGGGTAACCCAAGTTGTTGTTAACGGAACCCCTGGGTTGGACTAGAGTGAAATGACACTGAATGATTGGTGTTTGTAAATAAATATATGTAGGGTTTATTGTAGAACAATTTGGTTGCAATAGAAAGCAGCTATGTAGCCATTTTGGTTATTATTATTGACAGTAATATAGCAATATGAAAGCATAAAAATATCACTTAAGAAAATGCATAAAGAAGGAGAAAAGGTAAGAGTAAAAACATATCACTACCCTTAGATTTCATGACAAGACTTGATTGTTGTCCATTGGTTGAAGTGATGTTCTTGACACATCAGGGGTGGGGAAGGAAGCCCATGAAACACAAAGTCTGATGGGTTAATAAATGCTTAGGTTCAGATGGGAACACCTCCCCTCTGGGGGATGGAGCTTTCAGGCTTCTGTTGGAAGGTCTCAGAGATCAGTCTGGGGGTGCTTTGGGGGCCTTTGATGGTTTAGGACATCTTCTAAGACATGATAGGTGCCTCTCTTGTCAGCCCAGTTGAGCCAGTAATACGCCAGTGGGGGGAGGCGGGGGGGTGGAGGGTGGTGGTGGTGATGTGGTTTTGCAACTGAACAGAGGACAATTACCATGATAAACAGCACCTTCCCCTCTTGCAGGGTCTGCTTCTTGTGAGGCTCAAAGCCTGGCTTCAGCAGTGCACCTGGGACCTATAGGAACGGGCAAATGTTTTGAGTCATTTACCATTAACAATCTAGTCTCCCTCAGAAGGCAAATCTGAGGCAATTTTTAACTTCTGCTGTGAGATACACAGAATGAGACATGAAAATCTTTGAGGTTTGCTTCTTTTTCTTTCTGACATCAGCATCAAGAGTCTGCTAATGTTCTAAACTATTGTTTTACAGAGAAAATTTGTTGGTGCTTCTATTAATTTTCTATTTATTTCATTTGTGGTTTTGAAAAGAAAACAACAAACCTACAAAACCCATCCACAAATGAAGAGGTAGATTATAATCATAAGGTTCCTGTGACTTGTTATTTCTTACCTACAGAATAATAGCCTCACTAATGAATCTCATAGGCAATTACAGAATGTAATTGTATTCGCAGACGAAGGTCCACACTGCAGGAAACGAGAGATAGGTTTCATGTCCTCCCTCAAAATTTCAGTACAACTGTTCAGTGACAGACTGAAATGAAGTGATCAGACCTTCATGTCTGTGTAGCAATTTTCACCTTCACAAAGTGGGATTTCAGTTCTTTCAGAACCAGAAATACTGGTGCCAGTTAACTGTTGTTTCTTAACAGGTTTGCCTGCAAAGTGAGATCAATAGAATATAGTAAGCAAGTTTCATCCCTGGTTAGATATGCAGCAAGTATCTTCTAAATGTACACCACATCAAGTACTCATATGCTATCCTGAGGGGGTGCAGGGGACGGAATAAGGGAGACCACTCCAGGAGTGAAGTAGAAAGGTGCAAGCCCAAGAGTGTGGTAATGGGCTTCCAATATTTAGAATGGGAGAAGTCCAGTCAGAAATGGACTTGTGAAGAAGATAAAGGGACTAACCCAAGTGCCTTAAAAACAGAGGTTTTTACTGTTGTATACTGCATGTTACAAAATGGATGCCTTGTTCTTTTTAGTCAACTCATTGTCTCCTTCCCAAAATCCCCCTGATAGCTGTTATCTTACCATGGAGGCATGTAAGGAAGGTCCTAAAAGAAACTTCGGGGAGCCTTCCTATTGGTTACCTTTTAAATCCTCTCTGGTTCCTTATTGGAGGTATCTGGACCCCTCCAGGCCCTATATGTATCCCTACCCATCCATGTTCAATAATCTCTCTCTCTCGTCCCTCTCCTGTGGTCTCTGTGTGGCTCCTTGTGGGATCCCTGGAGACCACATGGCGAGGGACAGCAGGGGGCATATCCCCACCATCAGCCACTGCACAAGAGAGTTTATTTGAACAGGTACTCAACTTAAATAGGGTTGGGGGGCCGGGTTCTGGGACAGGGTGAACCCTGGGAAGGTTTTGGGGAAGGGTCTGGGCAGGTCCTGGCCAAACAAGGCAAGAATCCCCAAAACTGAGGGGACAGGAGCAGGGATATACCACATAGGGGGTTATTACCCTGCTGCCAGCATGAGGCAATAGGGAGTGAGTTACAAGCCATGTGAGTGGAAAAATCCCAACAGGGTACATAGGAGAACAAAGGAAGAACATATAACATTACAAAATCCTGGAACAGGACAGAATTCCCAAACCGCAGGCTGTCCCTAGGCTTATCAACAGTCTATGTAACAGCAAAGTGCAACATCCATCACAGGTCTGTGTTGCTAAGGGAGCTTCTCCATTGCTGGTAGTCGTCCCCTCCAACACTCATAGACATTAAAATGCTGACAGAATAGTTAGGATGACACTGTAGGTCATCCAGCTTTGATAAATAAGCAGAACATCCTTAAATAATGATAGCTGTTGGCGAGGGCAATATAGCCAGTCAAGGTCTTTCTGCCAGAAGCTCAGCAATCTATCACTTGATGAGAAGGCTTTGATCACCAGATGAAGCTGATTAGGCAATCATCTGACAAGGTTATAAAAGTGCCTCCTCCTTTAGTAAAGCTACCAGCTGGAACAGTGGGAGAAGAATAGCAGAGCTGATGTAGAGGCTGCTGTTAACCTTTACCTGGTGAAGTGTTTCTGGGGTGGGGGTGAGGGAAAGAGAAAGGCAGAATAATCAGAGATGTGTTTAAACTTCTGTTTCTCTATTTACTCTTTCGTCCCCCTCTTATGGAAGGAAGAGCTTTCCAGAAATGCTATGCAAGATGTATTTGTGTTCCTATGTGTCTGAGGAGGTAATCTGTGAACCTACAGTCCCTTCAGATTTGTGCTATGGATTCCCAAGTATCAGTGCTGGACCTTAATCACCTCATGGAGCTTTGGAGATCAGGCAGGAAGAGCACTCCACCTGTGCAAGCTTAGTTGCTTCCAAGTAGTTGGAAGGTCTGTGTTCTAGTTACAGCAGCTGGGACCAGCTTATCACTGTGTAGGTATAACCAAAACTGTGTGTTCTACGCCCTCTGTGTCATTTCTGATGAACTGTTAATAATGGATCGCTTGCAGCAGCTGCCCAGGGCACACCTGACACCTCAGGCCACAAGCTGGGTGTTAAAGAACCCTGTGAGATAGGGGAGTGTTCCTGTCTTTACAGCAATGAGTCAGCTGTGATAACTCCCCTCCGGAGAGTCATTAGCACCTTCACACACAGCCTGAGGGGTCATGTCTGCTAGTGGACCATGAAAGATTCTAAAGATAACCCATGACTCACAGTTAAATCACCCATTGTGAAACTCCCCACCCTGGGGGAGGTACTGGGCATTCCCACCTGAACCTGAGCATATATAATCTTGGGGGTTTGGGACTTCTACTACCACTTGTAGGATCCAGAAGAGGATCAGAACCTCAACAGGATGGCAACTGCCACTCTTGACCAGACTGTGACCATCACCCTCACCAACAGGTTTTTCTTTCCTTTTACTTTGTACTCAGTGGGGAACCGTGTTGTGCTCAGCACAGGGGCTAATGAACACCATTCTGTTTGTGCCCCAGGGTGCTGGTTTATACATCTGTTTTTTGTGGGTTAAAACCAATTTTTCTCTGTATCATTGTATTTCTTGTAATCTTTTAAAGTAATTTGTAACTCTGACTTGTAATCTCTCTTGAGTCTGGTTCATTTCTCCTGCCAGTTTGCGGCCCTGAGGGGAAGGTGGGGGAGGGAAAGAAAGGGACACACTCCGGGGAGCGAGGTTGGTGCTGCCGAGGCGAGCACGAGGAAGAGAGCTTTATTCAAAACGCTACAACTTAAATAGGGTCGGGGGGCTGGGTCCTGACCCCAGGAGCACCCTGGGAAGGTTTCTGGGAAGGGTCTGGGGCAGACCCAGCCATACAAGGCAAGATTCTTCAAAACTGGGAAGAGAGAGGCAGGTGATACCATATAAGGGAATGGTACAGTGACCAATCAGGGATGGGTTATACAGCATGAGGGATAGAAACTTCCAGCAGGGACAAACAGTGAAATAAAGAGAATGATAAAATCCTCAAACTTCGTACAGATTTCAAACTGCAAAACAGTCCTTAACATAGCAAGAGTCCATACAAACACAGCAAACAGTTCTTAGCACAGATCTGTGCTGCTTTCCACAGCTAATTTCTCTTCTCTCCTCCAACACCAGTTTACCTTTAAACCAGTACAGGTCTGAATTCTCTAATTACAAAAAAAATAAAAAAATTAAAAAATTTCAGCTGCTCTTTGTCTATGGTTTAACTCCCACCAATGTCTTATGTCTCATTAGCTTAAGAGGATCAAAAAAGATCTCTTCACTGGGATTTAGAATCATTTGATTTCATTGTGAAAGTGCATTTACTTTTTAATTGGAAAGAGTGCTTGGTTTTGGCTCACTTTCTCACAGTCATCTGGCTATAAATATAAGGCCTCTTTCAGGTGGAAAACAAAAAGTGTTTCCCTGAAATGAGGGTGGTTGCAGAAGTTTAGATCCCTTTGTGGAAGCTGAATTGTTTTAGCCTAGATTCCAATTCATTGTAACATCGCTGAGAGCAATATTGAAGTTTAGATCACTAAAAGAACAGCACTTGTGACTATCCCTGAATAAAACACTGTGCTGAAAGCATATCAATAACTCGGCAGCCTTGAAAGAGCTAAGCTAAAATACAGCAGCAGATGTCCAATTGATCAGCATGTACTTATTCAAAACTGCAGGTCTGACATTTAGAACGGGAACAACCATTTCCCAGTTCATTCACAATTACTTGGGGGAGTTGGGTAAACTTTGAAATGTATGCCTAAAAATAAGCTCTCTTACCCCTAGCTTGCAGCATTCCTGAAAAGTAGTTACTTGAAGATTAAGTTCTGCATCTTGAAAATATGACAGTTTTGCAGGAACTGATCATTATCCATATCCTGGGCTGCTGCTCCCGTGTTTGTGTCATTTGCTTAAGGAGTCACTTTTGAATCCGGATCACAAGTGTTCTGGGATCGGTACCTTTTCTGACTTTATTATGCAATTACCTTCTTGATTGCCACACAAGGAAAAGTAAGTTGCATTTTTGACCAGAGGCACTGAGCAAAAGTTGTGGAATCTCAGCATTGAAATATAGCCTTGCTATTACAGCTATGCTTTTCGTTAACTGTCCTTTGCTTTCCTTTGCATGGGGATTTTTTTCAGTCACTGGGCATGTTGTTCTTTCTGCTTGCTGATCGTAACTTTGCTTCTTGCATGTGACTTCTCTTTTTGCAAATCTATTTGAAAAACATTCCTTATCTCCCCCAAATAACTGTTTTCTTACCTATTGGGCTGTAGTGTTTATTGCTTTGTCCATTGTTTCTGAGTTGACTTTATTTTTATTGAAATACCATGTTGGTCTGTGGTTGAAAGGGGAAGGGAGAGCAAGACTGCCAAGTGCAGTTAATTTATTTGGTCAGAATTCCCTCTTAAACATTTTTCTCTGTCATGGAAGTATCTGTTTGTACCAGAAAAGTACAGGCTGTGTGATGATGAAGACATGAACATGTATCCAGTAATCTCCAAATGATAACCAGAACTTTACCAAAGCTGCTAAAGGAACAACCCACTGCCTATTAGAAATGCCTTTGGGTTGAGACTTGTGCAGTGCTCCAATTTTCTTTTTTTAATAAAGTCTTTGATAAAAACACAGAAGGCAATATAAGATTTTTATAATTCTGCTCCCTTGGGTTTTTTTTTCAGACAACTATCCCTTAACCCAAAATATGTTCTTGCATGAGGTTTTAAATACGTATCTCACAGCAGAACCCACAGCTAGTTAGTACAAGTGAGGGGTAGATCTCATTAAAGTCAGTAGGGCTGTGGTATTCAAGCACCTCAGTTTTTATGCACAAATTACTATAATACCCTAATGTTATTTCCAAGTACTCAGACTTAATCTTTTTTGTTTCAAAAGATCAAATCTGTTCCCAGCTTAGCAAAACTTCAAACCCCTTAAGACACTCCTTTTACCTGAAGGATAACTAACTTTTACTTCCAGTAACTCAAGGTCAATGATAAGCTGTTTCAAAGACTCTATGTGACAGTGCAGAAAATATCTCTATCCTGTCAATTCCAACACCATCTGCTTGTCTGGAAGATACAAACCAGTCTTCAAATGTATTAAGAATTGATGAAAATACTTTGGGTAAAAAAGGATAAACAATGGATTGAGTACAGTCAAATCAGAGTGTTTACTCTAGATGGCTGTCCTAATGTCCAAATTTTTGATCAAAGCTGATGTTGCAGTTTATATTCGATGTTTGTACAATGTATGCACTACAAAAATATATGACAAAAAATATGTTCAATAGTATATTGATAAGCCACTTTGCTCTTAGTAAGCAGGTAACCTATAGACGTAAAGAACATGTTCATAATAGGTTTTGGGATTTATACAAATTTCTTAGTTTTTAACTTGAAAGACTGTATTTTTTATGAGGGATTTTTAAGACTGAGGCATGTGTGTATCAGAACAGAAGATTGCTATAAAGAATGAGACAATATGATTAAATGACAGCAAAGGTTACTGTGTAACCAGAAAACTTGATCATCTTATTTATTTGTTTTATGGAAAGCCATTTTGTTGACCTATCTTCTTCAGTCTTTCCAGGCTAAATGGTGTTATCAGGTATTTATCTTTGCTAATCACAGGCATTATTCAAAACGAACTTTATTTTCCCCTCTGCAAAGCCCCTTCTGTCTTATTCTGAATTAACTCGTCATTTTGTCATTGACTTGGAGATATTCTTTGCTTTGCATTGTTCATTTATCTCTAAAGTCCATTTCCTTCTGTTTGTTATGACTGTTTTTTTATGGAGCTGTTTCTTCAGCATTTCTGCCTTACTTCACTCGCTTCCCCACTTTTAGCTGATGTTTTCACTGTTCAGTTCTAGAATCAAACAATCAGAACCTCTTCTACTATCTATCTAGATATTTATTTTTCTATTTGTTTGAAATTTCTTGAAGAACTTTAAAAGATTTCACTGATGACTTCCATCTTCCTGGTTTATGTAAACAAATAAAACAAATGTATTTGTTCTATCTCTCCTTCAATGTAATTCAGCCAAGTCTTTCTACAACCCTGTTATGTAGAGCTGTATGGTGCAGGATGTTATGTGAAGCATGGCAGTGGAACTAGGAAACATTAAACTTAGGGTTTGTTTGAAGCTGTTTGTTCCAGCTGCATGTGACAGATTCAGGTCAAGGGAAAGGTAGTGCTTGCGCTTTACAGTATAGGGCCATGTTCTGAGCCTTTTTCTTCCTCTGCATAGCAGTATGTACATTGGCATATTCTTCAGACTTGTAGAGATACAGAACAGCTGTGTGTTTGTAGAAACGTGGCTGCTTGCTTTGGGTATGCATGGGAGCATTGCTTTGTACTTGCATTTCATGACTGAGGCATCTTTTATGTCTCCATCTGTGTGGGATCCAGAGTCTGTACAAACCTCCATAGGCAGCTTTCCTTTAAAAAGAGAAATGGTGCCCACTTCCTTCAGAGTGCCATCTACTAGGAAGCAGAAGGCCAAGGTAAAATATCTTTCTCTGGAAAAGCTGAATCCCATTTCTTTTGCATTCAGGACAGCAGTGTGTCTGTTGGAACAGATGAGGACAGAATCTGCTTTCCTTTGAAAGGCTTTTGGGAACACAACATTGTTTGGTACACAGGGAACAAGGCAAAGGAAGACTGCATTACACACTCCTCTTGGAGAGGAGATTCCTAGGTGTTAGTCCCTGCTCTTATTAAAATTTCTGTCTTTTTATCCATTGACTGAGAAGAGAAATTCCATTTCCCTAGCTTTTGAGGATGAAAATCATCGGCTTTTGCTTATGCTTTGCTTTTTACTGTTACGGCTAGCTACTTAGGAGTATTCAATCAGCCTCCGCTGCATTATCCACAGCACCCAAGGGGAGAAATTGCAATTACTTGCATCCAGTCAACGAGTGCTTTTGACACAGTGGTTGCCATAACCTAACAAGCAGACTAGGCAGGAAAGCTGCAGGATTCAGCTTGTGTACAACAAAGACAGAAGACTATTTTGAGCAACAATAGCTAGCCTGAGGCTTGCATCTGCTTCATAGGATACCCTTGGTTGCAGCCCTCTGTATGCAAACTGCAGATCTGTGGGACAATGGGAACTTTTCTCCTGGCTCGCTTTCTGTGCAATGAGGGTACAGAAGGGAAAATTATTATGTAGTGGGATTTTCCCCAAGCATGGGATGAGTGGGAGTCTGGGGCATTCATCCAGGCCCTTGAGGCTGGGATGCACTCAGTGGTCACAGCTATAAATGAAAGAGGACAACATAGGGCTACAGCTGCAACATGCTGCATTCAGTTAAAAAGTCTTAGTTTTTAATAGAATGTAAATCTCAACACATTTTGGTACTCAGTTTCTCATTATCTAATGACAGTTTGGAGAGAGACAGCTTGTTCTGGGCTGCCCTTACCTATTGGTTCTGTTTATGCTTTTAAGTAGGAGTTCAAATCTGTGGGTGCCTGTGATGTTATGCTCCCTGTGCATTTCCCTTTTGCTGTAAACAAGCTCACAGTTGGGCAGGCAGTGGCAGACCTGTATTCTGGGGCTTTCTATATGCTTGTGTCACAGACAGTAATGTTGGCCATTTTTCTCTCCCATTACAATGGGACAGTAGCAAGTTCAAAAGTTGAGCCTCAGGTTCTGTTGAATAAAAGGCTTCATGAGTCCCACAGCTGATCATATTTTTGTATGACTGGCATGTATTGGTTGGGTAAATTGTGCCACTTTCTGTCATCTTTGAGTGAAAACTATTTCCAGGTTCAAGATTACAGCAGTAAACCTGTAAGCCTGTTTACTGTGTTAAAAGGAGCTGTGCACATTTCCAAGTTACTGGAGAGCCATGTTTTCTCTCAGGATGTGCAAAATAAATTGAGTTTTAACTTCTCTTTCCCCAAAATACTAGCACATACCTAAGCTTACCTGCTCACAGTAAAGTTTGTGTTTGGTGACTTATTTTGATCTGTCTCTGTTCCTATAAGAAGTGAAAACTCAACTACAGCTTAGTTCTTGTGCTCTGTTACCTTCAGTGGCCCACAATATTTGCTGTCATTCACACCACCTCACTTTGCACTTTATTTGTAAGGATACATATATAAACTGCACATTGAATACAGTTTTGAGAGAAGGATAAATGGTAAATAGAAGAAACAAACTGAGCTGAAAAGTCTGCTTTTGTTATGGGGAAAAAGGTGAAAGGAAGTGTATACCAGGTTTGTTTCCAGAATCTCCTCATACTGACAAGCTTTCTAAGCCTTAGAGAAAGAGCAGTCTAGCCTGTCTTGAGTTGCAGTTGTAATCACAACTAAAAATAATTGTTTAAAAATCAATTCCAGGAAAATTTTTCGTCTTTGGAAAGGAAGAAAAATGCACTTTTATACTTCTACATTGCATGGGAATAAAACTGAAATATCAACAAGCAAGCAATATATAACACTTTATCATGTTGATCAGAAAATGTCTGAGTACATGGGGATGCTGTATCACCCAAAAGAAATATCTGCTTCCACAAATGAGATAAATCAAAGAAATACAAAACCGAAGATAAATAAACAGAACATTCTCACAAAGATCTCTGAGTGTCCAAGGGAGTTGGATGCTTGTAATGTGGGGTTCTGCACCAAGAAGAATTAAAAAAATCAAAGGGCATAAAGTAAGGAAGCAGGTGTTCTGCAGTATCAAAGAGAAGGAATGAAGAGTGTTTATAATTTGGCTTCTGAGCCAAGTGAGAAAAGAGGTCCTGGAAATGGTGCATATCAACACTGATGGGAGAGCTTCAGCAGGTATCTTAAAGATCAGAGGTCTCTTCAGAGAGGAAGAAAGAGTGGCATTTTGAGACATGGAATCTAGATTCACTGAGAATGATTTCACTGAAATGTTTTCATATTTCCTGCTCTCAAGCAGTATTTATTGATAAATAACATTGGAACTGTGGATTTCTGGTGCCTCTTAACTATTTATAAAGGAGGAAAAAAAAAGAAAATGTGTGCACAATATTGATTTCTGTAAATAAGACACTTTGACAAGTGTTAGGACTGGCATGAATTTACATGTGCTTATATTTGGAGTCCTGTCTTTTAAGCGCAATGATGAAGTAGGACACTCATCCAGTTGTAAACAACAAAAGGTTTCTATCTGACCATCAATATAATGTGTATGGATTATTTTCCTTTAAATACTTCTCATAGTTGCTTCATCTGGGTTCTTTATAAAATAATCGTATTTAAAATAGACTGTAGGCTTCAGGTACTATATGTTCTCTTCTAAAGAGATTTCAGTTAGCAGGTCTGGATCTCAAAAAAAAAAAAAAGGAAATTGAAAACCAGATGGAGTTTTTGATTATAGTTGCAATCCAAGGGGAATTGCTTTTCTCCTGTATTTACTGGTCAACTTAACCTTCTATTCAAGTTGGCAGCAATCACAGGGCCTATGGGTGATGCCTTCTCTTTTTCAGTAATAAGTATCTGTCTTCTGGGCTGCCAGCAATGAAGACAAAGCCAGACTCTCTGAGGTTTGTATCTGTAGGCCAAGAGGGAGTGGCTACAACCTGGGACATAGGATTTTTTTCTCCCCTTTCCCCGAGAATGACATGCTCCATCTTCAGGTCTTTTCAAATGCAATTGTAGAATATCTTGTGCAACCTGCTTAGACCCACTATGAGCAGGAGGTTGGATTGAATAAGTAAATGAGGTTCCCTTACAATCTGCATAGTTCTGTAATTACTAATCAAGAATTAAGTATGAGAAAATTAAAATAATTTGCCTGAATCAAGTGATGGAACTGCTTGTTTAAATATTCTATAACAACTGAAAAATGTCTTGTTTATTATTGTATGAAAGCTTTCCTTTGTAAATAACAAGTCATTAATTTTATTATGGTGTAACTTTCCATTGTAACAGAAGAGTCAGTGATAGTTCCCTGTGACATTGAAGAGTAATTAAAAGATTTGTTTTTCTAGTTAAAGAATCTGAGACTCTGACAAAATGTCTGTGTACTGTGCACTGCCATACTGAGAGTGGTAAATAATAGGAATATGAGGACAAGTGCCTGCAGGAGCCTGCGAGGGTATCATCACTTGATGCAGAAGTGTTGTCTTAAAAGATTTTTTTTCATACATGTGTTCAATGATGTTCTGAACTCATGTAAAACTTTAGTATTCACAGGTTCCTAGAGTGAGAAATTTACAGCTTATTGCACATTATGTGAAGAATCACACTTCTTCAGCTGTTTTGGATACAGTTTTTGAAATTTCAGTAAATGGCATTGATACTGTTTTTCTTTGGGTAATTATTTACCTTTCCTACAGCATGTGTGGTTTTGCAGATCTCTGTTTTATCTTATCAGCCATTTTTGTTCCAGACTAAGTTGTTCTATTCTTCATGTAAATATAAATATCCATATTTATGGATATATAAATAATCTTATGTGTGAGTGTGTGATGTCTTTGGAAAGATGGTGACCACATCTATGGGGTTGTATTGATATCTACACAACAACAATAAAAAAAAAATGATTTGAGTAGACTGAATTCCCAAGAGTCAGCAACTGCCAGTACTTTACATTTCCATTTCTTTTTTGAAGCCTGGCAGGAGGTATTCCTCAGCCCATGAGCCTCCTACACTTATTTTATTGTGAGTGGTCCTCTTTGTTGGTACAGTCTACTGTCCTTGAGGAACCATTAAATACTGCATGTGCTGGTTTCACAGTGGTGGTCTTTGCTCTATAGCACCAAACAGGTTTCCCTGTAAACTAAATAAATGCTTTTTTATCATGAATTAAGGAATCAGAGTGAGAATTTAATCTATAGATAGAAAAAAATAAATCCAAAGTAAATAAATTAAGCTTTACTCTATGTTTGCAAATAAGATATATTTCTAACATTTCTACTGCCTCTGTCCAAGTGTTTGTCTCTTTTCCTTCTCCTTTGATCTGCCTGTTCTCCATTTCCCCCCCCTCTTTTGTTAAAGTTTTCCCTCTCTCTCCTTTCCTCATCCTCTGTTGTGCCTTAACTTGATATCCCACCACTCATGTAATGGGTAGGGTTTACATCTCCGCTAAATCTTGAATCTTTTAACCTCACCCCAGTACCATCTCTGTTATTTGTTACAGCAATTTCTCTAAACACTGTTCTTTTGTAGCAGGCATACTTAAAGACTGTGACTTGTTTAGATTTTTCTCTTTCTATCCCTGAATGATGAATTTGAGCAGCTACAACATATTAATGAGTTTTGTAAGCAAAGGCCTTGCCAAATCTGTGATCCATTACAGCGTTTGATAAGCATTGCTGCTTATACTGCAGGAAGCTAAAATGTGAAGCCCTATGACTCCTGAAGTGAACAGGAGGTTTCTGAAAGCTTTTTTTCTTGAACCAAAATATAATTAATTCTGTAACAGTAGACTGCGTATAAATTGTGTGCCTTTCTCTGCAGAATGTGGCTTTTATTTTTCAGGACTGAACACATGACTAAAACTCCAGTCCTTTGGCAGATAATGGTGAAATCTGGACTGTTTGTTTGGGGTCTTTTTGTCATTGACCAAAAAACCTGTGATGGTCTTTAGAGCAAAGGAAATACAATTTTTTTGTTGGCTCAAGCTCAACCAGAAAGCATCACAGCACAAGATGGATGAGGGGAGCAGTAATGAGATACATAGGTGTTTATTTCTAGGTCACTTCCTCGACTCTGATCCAGGTTAATACTGCCTGAAATTTCTTACAAGTTGATAGCTATCTAGTTAAATGTGAAATGACTTAGCATTACCCTTACTGCATTGCAATTTCTTTATCTTCTTTAATTTTCAAAGCTGGAATTACAGACATTGCAAAAATAAAAGCAACTGCTGGTATAAGTTTTCTGCAGCTGAATGGATGCCAATGTTTTATCACAGAAGTAATTATCTCAGCAAGTACTATCTGCAAGATAGAGCCTGCAGCCAGGTCCTGACATTGCTGCAGATATGGGAATTTTTTAATTGCTTTGGTAAATAACTCCTAACCACAGGGTGAGACACCAGTTGACAAGAAATATTTTTTTGAAATGCAGATAGATAAGATCCTTAGCAGCTGCAAGTATATTCTCAAGGTAGATGCCATCTGGACTACCATTTCATATGAAACCTCCTAGGGACACAAACCCTGTGAACTCTGAACCCTATTTTCATAGCACAAGGCCTAGCTGTACTTGGAATCATCTTTCCAACCAGTATTTTCAAGATTTCAAAGTATCCAGCTGTTCTGTCTACTAAGAGTCTGACCAGGGTTTTCTTGAAACCTTATTTGCATTCATCAAAGTGTTACCAAGCTGGTGATGTCTGGAATGAAATTGTGTTTCACTGGAAAATTTCTGGCCAGCTGTTCTCCCAGCAACCTCTGTTTTTAAAGCTGCCTGTATGAAGCTCTAATATCTCTGAAACTGAAGAACCCAGATGATGGATGAATACAAAATCTTGGAACTAATATGGTGCATGCTAATCTTGGCTCAAACACTAGTCTTTGATGTATCACATCCTCTAGCCATCATCTGATAACTGCCTATTTTTGCTGGCTATTTCAATTGTGATCTCTTTCAAGCATAGGTGTCTGCTTCATTTTTCACACTTAGCACTTTATAAAACTTTTTAATAACTGTCCTTGTTACTTCCATGGAAGTCTTGTGATTAAAAGGAGAGAAGATTTTCCTCCAGCTTTGTGGTCCAATTCGAGCAACACTCTGTGCCTTTCCATTTACTCACCCCTTAGTTAGATTAGATTAGATTACAAGAGAGGTAAGAGAATATCTATAGCAAGTAATTAATATATAATCTGGAATTTACTTGCTTCTGATCTGATATGGGAGAACATTTTCTTTACAACCTTATTCAGGTACAATTTAGACTTTTTCAGGTCCCCAGATTTACTGTTTACTTTCCAGGATGGAGTCATTTTGCTGATGTTTGTGTGATGGAGTTCTTTCAGTGTACTAAAATTAAACAAGCAAACAAACAAAAAGGCACAGGAGATTATCAGTTTAGAAATGTGCTCAGGTGGTGAAGCCAAAACGGTGGTGGTCTCCTGTAAAGTGTACCTAAAGATCCAGGACTGACACCTTTTACAGCAGCCCAATGATACTGATTTTATTAGGTTTGTGCATAATTTACCAAGTGTTTATCCTTTCACAGGGAAGGCTATGCAAGCAGATGCTGGTGCTGGCTTTGTGCTCTTGTTTCTCGATTCACAGGTAATGTGTAGTACTGAATTGCAATTGATTCCTTGGAGAGAATTTAGGATGACTCAAATGTTTGTAGTACAGGGTTAACAGGGAGAAATGGCTACTAAAGGTGATTTTGTGCATGCACTGAGAAAAATAACTTTTGTTCTCCATTTTGTTTTAATTTCTCAACATCAGAAAAGCTCTGAACTATTTTATTTAGTACAAGCACAGGAGAAATCTTAATTATAAAAGAAGACTTTCATAAATCAAAAATCTCTGTATTAAATAAGTGGCTTATAATTTGAACAATCTGCAGGAGCTTCAAAAGCTCTGTAGAGTTCTGTGAGTCAGCATCCCACATGCTAGAGGAATGTGCCTATAATGGGGACCATCACTGGGCACATAGGCTTGTGCAATACAGATTATCTTCCCCAAGACAGAGTTTCAGGTCCCTTAAACTTTTAAGAAAGTGATGGCCAATGCTAGATGCCCATGATAGGACAGAGGGTATTACAATGCTACTGCAACACAGCATGCAGAGGAACTTGCAGTAACAACCCTGCAAATTGCTTCATTAGCAGAGATGAGATGCACTTTGACGGTACTGACAGGCTATCTGGTCAACTTTTTACAAATGAAAGGAGAAAGGAGGGTGATGGTCTGTTCAGCCTGGAGAAGAGGAGACTGAGGCAAGATCTCATTGCAGTTACAACTTCCTCATGATTGGAAGTGCAGGGACAGCCACTGATCTCTTCTTTGTGGTGACCGGTGACAGGACCTGAGGGAGTGACTTGAAGTTGTGTCAGGGATGGTTTAGGTTGGATATTAAAAAGAGATTCTTCCCTCTGTGGGTGGTTGGGCACTGGAACAGGCTCTTCAGGGCAGTGGTCACAACACCAATCCTGACAGAATTCAAGAAGCATTTGGATGATACTCTCAGGCACATGCTGTGACTCTTGGTTATGATCCTGTGCAAGGCTATGAGTTGGACTTGATGATTCTTGTGGGTCCCTTCCAATTCGGCATGTTCTGTGATTCTGTGGTATAAAGATGTTGAATCTGATAAAATACCAGAAATTCAGATGTCACTTCTACTCTGNTGCAGGGACAGCCACTGATCTCTTCTTTGTGGTGACCGGTGACAGGACCTGAGGGAGTGACTTGAAGTTGTGTCAGGGATGGTTTAGGTTGGATATTAAAAAGAGATTCTTCCCTCTGTGGGTGGTTGGGCACTGGAACAGGCTCTTCAGGGCAGTGGTCACAACACCAATCCTGACAGAATTCAAGAAGCATTTGGATGATACTCTCAGGCACATGCTGTGACTCTTGGTTATGATCCTGTGCAAGGCTATGAGTTGGACTTGATGATTCTTGTGGGTCCCTTCCAATTCGGCATGTTCTGTGATTCTGTGGTATAAAGATGTTGAATCTGATAAAATACCAGAAATTCAGATGTCACTTCTACTCTGGAGTGACTTCCAACATTTTGTTAAAAAGTAGAGCATTAAGAATCACATTGCTGGGAAAGAAGTGAAAAGTCAGAAGAGGGCAAACTGAGTATTCACCTTTTATTTTTTGTTGAAATTATAAGCTCTGCAAATTTTTCTAAATTCAGATGTGTGTCTTAAGCTAATAATAGAATGACATCCTATGGAGTGCCTGACTAATTCAAACATAGGACTGAAATTTAATAACTTGTTCTCTTTCACCCTCTGTAGGTAATGCAGTATAATGATTTGAATTTCGTGTAAATTCCAGCCTGCATGTATGTTCAAACATTTGTTGGAAACATCAAACTGTGACCTTCTTATTGATAAACATTCTGGTTAATAGTCTTACTGAAATGAAGGACTTCAGAGTGCTTCTAAGTGATATAAGTGAAATATAAGACAAGTCAGAAAAATAGATATTTGCAACAAAAATCATCATGACTGTCACTTTCTCATTAGCAATTGTAATATTTTATTATCTTCTAGAAGAATATGTGCATATTTTCTAAAGAATAAAGGGAATTCATATGTGTTGCAGAGGTATTTTGCTGAAGTCAGACATATGCTTCAAATTATTAGGCCTCAGCTCTTTTAATTTAATGAAAAAATCATAAAAACAAGATGAGAAAAAATAACTGAATCTGATGAAAATTGGATCATTGAAAAGAAAAAGATGCCATAGTGCAATAGGGACTGCTCTTCTTTGAGTATGATTTCTTGAAAATTTGTTAACTGCATACAGCTATTGTGAGTCTTTTCTGTTGCAGTTGTTTGTTATTCTGAGGCACTCACCTTCACAAGAAAGAGTGTAGGAAAGTTTCAAACAACCAAGCCATTATGATTTTCAGGAGAAGCTATTCGCTGTCTCACAGCCAAATCCTGGAGGAAGTAGCAGAGAGCTGGTTAACGTCGGAGCCTGCTGATGGGACACACAAATACTTAGGATGGTGAGTGAACACCAATGAGGAGGAAAGGAGTGAGAGGGGGGAAAAAAAATCTTGTTACTGGAAATAAAAGGAAAAAGGAAGTTACTGTGAGGGGAGATGAGCAAATTCGAGTGTATCTTTTCAATACAGTCAAACTTCATAATTTTTCTCATGAAAAGAAAGAACAAAACCTCATTCTAGTAATGATTCATGGTGCATTAAAAAGAATATCTGATTATACATCCCCAAGACAGTGAGCAGCTGTGTCTTGGACTTACTTAAAAAAAGCTGAAAGGTATATCCAAATGGTCTTCTGTAGCAGAATAACGGTGCTATTTGTATTAAACACAGTAGTTCATTGATACATGCTATTTAATTTTAGGTGAAAAATTTTGTACAGTCACTATGATGAGCCTAGGCATTTGTCTAAAGAAGGATGAAAGGACCCTGTAGAAGATGAAAAGACAACTGTAAGTGTGCATATAACAGCTCTAAGAATAATTATTATGTTGCTGACAAAGTAAAAAACTTTAAAAAATGCCTGTTTCAGTAAAAATAAATAAATATATTCTTAGCAGAATAGCAATACCCAAAGATTATTTTTTTTTGTGATTGAATTTATCATGCTCCTTTTTTTAGGGGAAAATATTCAGTCCATCCTTCTAGAAACACTGGAGGATACTGCAGGGGAGGTAAGACACATTGGAAAAGACAGTATGGCCAAGGGATCACATCAAAAGGTAAATGGGATGGTCAGTGGTAATTTGTGAAGGTGGTGAATGAGACAGGGGTTAAGGGTGTGAAAATATGGAGTAACTAAGCTGTTTTCAGGAAAATTTCAAGGAATTGTATGCAGATTTTCTTATAATTGCTGCTTTTCCGTGATGATTACCCTCCTGTGGTACCTGTCTGGCCTTACCCCCTGTGAGAAGCCCACTGTACGTTTTTGCAGCATCTGCCACCCAAGGATGAAGAGACAAGGCTGCAGCTGGACAAGGCTTTCTCTTGCCAGGGAGCTGGCGGTGGGGCCAAGAGGTGCTCGAGGGCCTAGCCACCCTTGATGGGAAAGAACAACTTATGGAAAGGTCCCTGCAAGCATTTCTCATGGGAAGAATACAGCTCTGTCTGCTGCTCCCACCCGCTGTGCCAGCCTCTTGACCACCCCGCGACCACCCCAGTGCCCAGCCAGCCATGACTCTGCCTGTTGAATTGTCACAGTGTGAATTCTGACACAAGGGCTTAGATGTTCACTGATTTGTACAGAATCCAAAAGGTTCTTCTGTGTTGCCTGCAAAAGTGATGCAAAACTGAATCCAAACTAAAACCTTTTCATTGTGTAAGTCAATAATGTACAAGATGCATCAGCAAATGCCAGGTAATCCTTGATTTTCATGTGTACCACAAAATGCATGGCAAACATGGTTATGATACTCTCTCAAAAAGGGTTTGCACAAATTTAGTGTTACTAGCATTAGTAATTTATTGTTCTTACTTACCCAGCTGATTACAAGAGTGAAAGCACTTGAAGGAAAGTTCTCTAAGTCCATAGAACTGCATTATTAAGATTTTATAAGATTATATAAAGACTCAAATTAACTGGTGATTGAATTAAATAGAATGTTGTGTTTGTATTCATTTTTTTTCCCTTCCGCTGTGAAAGTCTGTATGTTTTAATTTGCTTATGAATTTTTTTCTTTGATTAAAAGCATTTATTGTACAGGGTAAGAATATAATTTTGTGAGTGTCATTTCCATTACTCATGAAAAATTACTGTAGGAATACTTAAGGCCAGAATAATTATTTTTTAAAGAAATTATTTATTGCCTTGATTATATTTCCTTATGGCTAACAAATAATTTTGTAAGTTGAATTTTAAGGCATTTTAATTTCTCATACTGAATTTATTGACTAAACAATTTATAGTGGCATTTTGTTGACTACTAATTAAAAAATACCTGCAAGCACTCTTCCACAGCTTAGGTATTTAGGCCTCCTTTTATTCATTGCAAAGATATTGATGAGGAACTGAGTGAAAAGTAATTTTCTTGTATCAGATGTGAAGCTTATGTTGTCTGCAGTAGTTTTATTTTCATGTTAATTTTCAGTAATTTACAGTCTTTGAATATCTTTAGGGAGAGACTAATTCATAAATATTCAGATTTGGTTGAGTTAAGCAGAGCCAAAATTCTCAAATACTGAACATTTGTTCTCAAAAAAGCCATTTTTAGATGCCTCAGAATGATAGACCCAAAATCACAAAGAAGGAATACAATATTTGCTTTTTCATTTATGAATATAGGAAATTACTTACCTAACAATGAAAAAACTTTCAAAGTTTGAGAACTTTTGGGTTAACTTGAGGAAACAAGAATTTGGCTGGTTGCTGAGACCAAGATTAGTTTCAGCAGCAGGATGGGTGTATGTTTGGAGCGCTGTAGATCAGATGCCCTGTGGTTCCGATTCACAGGAGTCTAAAGTTCTCTCTGTCTATTTTTAAGTCAGGATTTTTTTTGAGGGTTGTAAACTCTATGTGTAATAATTCTACCATCTTTTCCTTTGAGAAAAAAACTACCCAATTGTATCCTTGGAAAAAAATATCAATGAATAACTTCCAAAAGTTTCTGAAGGACTTTTCCTGTCCAATTTGCTTGCATAACCTTCCTATATTGTAGCATGATTTGTGTTACATATTTGTGCTGTAAGAATGACATGCAAGTATTATGTTTAGCAAACAGTAATTTGTGCATGTCAGTGTTTGTTTAACACATGAACCTGGTGACCGAGCTTAAAAACCCACCTGCATCTTGCACTGCCATAATTGCAGTGGGTAATTTCTAGTTTAATATGTACTTACATACAGCACAAGTCATGAGGATGTGAAGTCATAAGTAACATTCAGTGAGATTATCCTAGAAAAACTATGGAGAAGATTATACAGGGTACTATTGAAAGGCATTTAAAGAGTAATACAACCATTCAACACAGTCTACATGGGTTCACAGAGGAAAGTCCTGCTTAACTGATTTGATAGCCACCTATGGTAAGGTCACCCACCTAGTGGGTGAAGGGAATGTGGCAGATATAGTTTTTCTGGATTTTAGTAAGCCTGTTCCTCACAGCATCCTTCTAGAAAAGTTGCCCAGCTGTGGGATGAGTAGGTTCACAGGGAGCTGGGTGAAGAATTGGCTCACTGGCAGGGCTCAAAGGGTTGTAGTGAATGGGGCCACATCTAGCTGATGATTGATTACCAATAGCATTCTTCAGGGTTCAATTCTAGGGTCTGGAGAGCATCTAGAGATCTGGGGGTGCTGGCTGTCAGCAGGCTCAATGTGAGTCAGCAGCATGCCCTGGCAGCCAAGAGAGTAAACAGCATCCTGGGGTGCATCAAGCACAGCATAAACAGACCGTGAAANCCTGTTCCTCACAGCATCCTTCTAGAAAAGTTGCCCAGCTGTGGGATGAGTAGGTTCACAGGGAGCTGGGTGAAGAATTGGCTCACTGGCAGGGCTCAAAGGGTTGTAGTGAATGGGGCCACATCTAGCTGATGATTGATTACCAATAGCATTCTTCAGGGTTCAATTCTAGGGTCTGGAGAGCATCTAGAGATCTGGGGGTGCTGGCTGTCAGCAGGCTCAATGTGAGTCAGCAGCATGCCCTGGCAGCCAAGAGAGTAAACAGCATCCTGGGGTGCATCAAGCACAGCATAAACAGACCGTGAAATGAAGTGATTATGCTGCTGTCCTTAACATTGGTACAGCCTCATCTTGGGCACTGTGTGCAGTTTTGGGCCCCACAATTTAAGAAGGATGTGAAGGTCTTTGAATACATCCAGAGGAGGGCAACAAAGCTGGTGAAAGGGCTGGAAGCAATGTCCTTATGAGGAGTGGCTGAGTATTTGGGTTTGCTTAGTTTGGAGAAGAGGCTGAGGAGCAACTTCATTATTCCCTGCAGCTCCCTTAGAAGGGGTCATGGAGAGGGAGGTGCTGAGCTCCCCTCTCTGGGATCCAGTGATGGGATGTGTGGGAATGGTTCAGTGTGGTTCTAGGTGAGGTTTAGAGTGGACATAAGGAAGTATTTCTTTACCAAGAGGATGGTTAGAAAGGCTTCCTAGAGAGGTGGTTGATGTCCCAGGCTTGTCAGCATTTAAGAGGTATTTGAACAATGTCCTCAGTAATATGCTTTAAGTTTTGGTCAATGCTGAAATGGTTGGAAAATTGAACAAAGTGATTGTTACAGGTTTTTTTTTTTTTCAATTAAAAATATTCTATTTTATTCTAATGAAGGTAAGCAGAAAGTTGTAATAGCTCGGATTCATCTAAAGGGGCCCATCTTTTGTTTAGGCTTTAACAGCAAGTACTTTGATTTTATTTATTTCCATCTGAGTAGTTCGATGAAATTTTTAAGAATGTACTCTTTGGACCTGTGTACAAAGTCTTGTGTACCAAAGCGCATATGTCCATACTATGGAATATGTACAGACATCATACCTACATTCACAAGTTATGTAGAAGAATACAAAAAACCATTATTTCTAGATGTTCATACACACAGTTATCTAATTTGCACTAAAATCACAATGACTATTCTGTGATTGACAGGCATTTTACCTTTCTTAGGTGACATGAGAAAAGTTACAGGTTCTCTGAAACTTCCATAGTTTTCTTTTTTTGGTGTTACATTTTTCCTTTTCTTCTCTGAGAAGAAGCTTTCAAGAACAACAACAAAAAAATTTTATTCTTACACTGTTGGAATGTATTGATCCTTCCTGAAAGGCATTGCAGGGAGCAGTGCTTGATGTGTTATTCCATCTTTGTCTTCAATCTGTCCTACTAGAATTGTACCAGGTACTTCTGAAGTAATTATTTTACCATATAACAGAGCAAATAATTACAGGTTTTCTTGCAGAACTTACTATATGAGGAAATTATACTACAATATGGCCTGGAGCCAGATGAATCAAAGTAATCAGCTTTATCCACTGGGGCTTTTTCCGACACCTTTGTTAGTTTGTCAACAGTTTTAAATCTGATAAAATCTCAAAGATGGTAGATATGTGGACTGTTTTCACCTTTACTGAATCAATATAGCATAAAACAGACCTGGGTTACAAGCTGGAATTCTGTAGCACCCTGAAAATCCAGTTAAAAGGAAAAAACCTTCACAGGTAAATGTTTAGTGATAGCTGGTGAGTTCACATATTAAAGCTTTTGGTAAGACTTCAACATTGCCTCCACTCTTGGATGTAGTCGCATCTTTGGCATTTTGCATTTTATCCTCTCAGGAACATGCACCCAAGAGAAACACTGCTAACCCTATTTTAATGCCAGCACAGTATTTCTCAGTAAGAAATACTGGCTGTTCATTGTGTCAGAGCTTCAGGGGATGAGAGGGAGAGAGTCTCACATTCAGTTGGGTTTGGAGCTTGCTTTGCTGCAGACCAAGGTGACTGCCTGCCCCTGTGTCTTTAGACCTGTTTTTTGCAAGGGAGTGAAATGCAGAGATCTTGGAGTGCAGTGGTAACTATGCATCACATACTGCCCTACTGTGTGGAAACCGCTGTCCATCCAAAATCCACAGGGGTGTGCACCTGGTGAGACCAGGAGCCCTGTCTGCTGGCACAACTGGCTGACTGAGGGGATACACCAGTGCTGGTCCTCCTTCCAGAGCTACCTTGGCTTGTGCTGCATGAGGCATTTCTGCACTTTGTTAAATCTTCATATGAAGGTTACAGCTGGAGAGAGTTGGAAGTGGAGAATAACAATGGTCTGACTTCAGCAAAGTTGTTAATATTGCACTACTTGGCTGAGTTCAGATAGATTGTACAAGTACTTAAACTTTCAGGTTATATTTTATTTACTCTTTTTTTGCAAGTCAGCAAAAGCCAAAAGAAAAATGGAATTAAAGTGTACTTGCATGTTTACAAATTTTTTGTTCCTGAACAAAAATAAATGAAGCATTGCTAATGAAAGCTGAAAAAGCTCTCACAGCAAATAAAATTAATACATTGGAAAAACTATTATTCTGGAAACTTACACTGTGATAGCAGAAAAATGATGGCAAATTAGAAATATCCAAATCTTCTAACAGCTGTTCAAACATATTACTATGCACAATTTGCTTTCCTAAAGTGTTTAAGCAAGTTGTTTAGGTGCCTGTGAGACAAGCTAGTTGTACATGCATCCAGCCTGTGGAAAATGGAAAACCTGTAACTGAAACGTAATCCATCACATAAAGGTAATCCATCACGAAAAATAGAATAAGATTTATATTATTTGTATTCATATTAAATGCTTTTCTAACTAATTACTTTTTGAAATAGTTTTTGTAGTATTGTTTAGATCCATTTCTTTAGCTGTAAGTTTTACTTTTTGTGAAAGGGTCAAAGAATCATGAAATTTATCCAAGTGAATGCTACTAGTGTGTGGAACACAGTGGAAAGGACTGGAATCTTAATCCTAAAACACATAACTTTTTGCATGGGGACAAGAAGGAAAATTAAAAATTTCAGAATGAGATTGCAAACCTGATCACTTCGGAGGGACAGATAGATCCATGAGCAGCCTATTGGTTTCTATAGCTATTTATTGTAAACCTAATGTGGAGGGAAGATTTTTCAGAAAAAAAACCCAAACAAAGAAACAAGCAAACAAAAAAGAAGCCCAAAAAACCTCACTAGCATGTAGTTCTCCTATTTGTTTGGGGTTTTTAGTTTTTGCTGTTCATTTTGAAATCAGGAAGCCAGTTAAGGCTGGGTGAAATGGTCAGATCCAAGTGCAATGAGGCTGGAGGTAATAACTAACTAAACAGAAAAGCACAGCCAAGGACAATTTACCTTAGAGGTCCTGAGTCGCCTGAATCATGTGTGGGCTTAATTCTTATGAAAAAATAATGGGAATTTCTTGTCCAAACCTCAGAACTGCAATTTTCTAAAGTATCTCAATATGTGCTTCTGCAGACCTTTTAGAGCCAAGGACTGCCTTTACTGCGTGCTGCTAGCTGATGGTGGACCTGTGTTTGTTTATGCCTACCCTGCAGGTCAGTCATATTTTAAAAGTGAAGTACAGGTAATATACCAATCTGCATTCAACACAGAAAGGTGCATTTTTAGCAACTTAGCTGCTACAAGTCAAGCATACCAGAAAAACAATGAGTCACTTTTGCCATGTGGTGCCATTCGGCATGAGTTAAAATATAGCTTTTGAGAATGTCAACAGCTGTTTAGAGACGATTTGTTATTTTGCAGAACTATGATTTTGTGAAGTTATATAAGCCCTAGTTCTCAACGACACGTACCCTCAGCTGGGTAGCAGTTTCCAAAGTGTCCACGACCCCTTGGCTTTCAGCAGGGCTTTTGGTCTTAAGTCATCCATGTGTTTTTGAAAATGTGACCATATGGTGCAGGAGTTTAAATTGAGCTGCCTGTTTTTGAAGTGTTTGCCTTCACTCCTTTAAGCCTTGACTGATACTACTTTCTCTTTTAGCTTGAAAGTGCAGACACCTAGGACTAGCAGGTTATCCCCTAAATACCCTCCCAGATTCACAGCAATAATTGCATGTTTGTTTGCACTCAGCCATTCCCATCAGATAGGTTGAGATCATGGCATGCTTTTTCAGTGTCTATTTAAATGCTGTACTGTGAATTAGTAGGCATCTACTTTCCCAGCTCTCACATGTAGATTCTCAATGGCTCTTCCAATCATTTAAAAAAACAGGGGCTTGTAACCTGCTACATAGAAGCAGCAGTGAAATGAAGGATGGGAAGGAACTCTCAGTCAGTAGTTCAAGCCACCCATCAGCACCTCCTAAAACCCCTCTACAAAATTTTCAGGCTATATCCTAGAGCCTGGATGGGTTTTATTGCTATTATTCATTCTATTAGGAAGCTGTTACAAAATGTTGTGTTTGAAAAATTATCCTTTTAATTGCAAGTTGGAAATTGTTTACAGTCAATTGTTCATCTGCCAATGTCATAAATACACATTTGCAGAGGTATTGATTGCTTTTTTTTCTGTCTGGTTTGTACTTGGACACATTTACAGGGCAATTAAATGTTTCTGTTTTATGAGGCTGAGCAAGGTTCTTGTCCAGGTATTCTATAACTTATTCCTGGGCTTATTGATTGATTATAAGCCTTTTCTTTGTATGCATAGACTATGGTTTTAAATACATATGGCTGTAGAGGGCTTAAGACCCAAGCTGTCTAGCCACCTGTGGTACTTCCTAACTGTTGGACTATCACGGAAAGAAGGGAATCAGTCATTGCTTTTCTAAAGAGACAAAGGGACCAGTTGTTTGAACAAAAAACATATCAGTGTATAAAAGAATGGGTTTGAATACTGATTTCTCACAGATGTTTGCGTATAGACAGCTAAATGGACAAGGGATCACAGGGATGATTTTCAGGCACATGCATTCTTCCCTTCATTATTTTCTATTGACTAACAGAGACATCCCACAATTTAGCTGGCTGCAAATCAGAATCACATCCAGCTTGCTATCTTTCAGTGGGCAGAGAGTTTAAGCACTTATTGCATTTGATTTGTGGAGTTGGATATCCAGTTTTGTCACTGTTTTGAGTATCAAAATGCATGAGTTCCTGTTTGGCTATCACCTTCTTGTGTGGGGCCTGTGCTAGGTTACATAATCCATCCTTGGTGTCTGTTTATCTGCATTGGAAGAATCTTTTGATATTACTTTTTTTCTTTCCTCTTATTGTTTCTGTATTTCTCATAGAGGTGGCATAATTGGTGAAGAACAGCATTTATTATTTTGAAAGACTTCTACTACTCTTTTGTTTCCCAGAATATTCCCTCAGGGGACAATCCATTTAGTTCAGACCATAGCCTTGTGTACGGACTGGAAGCAGAAAATGATAAAATAATTTGAGCAGAGGCAAGAAGGTTAGCTTTTGAATTTTATTATTTGATTGTATGGCCCTGAACAAATGGATCTGTTTCATGAAAAAATTCTCTCTCTAAATTTGTGATAGTGGTATTTGAGAAATAGGGGGACTTGTGAGACTAATGACTGTCCAAAAATTGGCTGAGAAGTTGCAAATGCAAAGGACTATACAAAATTACCAAAAGTTACTCCTGTGGGATAATTATGGATAAAATTTGTTTTGTTTGTAACAGAGTTTGCTCATATACTTTCTGTTATTCTCTTCTTAGTGTTCTGGACCTTGCTTATGATGGAATTTATATATGTTGTTAATGCTGTTTATAAAAACCCAGACTAATTTCTACCATGGTTGAAAGCACTGAAGGAGTCTTCTGGAATGCCACCCCTCCTAATTATGTAGTACTTATAGCTCCATGCTTAAACAGATACCAGTTACATCATAAAGCTCTTTATTCTAGAACTTTTGAAGTTTCTCTTTTTTCTATAATGTCAGTTTTAGTATTGTGGATTGAAATGATATTAGAAAGAAAAGGCTTATGTGGAAAACACATACTAAAGTGCATAAAAAGGCTTGGAAAGGTCTGTTATGAGTGAGGTACAGGCTTTATGCATTCATATGTCAAAATGTAATTGCTTTGGGTTTATACTGTGGTAGTTCAGTACAGAATTCATCTCATGACTGCTTTGAGTGCAAATTTATGTACCATTCACAAGGCATTGCAGTGAAGGAGAGGTAAATTAAATGGCAACAAGACAATAGTATGGATAGATGAGAGAACTTGATTGCTGTTTGTCGCTGGTTATAACCTTTAGTTGTCTAGTAGCTGTTCCAAAGTAATAAAAATAATGAACCCTGACCATAAAAATGAACCTCATTGAGGCAGTGCTGTTGATGGAAATGACCAATTTTTGTACCAGCAAACTTTAGCAAACCCTGAAACAGACCATAATAGAATTGGTGTGTAAGCAGAAAAAAATTCATTTACTTTCACTAGGACCACAAATTTCCTAATTGGTGTGTGAAGGTTCAGCAACTGCTGCTCAACAGTTCTTTGTAAAGGCAAAGCAGCTCCTTTCCTACAACAATCTGAAAGATCAACAGGGATTACACATGTTTGAGCTGAGAGACCTCACTTGAACTCACAGAAAATTCACAGAATCTAAACCCAATGAGAGCATCTTAGTTCAGCCCTACCCCTTCAGAGAGAATAATTCAGAGACATGACTACTCTCTTCAGGGAAATCAGAAGGCTGTTACTGGTTTCTCTGTCTATTTTCACTGACAGTATCCCTGGGTGAGACTTTTTACACCACATGAACATAATGATGCTGCTTCCAGATGGGTGCCAGTGTTGCTACATGGCATTGCATTGCACTGCGGTGGATCTATTAACTCAGTCTGTTTCTTGCTCTGTATTCGACATTGGTGCCCATCTCTGTGACACATTTATGTTCATTCCTTTTATTTTTCTGCCATCTGCAAGCAGCAGTAAAAGGAAGAACAAAACAATAAAAATGGCATTGGTTTTGGTCCATTTAAAACATGCAAATTAAATATTTCCTAGAGAAGTGGAAATTTGAGATAAGCTAGGTTCAGTGTAGAGTCTCTAACTGTACTGGAGACTGAAATCGCTCACATGCTTGAGATTGTTTCAATGTAATGAATTTAAGCACCAAAGTACTACAGTATTTAATACAATTTTTTGTCTCAGATACATTGTATTTAGATTTATTTGTCATTGATGGGAGAAACTGTTCGTTCCCTATATAGTTTTGACTGTACTAGGGATGATATATTTATTGAGACAGCGCAGTGGTGACAAAAAATAATCAGGTTCTGTTTCGTCATTGCCTATTCCTCTTTAGAGCTGCTGCTGCTGATTGAAATACAGTGAATATATCTTTACTTACTTGACAAGAAAGACATGTTAAATGTAAAGCATTTTTTTTCTGGCTGCTCTCCTATTTTGGTGAAATCCTTGACTTTGTGAAGAATTGAGCACTGACACCTTCACTGGCTTTGTTCAGAAAGTGGTTGTCTGACATGTCAGGAAACCAAATCTACAGACCAATTCAAACATTGAGTGAATATTAATGAAATGTGTTTTATGGAGTCCATTCATTCTAGAAATTATTCCACTGAAAATAAATTATGGACAAAAACCCCATATAAACATAATTAATAAACTATTACCCTAACAGTATGAAAGAGTAACATTTTATTTTAAAGAAATATAGCATCAAATTATACAGTGGTAGATTTAACAAATCCATTGTTGAATCATGTTGTATAGTTGGGCAAAGCCAAGTATGTTTTTGGAGACAGGGGATTTAAAAGAGACTGTGAAACAGACAATGGCTCCATTAAATGAATAATGCACCTAGAATGACAATAGCAGTCCCGATCGCTCCTATCACATTTGGACAGGCAGATTGCAAAAAAGGTAGCCAAAAGCCTTGAGGTAAAAAGTTCTGGATTTCAAGAATATGTGTTATGAAAAAGAAAAATTACTTGAGGTTACTGCTTGTTAATTTTACTGTATGTCTTTTTTACTTTGTGGCATGAGCAATGGTAAATAACTGGCTTATTTGTGCTTCATCCTTTCATCCCCATGCAATTCATGTTTTTATAGCCTTCTGTCATGCTCTACCAATTTTTCTCCCTCCTATAGGCTGTAGAAGTTGTCTTGAATCTCCAGTGGGTTTGTTTGGTTTGGTTTGGTTGGTGTTTTTGGTTTTGTTTTGTTTATTGCTGTTTGTTTGTTTTTTACTGAAAATGCAAATGGTACATGTTATAGTCTATATAGTGGCAGAATTCTGTTTTCCTCTGTTCCTTTCCTACTAAATTCTAGCTTTTTTTAAATTTTCCTCAGGTTTTTTTGCCTGTTTTCAGAGAACAGCCCACATTATGCATCCTCTCTTTCTGCATATAACAGCTGATTTGGAGCTTATTGCTTCTTAGATTTACAGACTGTTGGTTTTCCACAGTTGTGTTTCTTTCAGTTATTGAGGATGAATTTATTGTCATTGCAATGACAATCAGAAGATCCTTTGATGAATCTTGGCAGTCAGCTTTCATTTTCACTACTCTGAATAGTTTTGGTATTACCAGTAAGCCTTCCCACCTCATGTTCTTTTCTGAATCATCTTTGAATGTGTTGAATAATAGCAGTGCTGACAGATCTCTTGTGGGAAATGGCCATTGGCTTTCTTTCAGAGTGGAAACTGCTTACGTATCCAATCTGGACCCTTTTCAGACCCCTTCAACAGAGGTGTGACACTGCAGCAAGACAATTGGCCATGGTTACTTTACAGGAAAAACCTTAGGGAAATAGTAGTTTGGACATGAGAAAGGAGCATGGAGAAATGTAGCAATGACACAGGGAACCTGTTCACATCTGTGGAAGATTTAGGCAGAAGTTGGTCTGCCTGAGGCTCTGAGCTGAATTGTCCTATGACGCTGGAAATGTAGAAGCAACTTCTTTTGCCCAGTTTTGCTACTTAATCCAAATTCTTCTTCTTCCTGTGAGATGCTGACATGACTGAATGTAGCCTTTCAGAAAGACCCATGGTATAAAGGAATGGAAGACAGAATTTCAAAACTAAAATCATGGAGATCATCTTTAACTTGGTTAAGACATTTTAAGTGTCATTATGTTGTGGTGTTGTTGCAAGCTTCTGCCTACTTCCCAAATCAAAGATCAATTTTTAATCTGTTATGCTATGTATTAAGGATCACTTTATTTTATGTGTTAAAGAGTTATATGATCTGACCTTATCAAACTAGTTCATCTTTTAATCAAAATTATATTCACTTCCCTATGTTCAGCATTTCCACTTTATTAACATTTTCTTCTGCCTCTGGAGCCTGGTGTGCTCTTTGCTATGCATTTGAGAGCACAAAATGTTTGACATGAATACAGTAGTGCTCTGGTGGAAATCAGTAATTTTAAACATGACCTCTTAGCATAACTTAATTTCATGCTCCTTTAGCACCCTACTGTCAAATCTGCTTAATACCTGTACTTTAATTTTGCTCACATTTTACTCCTAAATATGTTTCTGCCAAATGTACTCTTGCCATTAAATTGATAACACATGGTGCAATCATTGCTTCTGAGACGCAGTAAGAAAGATTTGCTTCCTGAAAGGGGTTATTATTTCCACATTGGATACATTAACATACATAGACCATTAATATAAGTTTCAAGGAACCAGAGATAATAAATTTTACTGAAATTCACATGGACTTTTATTCTTTTTTTCTTTTTTATTTAAAGTTTTATTGTTGCTTTATCCTGGTTCACTGGGTGCTTTGACCTGACACTCATGGGAACATTGGAATAGTTAGATTTGTCCAGACCAAGGCTTTTCTAGCTCTGTATGCTGTTCTAGTGGCCCACAACACATTCTCAGGGAGGAGTAGAAGAGCAGGACAAAGTTTCCTGAGTGTCCCAGGCATAAAATTTCAGCTTCAAGAGATCTGCAGTTTAAAGGTTTGTTTTGGGGCCCCTGGCAACCTGACTTAGTAGATGGCATCGCTGCCCATGGCAGTGGGGTTGGAAATAAATGATCTTTAAGGTCCCTTCTCATTCAAACTATTTTGCTTTGGTTTTAGCTAGAGCTGGTATCTGTACCATTATTTGTCTCTACATTTCTCTGTGATACCCTCATAACTTTTAAACCATGCACTTTTGGCATCTGTGCAACTTATGGCAATGTGTTACAGAATTTATTGTCCCATGGTGTGAAAAGCTCTCTGTCCTTTTGATTGTTTTCAGCTGCTTCTTGATCACTGAATTGGCCCCTAATTTCTTTCCTTTGATGGTGAACAGTCATTTTGTATTTACTTTCTCCAAGCTGTGATTTCATGTACTCTTGTCATGTATTTCTTTCCCTTCTGTTTTCGGTGACTCAGAACTTCTGCGAGTTCACTGTCTTTAGTGGAAAAATCTAATAATTTATATTGGAAGGATAGCAGACTTCAGATGTAACCTGTACCTCACAATATCCTATCAGTCAAATCAGTTCAAACAATGAGCTACATTCTGTTATTTACAGTCTTGCTGAACTCTGGATCTGTGGTGGACTGTGAGAAATAGCACAGTGGATGTTGTTTTTGTAATCTTAATGTCAATGAGTACCATTTAATTTATCAAGTTAATTGTGTTGTTAGATAAACAATTCCAAGAAACGCTGTTTAGTAATTTCTGAGATGCCTTCTGGAATTTTTTTTGAAGATTTACAGAAATTTTTAAATATATTGAATGTTTGCATAAGACTTATCTATGGGATTTTACTTAGATAGAAAAATATTACTTAAATAGCAGTATGACTGTGTACATGCACTTTTGAAACAATGGATTGAATGTGTGCTTTGGTAGGTACAGGATCATCCTCCAAAAATGTGCTTTTGAACTTTTAGTTTATTTGATATGGCCAAAACTGGTAAGAATTTACTTCACTAAAATGGGCTTCATTCACTGCTTCTATTAAAACAAAAAAAGTGTAAAAGCACCAGTTTAGTCACTACTTAGGTGGTGTTCAATTCTTGTCAAACCAACCTATTCATACTGTTTTAATTAGGCACTGAGGTAATATAGCTAAATCATAAACTGATTTTGGCTCATCACAAAATTGTTTGAAAATTGGTTTTTGAGGTCTGCAGGTAGGGAAACAAATCCACACCTTTTCATTATGTGTTATTACTTGCATTCTGAAATTCAAGATAATATTTCATACTTATTGCAACAAATATCACAGTGAAGCAGTTATTGAAACTATAATTGACAAACAGTTTAGAATTATTTTAAATTGTTTACATTAACAGATGTTCATGCATATGCTGTTTATTTTCATAAAAACAGTATAACAGTTTTCTAGTGTTTTATGATATTAATTTCCATGGTAGTAAGTCTGAAGTGGTACACAGACAAGTGTATAGGTGGTAAATGAGCCATCAGTTCATGCTTCACTCATTCATAGGTACAACCTCTGGGACTCCCTTCTGAAACTGCCTGCTTGTCTCTGTCTGTAAACAGGGCCTAGGCTGAGTGACTGGGATCATCTGCTCAATGTATGCCATTAGTGTTTCTTCCCCTGGAAGACTTTTGTCTTTGAAAGTTAAAGATGTCTGACTTCTGTGATTGTTTTCCCAATAAACTCAGCTCTTGTTCTGCACCCAAGAGGAAACTACAATTTCCTCTCTAGGATATTTTTTATTCTCCCTGTCCAAACTAATTTCTCCACTCTTCATGTTTAATTTTGATTTTTTTTTTTTTTTGGAGGGGGAGTTTTTTTGTGGGTTTTGTTATTGTTTAGACATCTATATATTATATATGGTCAGCAAACTATCTAATCTAAGGGCTATGTCACCAGTTATGGGTTTCATACTAGCAAATAATATTTAGCCTAACTCTTTCTGGATATAGTTGTAGAGGGGTTTTAAATCTAACAGTTGCTTGTTGAGACATGGATTTATAATGAAAGGTAGGAACAAATACCCGAATTTTTTATTTGTGTCAAATCCAGAGGGTTTTGATTTTAATTCTTTTTAACATGTATTGAGAGTCCTACTTTGCTGTCTTTCACAGCTGCTTCAAACACTGGTTGCTCTTGCAGTATAAATTTATTTTATCAATTTGCTTTGCATATCTATGTCCAGGCTAGTAGTCCTTATAAACGAGTGTATCTTGTGTATCCTTGACAGAAGCTGCAATAGTGTTGGTACCTCAGTGCTGCCTGAGCATTTCTGTTTTTTCTTATAGTAAGTGAACATATGTATTTAGCACTGGCCTTCTGAAGCTTTGTTGGATGAACTCCTTTGAACATCAATGTCTTCCAAATATTTGCAGCTTCTTGCTGTGGAGCTCTGTGACTTTTATCTTTGTCTGCCTCTCTTTTCTCCTGATTAGATCTAGCGTGACTTTGCAGTTGGCTATTTTAGTAGCTCTTTCAGTGAAAATCTGTTGATTTCTCTGGAACTTTAAAGGCACAGGCAAGCATGTAGGAAACTTGATCATAGTGGTGTTTATCATTCTTTAAAAAAGATTTAATCATACTCATAATGCCTAGTCATTCTGCCTTCTCAGCCTGTCGTCCACAGGCTTTTAATATCTAGAAAGCAACATGTCTTTTTCTGTGTGACTTCTAGAGATTGAGATCTGTAAGGATTGTAATGTGGGCGAGTATCTTAATTATATCAACTACTAGAAGAACTGACATTTTAAAGAGAGTTTTGATTAACGTGTAATGCAATGTTACCAGAAACTGTAAGCATTGGTATCCCTTGATTGATTGGTGTTCTTTTCTTATTTGTCCAGTCACCTATCTCCATAATGACTTGCATTATGGGATTCTGAGATTATCTGAGCTGATGTGCCATGCTTGGCTCCTTGCACAAAAGCCAGAGGGGACTGACAGATTCAGGACATTTCTACCGAGTCTGTGCAGTAACCAACCTTCCCAAAGGATCAGCCATCAGTTTCTCATGAGCTAACATCAAAAAATCCTAGCAGAATGGTTTGGTTGTTGTGTTTACCATGATTTCTAACATCTTCCTGCACATTTATCACACTTTCCAGTCTAGGGATGGGACTATTAAGGAGACAGTAGCTCACGAGTTCACCAGTTTAGGTGGGTACAAGTATTAGCTGGAAATGGGCTTGAAAACACTCAGTGGGAAAGATCCATTTTTCCATCATGGTGGTTGTATCTCTAGGTATGGTAGCACCTGGATATTACTGTGTGATGTTTATAGAATATGTACTACTGCTGATTAATAAAAATTCAGTCTCCTGTTTTCAACTCAATGAAGAATTACCTAATACTTTATTTTCATGATCTTTCCTTACTTGGGAGTTGAACAAGGCCCCAAATAAATATTTCAGATTCCAAAATTAGATACATAAATCTAATTCATAATAGATGTTTTAGATATTGAAAGACATCAGCATGCAAATACAGATACTCAAGTCTGTTTCCAAGTGATTACATGTTATTGGCATCTCTGAGTGGCAGTCCTGTGTTCATAATGTTACTTTTCTATGAGAAAAAAATGCCTTATATTTCCATATTGCTAACCAAATGGCTGAGGCAATGAAAAGGCTGTGTCTATTTCACATAACTACCCCCTTTGTAGAAAAAGCAGACATAAGGAGTGGTAGCGTTAGGTCTCATGCTTGTTGCGGACCCCAACATTCTGGTCCAGGTGACCCCATGGGTGGATCTTGTCTTCCCCACAGCACACCACCCTGAAAATGGCAGTCTTGCTCAAAGCTTACCATTCCTAGCACTGTGATATATTCATTGCCAAAGTGCATGCTCTTGTGGATAGGGATTGTCTGTGTGCTAACATTCTCCTTGAGGTTGCATTGCTGAAATTAAAGACAACAGGGTATAGAAAATGACCAGATTAATATCTAGAGCTAAAAAGCATTTACAGGTTGTGTAACAAAGTGTGGACTACTACCTATAGCCAGTTCTGCTTGTTCACTGTTCTACTTCTATTGTACAAGAGGATATTTCTTTGGTGAACACAAACACGCCAGGATATCTTCCCTTTCCACTTCTCTCACTGGCAGTGCCAGAGTCTTAAGCATTGAGCTTTTGACAAATGGAGTCTGTAAATGTCCATGGGAGACAAACACAAAAAAAGAAAAAAAAGGCATGCCTTTTTTT
>VXBX01003476.1:784113-794951 GCA_013400415.1 Scytalopus superciliaris
TTTTTTTCAGTTTTAAAGCTGTTTATATACCTGTTCTCCTTATTTAGTAATAGTTCTGTTATACTCACCAGGACCTAGCTGAAACAATCTGCAGTCTAGTTCATTAATACCAAGTATTCATCAATCAGAGGTCTTTTTGTGGTCCTGAATCAGTTAAGTTGGAAGAAGTTAAGCATCAATTTTTACATAGTTCTATTTAAATTACATTTGTAATTTTAAATTTTCTACCTAATCACAAAATATTCTGATTTTGAAGGGACCCTAAGGGGTCATGGGGTCCAGCTGCTTAAGTGAATGGCCTCTGTGGGGGATTGAACTCATGATCTTAGTGTTATTAACACTAGGCTCTAACCAACTGACCTCACGTCAGGGTCACAAACCCCAGTTTTTGTAACAATGTTGTAGGTCCACAATCTATGTGTATGGAATCTTGCAAACTACTGAGGTTTTAAATTATACTGACTTTTTGAGAACAGGGCACAGAAATTAAATGAAAATGAAGAGAATGTAATATGGTATTTGAAGCCATTTACTTTGGTAGACAAAGAAAGCAATTACAGTATATAGGTATTATTTCTTTTTCCATAGTAATATGCTACCTTTGCCTCTTTTTAAAATTTATTTTATTTTCAATATGCAAAATAAAAAAATCTGTGAATGTCTTAAAATATGTGGTACAATTGTAACAGATGCAAAACACAGGCAGCTCTCATGCTTTCTGTACCTGAAAAAATGATAATGAAATTCCCAACTTCCTCTGGAGCCTCACAGGCTGGTAGCTCTGCATGTCACAGAATGTAGATGTTGTTGTCATTATGGCTGTAAAAATATTGTGGATGGGAACTTAATGTGAGCCAGGACCAAAGCAGAGCTTTAGCTCAGAGAGATATTTTTGGCAGGAATATTAATAATGAAAGTAAAGCAATTATGTCTCCAGACATATTCTCTGCGTTTCCCTGCTACAACCTGTGGTTTATCTCTCCCTCTCCCTCATAGTAAATCTTCAGCATTCTTTCTTCTTGCCAGAATTTAAGGTCACTTTCAATGAATTTGTATTAGTAAGTAGGAGAGAAATTGTCAGAGATGAATTGTGGGCAATATCTATAAAGCAAGCCCAAGAATAGCTTGGAGCTAGCTTTTTATAAACAACTTTTTAGCCAAAGATTATTAGGTTTCTCTTCCCCGGTATCTCTGTGTTCCAAGGGAAAGTGTTTTTTTTTTTTTTTGGTTTTTTTTTTTTTTTTTTTTTTTTTTTTTTTTTTTTTTTTTTTGTTTTGTTTTTTGTTTTTTTTTTTTTTGTTTTTTTTTTTTAAAAAAAAAGGATAGACATGCCTTTTCTATGTTATCTGGGAGCCTCTCTTCATGAGATGAAATGTCAAGTTGACTTCACAAAGCTTTTGTGTCTCTTGAGACTTTGTAGAAGAGATTTCTCAATCTTTAATCTTGCTCCATGTTGGTGGGACAAAATGGTATGAAGGGTCTCATCAACAGTGATGCAGTTATGAGAAAATGTACTGCAGAAGTGCCATACCTTGAATTATGGGTGTTTTCATGCAGAAGGATACAGTTTAGGGGGCTAATTTCTCTATTGTTAATAAAGAGGATTTTTTGTTTCTATGTCTACTAATATTTATGAACACACAGGTAATAAGCAAAATAAAATCCTGAAGTGTTTTCCCCAGGACTGGCTACTGAGAAGTTAAATTCTTGCTTCCAGTTACTTGCTACTCAATCACATAACTTATTATTTCTTAGTATCCTTCAAATAGTAAGCAATCATTTAAAAGTGCTGAGGAAATTTATGATGAGTTAAATATATGGAGTTATTTTTTCACATTGCTCAAAATTCTGCATGTGATCTGACTTGTAGCATTTGTCATAGACTGCGGTGTTTGAATAGTGCAATCAACGAAACCTCAAAATAAATAGTTGAAATAACAGTCCCAGAACTAACAAAGACCTTAATCTGCAACATCCGTAGGACTTATTAGCTGACCACAGTTCTTGTACTGACATCATTTTAGGAAGGCAAAAAGTAGCTCCTATGACTTTTTTTAATGTGTTGGTTAAATAATAAATCCAAAATACAGTCTGCCAGCTTTCTAGACTTGATAGTGGTTTAATAATAGTATTGTAACATGAATGGCAGAGCAGAAGTATACTGACTGTGCCTGTCAGTTTACTAATATGGTGGGACAGTGCCTGTTTCTGTCAATGAATATTTAGATTTTTGTGAAAAACAAAGTTGGCATGTAAAACATCTGAGGTTTCAATAGCTTGTGTGAATGGGCAGGAATCTTGTTCTTTACTGTTTCAGAGGCTCTGGGACAAAATCCTTTCAGTTTTTCACAATACCAAGTACAGCTATGTCCACAGCAGTGGCAATCCACACCAGTTTCCTCCATTTCTGTCAGCCTCCAGCTGACACTCATAATTTCATCTTCCTTCTCAGTTTGTCAGTTCTCTCTCCTGCCTTGGTTATATTCTGAGATGGCAGGACTAGGTCAGCACTGAAATTAAATAGCTAGTTGTGGAAGTTATATAGTCACTGTGGTTTATTTCTTATTCTAAGAGAAATTGCTCTCAGTACTCTCTGGAGGAGGCAATGTCCTGTTGGCTTCTACTGGAATTGCAATGACACTTCCAGTTCAGGGCCACACAGCTGGAAAGCAGCTTTTCATAAAAGGTGGTGGATGCTGTGTTGAAACTCTGGCAATAGGCCCACGTGGCAAAGAAAGCCAGTGGTATCCTGGGCTGCATTGGAGGAGTTGCCACCAGAAAGAGGGAGGTGACACATCCCCTCTAATCAGCACTGATGAGGTCATACCAGGAGTCCTGTGTTCACTTCTGGGCTTCACAGTGTGAGACCTTCATGAGAAGCAAAAGGAAAAAATAATTCAAGTAAAAATAAAAGAAGATAATATTGTGTAAGTTTAAAAAAACTCAAACAACAGTGGGAGTACCTACCTAGGGGCCTGCCAGTACAGTTTGAGGAAGAAAAACATTGAAACACACAGAGATTCTCAGAACAAGAATATTAAAAAACTAGTGACAAGGCAAATTACTTTTTGTTGCAAGTAATTAGAGCTGTTTTTAAAAAAATACTTCTCAGCTCTTTGATTATTCAAGTGATACATAAAATACAATAGTCAGAATAACTCTGCAACTTCTGCTTTAATATTGTCAAATAGGTTTTTGAGCATCAGAAATTAGTAGTGATTAATATCTTGCCTTCTTAGAATGTGTACATCCTAAAAAAGAAAAAGCAAGAGTTTGTAGTTAAAATGGCTTTGATACTTGAAAATGCACTTAACTGAGTGTCCTGATCATGCTGTGTTATCAAGACTTAGCAACTCCTGAGCCTATGAATATATTAGGCATTTTTGACAATGAATTTTCATTTGTGACTATTGAATCAAGAATATGAGAAATAGTATATAAAAAATTTTATATGGTTATCAAAGTCAGAACAGCATGATAATTCCACTTCAGTATCTGTGTGCTAGAAGTTGGCAAAGTGAATGTTTTCTCTTCCAGCGGCAAAGCATTTGGGCACAGCATGAATGCAATGCTCTCCAGACTTAACATTAATATTCTGCATTCTTACACCTCCAAGGGATAATGACAACTTCAGTTATTTGCCTGGATCAAAATCAGATGAATGAAAACAACTGCAAAGCTTTTAAATTAAGGTGGTGTATTAAGGAGTGCATTTTACATGCTGTCGCTATGAGAATGTCTGCAAAATTGCATGGCATACTTCAAATAAACTCTTTAATCTGTTTCACAACCCTGCAATATTAAAGCCTGACATGGCATTTACATAAGGGAAAAATTGTTTATAGAGGGTAAATTGTAGGTGAAGATATAATACAAACATTTGTAAAATGGGAAATAATTGTTTCTTACACAGTTTATGCACACAGTCTTCTCTTGTGCTTGTATTTTTTCAGCAGGTCACCTTTCTGCTTCTAATAAGAGTGGATTTTTGCTGTACAAAAACTGATTTCATAGTTGTCTGATCTGTGCCAAAGCATTTCAAAGAGGACTACACTGTTGTCTCAAGTACACTGCCTTTCCTTCTGCCTTCTAGAAATGTGCTTCAAACTTTGCAATATGAAATACTTCCTTATCTATGGTGTAAAAGCTAATTTTTGAGGATAGTTGTGATGGCACTCCTCTCTCAGACAAATCCTCACTTTTTTTAGTCATATTAGTAAATATTGATGGAAAATTCTCAAAATAAAAGTTTCAAAAATTAAGATAATCTTCCTAGAGGTATCAGACACGTCATGGCTTTGATAAATAAACCCAAAAATTGTTTACTTACTTTTGGAAGTAAAGAGATTTGATTTGATCTTATGAGGCATACTGTGGATAGTATTATTAAATTTCATTAATACAGCTGTTTGTATGAAAATATCCCTGCAGGTATTTGCCAACTGCTCTAAAAAAGAGCTCAAACTTCATTCTTTTGGGAGGAAAAAAGTTGTCTTACCATGCTAGAGGTGGTAGGCAGTTAAAGGCAGTAACCCTCAATAACAGGAGCCTCATAGTCCACTTTTTCCTAATTTGTTTCTTGGGGAGATTTCCACGTTTCTCCAGGGGCAGAAGAGCAAACTGATGACGCTCAGATGAAGAAGTAGATGTTAAAATGAGACTTGGAGCAGTAAATGATTTCATGGACTAGATCACTGCCTTTTTAAGAAACTGCATCATGCTGATCTACAGATGGTTTTACAGAGAATAATGGCCAACATTTTAACACTGACTGAGCTAAATTAAAATCGAGGTGACAGCTTATTGCATTGCCTTTAAATTTATAACAGTTTAAATTCAAGGAGAGAAGAGTAATTTTTATGTATATGTTATTTAGCGAGCATGACCTTTCAAGCAGAGAATGCTTTTATGTGAAAACAATGACCTGGGAAATGGGAGTTTTCCATTACTATAGTAGTGACACAGGAAATGTTAGAAAACATAACAGATTTCTTTCTTCTAAGCATAAAAAATTCAGCCACAGCTGGAAGAAAAATAAAATTTATGATGTTGATACTTAACGGTGCCTGCATGTATAGCACAGAGAAAAGATGAAGGACTTAATGATGGAATAAATTCAGACAAAGACCTTACAAATAGTTCAGGGGTGATTGAGTCTCCTGTTTCTGTCAAAAACACTTAGTGACTTTTTTCCCTAAACCATCCAGCATTGATTGCATTGTTTCTTATAACCACATTCTTGCACTAGTAATTTTGACCATCAGACATGATGATGATGATGAAGACCCTACATTTGGGCAGTAATAGAATGCCAGACCTGTCCCCACAAAATGAGATGCTTGTGGAGGTCCAGCACAGTGTTTACAAAAGAGCTTTTCAGCAGCCAGATTTGACCTGACTTTCATACTGTCAAATGACACTCATCTTTTTTATTATAATTCTTAGCAAAAGCAAATGAAGGAACACTCAAGTGAAAAGCCACTTACTGGGAAGTAAGTATTGATGAAGGGTTAGTGGGATGTATCCCCAGTATTGGCTCAGGGAAAATAATCACCACAACCATTTACCATTTGGTTAATTTGCTGAAGTGCTCCCTGTCCACTTGTTACTGCTGAGCAGAGAAAAGAACTATAATTTAAGTAGTACAATTTCTATAATAATTCTGTGACTGGCTGTTTCATATGGAAGTCCCTTGGGCTTGTTATTATGCTGAACACTGCTGATTGATGTCCTTGTGAGTTTGCCCCTCAAAAAACTATTGTCATGTTGTAACCTACAAGAGTAAAATATATCATTAGAAGGGGGAAAGTGATGTCTCAGATTTTTTGTCAGCCTCTGCTCAAACACTGTTTTTTATACAACCCTGAGTATCTTTAGGAACTGGTCAGTAGTGTAATTCTTGGATGTAAGTGTAATCTTGCATTTTGATTCTTAAAGTCTAGAGCAAAATAGATTTGGTTATCTCCATGTCTTTTTGGAAGACTCCCACTTCAGTACTGAAACCAGCAGGAAATTAGTGTGGGTAAGAAAAAAATCAATATTTCATTAACACCTGGACTACAAAACACAGATGTCGAAGTTACTACAGCAGCTGGCATTACCATATGCTATCTTCCTATACTGTTCTCTGTCTCTCATACCTTTCAATTCCTCTTTTCTTAAGTAGTAATTTTTCTTGTATTTCATGTAAGATTGCACTGTTGAAAGTTGAAGATGTCCACTCTGGGACCATTCTTCCTGCTTCAGTTCTCTGCAATCACACACTTTTTGTGTCTCAAGTGAAGGCAAGATTTTGCCATTACTCCTTAAAAGCAGCATACAGAATGTGGGCAAAGTGAGCTATGCACAGTGACTGCAGCAATTTCTGAAAATAAAAATGTAGGCTCTGTGAAAAGGACTATCCTACTCATGAAGCTGCTTATAAATATTCCTTGAGTCCCCCTCCAAAATGATGCCAGCACTGATTTCTTGCTGCAGGATTCAGTATGATTAGTCAAGAGTGCTTCTGAGTGCCTGTGCAAGGACATGTTCTTCTGCACACTTTGTGGCACACAATGGTGCAATCTTTTCAACTTCATTTTTCATTTCAGAATCTATGAAATTTGGTTCTCAATGGAGAAATTCCTAGGCTAAAAGACAGAAAGAAAATTTGAAAGACTATCTGGCTCACCTACCACTGCTTGCAGTTCTGTGCTTGATATGAAAGAGTAGACTGTGCAAAAGAAAAGCTTGAGTACAGAGAAAGGCAACTGTTTTTTAGTTATAAATTTGTCTCACTTTTTCTGCCTGAATGTGCATAGCTCAGGCCCTTAGGATTTCTCTCATTTCCAAAAGCAAAAATACCACAGTGTAGGAGCTTCACAATAAACGCAGAAGTTCTCTTAAAAGAAGTAATATAACAGTGACTCACCTGTAGGCAGGGTTTTTATGCATCCCCACTCACTAAGTTTAGCTTAGATTAGTCACAATTAGTCCCAGCTCATTCATTTTTAGCTAGATTTTATCCTGTAAGCTCTGAATTTCAGCATATTTGCAACCAACAGAGACTTGTACCTACTATATTATGATGGTTCTTCGTGAACTCATCTATTGTAGTGATTCAGCAGAGCTTCTCTCTCCTGTAAACCAGATTGACCTATTCCAGATGGACCCCAGCTTGTAGCCTTGTCCAAAGCACATGAGTGTTTCATATTAGGTTTCAGAGCAGTGCATGGGCTAAAGCACCTCCAGGCTCATGCATTTTCCTCCTTCAGGAAACTCAGAGCTGCATATATAAAGGAAAGATTTGGCCCAAGAGACAAAATTAAAGTTAGTCAAACGAGGTTTCCTGAGAGGAAAGACTGAAATTTGAAATGTTCTGTAGTAGTTAATGAAGCTGAAATATGGAAGGTAGAAAATGAAGTTCACAGAATCAGAATCACAGAATATGCTGAATTGAAAAGGACCCACAAGGATCATTAAGTCCAGCTCTTAGTCCTGCACAGGACCGTCTCCAAGAGTCACACCATGTGCCCAAGACTATCATCCAAGTGCTTCTTGAACTCTGTCAGGCTTGGTGCTGTGACCACTTCACTGGGGAGTCTGTGCCAGTGCCCAGCCACCCTCTGGGTCAAGAACCTTTTTCTAATACCCAACCTACACCTCCCCTGACACAACTTCAGGCCATTTGCTCCAGTCCTGTCACTGGTCACCAGAGAGAAGAGATAAGTGCCTGCCCCTCCACTTCCCCCCACAAAGAAGTTGTAACTGCAATGAGGTCTCCCCTCAGTCTCCTCTTCTGTAGGCTGAACACACGAAATTACCTCAGCTGCTCCTCACATGACTTCCCCTCAAGGCCCTTCACCATCTTTGTTGCCCTCCTTTGGATACTCTCTAATGGCTTAATATCTTTCTTATATTGTAGTGCCCCAAACTGCCCACAATATCCAAGGTGAGGCCGCCCCAGTGCAGAGCAGAGCGGGACAATCCCCTCCCTTGCCTGGCTGGTGATGCTGTGCCTGATGCCCCCCAGAACACAGCTGGCCCTCCTGACTGCCAGGGCACTGCTGACTCAGATGCAACTTGGCATCAACCAGGATCCCCACGTCCCTTCCTGCTGCACTGATTTTCAGCATCTCATTCCCCCAGTGTGTATCTTCATCCGGGGTTACCTCATCAGTTCTTTTAAAATGAAGATGAAATACTTTATTTTTAAAATGCTAAAATAGGAACTGAGGCTCTGTCACAAGTTTTTATTGTCTGTATTATTTTTATGTATGTAAAAATAGTTGTAATATCTGTAAAATAACTGATATCTCAAATACATATGTAAAACCAGTATAGATATTATTTATATTTTACCAGATTTTTAAAATTAATTGACTTAAATCTATTTATGCTACTGATGCCTTAGTGGTCTGTAATTTCATCAAAACTGATTCCTTCAGCCAGCTGTGAACCAGTAGGATCAAGTGAAGCTAAAGGTTAAATGTTAATTTCCAGCTCCATCTCGTATTTGATTGTCACTGGTTATTCATTCATTCATTCAGCATCTGAGTGTTATAAGTAGTACCATGGGAAATGTAAAAAATATGGCAGAAGACTGAAATCACTTTTTTCTTTTGCATATATGAAATGCAAAAGGAGTAGATGAAACACGTCAAGAAGGTAAAGCAATCAAAGATGGAGAGAATGTGGGATATAAAAGAGTCAAAGGAAAAGGAGAAGGAAATTAACTGAGGGTTTTTTGACATGGTCTAAGTAGTAAGGCTGCCAGCATATATTTGAGACACATGAAGGATATTAGGAAATCCCTGGTGAGATTGTCATGATGCAGCTGCTTTGAACACGTGTGTCCTCAGGCACTGATGGATCATTTAGAGGGCATCAGAGGGACAGATCTGTTAATAAGGATGTCTGGATGGTCCATGAGGACATTTACTGCACTGTCTGGCACAGTTGCATAAGCATCTGTGCAGCTCTAAATATCTGATTTGCTTTCTCCAGGATTTGAACTCCATCATTTTCTACAACAGTTGAGCTGGGAAGTGCTTCTGCCGGCTAGCATGTTTTCAAATTACTTTAAATTGGAGATGTAGAGGTAGCTAATCAAGAATGAATAATAAGTGACATATAGTTCAATCCTGAGAGAAATTTCTCTAATGTAGTCTTAGAGACATGCAGTGATGGAGCCTTCACAGTCATTCACATGATCTATCCTGATGCTTCACAAATCTTTATGATTAAATCACAGTAATCTTCCTGACTGCAATTCGTACTCATTATCTCATGGAGAGCAGATTATTCCCTCCTCCTTTCTAATAACACTCTCTGTTTTACAATATCAGTACTGTGTCATATTATCCCCCTAAAATTTTCTTCTTTATATTAAATGACTACACTGATCCAAACACTCTTCATGTGCACCTATGTTCTCACTACTTTCCTTTTCAGTGTTGTAGTTTTGCTATATTTTCCTAAAGAATCCAGTAACTCAGCTGTGAAATTGCAGCTGAGACTTCCCAGTGCTGTGGAGTGAGGGAATTATTTCATTTGGTTTGTTTCAACAACTCTCTTTACTTTCTGAAATGAGTTTTGCCTTTTTTGCAATGGCATGATATTTTTCAATTCTGTACAGTTTAAAATTCACCTCACTTATCATATTTTTTTATGTTTTATTATGTACTCTCCATTAACCCACCCTGTATTTTCATAGTTTATTGCTGCTGCTCAATTTGCAGGTGAAATATTCCACAATAACTTTCTCCATGTGCCCATTGGAAAAAAATAATCGTCCATGTATTTTTTTTTCTGTTTGAATTTTAATTATGTTTCTCCAGAAGCATATTGTACTCTTCACTTCCATGTAATCTACAAATAATATATATATGCAAATATATATGCATATGTGTGCTCTAGTTCTATGTCCTGATTTAAATGAAGGTACTAAACAAAGTTGAATTCAGAATGGAGTCTGCAGAGCCCAATTTAACAACCTTCTGCTTGAGAGAGAGACACTGATTGATCTGTATTTCATTAAACTGCTTGTAAGAATGTAATCTCCAACTATATTAAAAGTCAAGTTCTTTGACAGTTTCTGTTTCTTCTCTATTCACAAGTCATGCCACTCTGTGGTAGAACCAAACTATTTTAAGCTACTTGGAAAGAAATTATCAGGACCAAACAACTTAATAAAATGTGTATTTCCTTCAAACTCTCCTTGTCATGTTCTTTCCCAATTGTACTATGAGACTTTATGCCTTTGACACTGATACTAGATTGTACTGTTCCACTGAATTGGAACTGACCTGTTAAAGAGAAATAGAAAAATCTCCTGAACACTTAGGTCCACCATCTGTAGTTAGTTTAACATCCTTAATGGGCTATTTTTTTTTAGCTGTTAACACACTCTACTTTTCATGTTCCTTGTTTTCTCCTGCAGGTCATGTTTTAGCATTTCTGACTTACTGTCTGTAAAAGCTACTTTTTTGTACAAGTCTCATAATCCAACCTATTTCCACATTCATATCCGTCACTTTCTGTAGCTGAAGTTCAGCTGTGTTCTCAACACTTTTCTCTGCACTGGGACAGATTGTACCTACTGTGTCATTTATTTCCTTGAGAAAGTGCTACCTTTCCTCTGACTTTTCTCTCATGAGAACTTACATGACAAATTTTGGAATTCGGTGTTAAAAAAAAGAAAGGTTATGTTTTTTTGTTCTCCTTCATTCTCTTTCTCTTAGACAGGCACTTTTTCAGTTCATGGTCACCCTTACTGAAACTACATTCTGTGCTGACTTTGTCCCCTGCTGGTAAGACTCAAACCCATAGGAATAAACCTCCTAGCTACTTTTTCCATT
>VXBX01003476.1:794965-823635 GCA_013400415.1 Scytalopus superciliaris
AAAAAACCAACCAAACAAAAAAAACAAAAGAAAGAAAAAAAAACAAAAAACCCTCCAAATGATGTTTGTGGGAAACTGGTCTGTATGTGTTCTCTCCCTAATTTTCACCATATTGTATATTTAACTCTTAGCATTCATCCCTCATATAAAGTGTTTGCATCTTTAATATGTGAGAAAATGCTGCATCCCTTATTCATTCCCTAGCTAGCCCTTCTTGGACAATCTATTAATATTCCAAAAATTGCTATGTATCCCATCAAGTTTGTGTTATAGGAATTAAATCAGGGTTTTCCTCTGCTTGTTTGTTCCCCATACTTCTTGCAAGTGTTCTTGAGTGACATATTGCCCTGATACATTCCACCAGATACCATTATTACATAAGGTATAATTATGGGAGAATAATAGCACGGGAGATTTGCATGGGAGATTTGCAGGATTGTAGGCATGAAGATAACTTTGTAAGGGAGGAAATTCTGCTGATGTTGTATTCAGAATTTGCTATTGCTGTTAGGCTTTTTCTGTACAGAATTTTCTAAGGATTGACTTTTCTTTGTCATCTTGGAAAGGTAGCTGAAGGTGATGAGTCCACTTGAAGTGACATGGTGATTTGGTGGAATCAAGAATCTTGGAGTTTTCTCAATGCCTTTCCCTAGATATCATTAAAGAAGGTTTTGCTTATCACTGAACTGCACACAGATGTCCTGTCTCTGTCTTCCTGAAGTACCTCCCATACTCAAGCTATTTGTTCTGGTTCAGGTCATTACTCAATTCCTCTTCAGTAACATGCTTTGGCTTGTGCTCATGTCCTGTTTACTTCAGTAAGAGTCAAGCATGTGCTTAGAGTTAATCTACAGACTGATTAAAGAGAGATTGCAGCCTTTAGTCATGTGCTGTTCTGAGGCTCTCTGTTTTAAATTATTAATTTTGTTTTTCAAAGTTTCTTTGTCAACTCTTTCTATGAGACAAGCAGCCTGTTTCATATCCTTCACACAGTGACCTGTTTTTACTAAAGCTGCACCATACTTCTGTCTAACCACTTTCTTGCCAGGCCACACCACATTTACCTACAGTGACCAGAAGTTTGTGATATCCAGAACACCCCCTGTGAAACATGACAATGCTTGCCTCAATAGCACGTACTCTCTCCCATACCGGTCCTTAAAGCTGATCTGTTTAGATGGCAACTAAACCACTAAAAATCTTTGCCTATTTGAGAACAACAAAAACAAAAGTGTACTTGTTAAAAAATTAATCTCCAGTAAAAATTAATTTCCATAATGATATGTGGACAATGTGGATTAAGAATATATTTTTATATAACCTCTGAATGTGTCAAATTTGCTACATCGAGAATTTTAATCTGAGCTGGAAATTAACATAATTGTGTGGTTTTGCAAACTTTTATCTCCATGGGATGCCAGTTACATAAAATGAAACAACTTATTTCAAACTTACAGTTTTGTAATGCTAGTTATTAGGTCCAATGTAAGGAAAAGATGCTGCAATGAAATGGAATGCTTTTTTGTGTAAAAAGCCACAAAGCTTCAGCCAGGCTTTTTAATTGTACAGCTTGGGGCACAATTCAGTTCTGATTCAGTGAAAATAAAGGAAACAATCCCCAAAACATAAAGTTCTCTTTTTCTTTTTTATTTTCTTTTTTTTTTTTTTAGTTTTCCTAGTAAGAAACTGATATACTGTACTACACAGTACAGAATTAAAATTCAGTAGTATCCATGAATGTGGAGGCTTTCTAACTGTGAGAAATGCAATATGCACTATTTGTCCATGGTTTTGAATGATTTTTATTAAGAATTCTCAGTGCTGTCCTTTCAGGTAGCCACTGTATGGGCCAATAGCTGAAACTTCATTGCAAATGCATTATGGCATACATTGTTCCTCACTTTGTCCCTAGTGACATGTTAATTAATCAGTGTCAACAGAGAGGCTGGAGAATTGATAAGGACTTGATGCTCATCCAGGACTGGATGACTTCTTCAAGGCTACTGCACAAAGTGACAGAAGGGAATGAAGACCTTGTCTGTATTTGGAAGTACTTCAGAGGTTGCTGTCTTTCTATAACTGATGAAAAAAATCTAATATCACCCACTGAATTTTATTGCATTTGAAGTATTGAAGAAACTCAAAGAACATATTTATCATTTTATAGCTTGAATTTGAATCCTTGAAGTAAGATTGAAGGTTTTAATAAAAGTAAACATCTTCATCTATATATCAATTTGCCAGTTTAATAGATCATAATTTCATCATCCTTGGAACATGATGGCTGAGAAACTAAGGAGTGGTCTCAGATTATTGATTTCACTGCATCAAATTTCATGTCATTTCCCTGGGAAGGTCTGGGTCACTATTTGATTTATCACATCAAATTGCTGAATACGCAATGCATTGCCTTTATTTTTAATGGGACTTCTAACATGAAAAAAGGTAACCACCAGTGTAAGATAAATTGGTACTGTGTGTGCTGAACAAAAATACTGGCACTGTTAAGTCTGTCGTCCACAGTCTGTGGCATATATGTAATTGCTGTTCAGACTAACAAGAATAGCATCCAAACACTTCCTAATAGTTTGCAGAACACATTTTACTTAGAAGCCTGGTTTTTATATCTGCCTTCTTCATGGGATCCAGTGGAAGTTCACATTTTCAGCAGTAGTGTCACAAATGGCAAATTTTGGGTTATATACCTGTAAAACCCTGAGATTAGCTCAGTTGGTAGAGCATGTTGCTAATAATGCCAAGTTTGTGGGTTTAATCCCTGTATGGGCCACTCCAGAGGACTCGATGATCCTTGTGGGTCCCTTCCAACTCAGAATATTCTGTAATTCTGTGTGTTTAAGAACCTTTAAAATTAAATGTAAATTGTTAAAACAAACAAAAGTATAATCTGTTGGTGTATTTTGAGAAATTTTCAGTGAATGGCCATGTGAAGTTTCCTGGCATGTGCTCTGCCCAAAAGAGTATAAGCTGCAAGCAGGATTTCCTCAGTCACACAGTATGCAATATTTAGAATTAACTGAATACCCACATTCATGTACACAACACATTTTGCACATTATAGAAGATTCAAGTATTACTGTGAAGATTTTCAACTTTTTCCTCTGTTGATGTCAAATTTGCAAGAAACAAAAAAAATCTACCTCAAATTTCTATTATTTTCATTATATAAGGGTTTTAGTGCTGTTATGTCTCATACACTAAACAAAGATGACACAAGAACAAACATTCAAATAGAAGGCTTCTTGGTGCAATGCATATTATAAATGTAAAATAGAAAAACTTACTTTCAAATCTTGATTAAGAGAAGGTAACCAAGAAGTAGAATTAAGGGGACAAATTATATTTCTGGTAAAACAAAAATGTCAGCAAATCTTTCAGAATATTGTCTCAAGATTACTGCCAAATCTGTTACCTGATTGCAAATTGGGTAATTTTTTTGATGTGGAATCAAAATTTCATTGAATCTCATGGAAAGAAAAAATATTTTCCACCATATTTTCTAAGGAGGACCATCTCATCAAGAAATATAAGTATAAAAGTTAATATAATTTATATTTGTTTTTACCCTATGTTCCTAACTAGGTTCAGTTAGAAAATGTCCTTTATTTTTCTGACAGTTCTGATATATTTTGATACACACTGATAGATGAAGAAAAGAAGAGCTAAGGAACACTAACAAGTCTTTGTAAGAAGTCCTCTCAGTCTTGGTCCCTTAAGTTGACCAATATTTCAGTACAGAGTTTTCCAAATTTGTGACACTTTCCACCTCTGAACATACATATAAATTCACACAGAGGAAGAATCATGTTTGACATTATAACATCCCCTTCCCAGTGCCTCTTCCCATACCAGCACTGATTTTAATCCAGATCCTTCCTTTTTCTTCCTGTGCTGTATGCATATCCTATGGTATCCATGACCATTTCCTATCAAATTCCTGCCTTAGCAGACCTCTTTTTAGTTTCTCTTCTCCCAGGTAGCCTATTCATGTAATTTCTTTCTGTCCTGTTAGCCCAGATTCCCTTGAATTGGGCTGCTGTTGTAAAGAATAAATATTTAACCATAAATAGGATGTAATATTTTAATTTATGTCATCAATTTATATAATGAGTTTATACTATATATAAAAATAATCTTGGATCCATTCAATTGGAATGCAGAAATTATGAGCATAAGTGATTTCCGGCATTAAAAAAGCCTTCAAACTGGGAATTAAAAACTGGAGGCAAACTCCCTTTCAAGAAAGCTTTTATTCCATCTCATGGAGTTCTCAAAATTTCATAATCAATTTTGTCTTCAAAATGCATGTAAGATGGTACAAACCTTGACTTGTACCTCCAGGATCTCAGCAAATGAGTTAGTCATTTATGTCTGCATGAACTACTCATAGCATAGCTTTTGCAGCCTGATTAAAACTTCCACTCACTCCTCTTAGACAATTTTAACATTTTGCGATACAGTGGACACTACAAGTCTCTTTCTCATCAGTAACTTCACTCAGGTATCAAAATATTCCACTTAATCACAGTAATAGTTTGTCTGATAAGTAATGCTACTGCCACATCCTCTGCTTCAGTTTACTTCAATGGATGAAAAATAGTTTGAATCTTACATGTTTGGGTGAACACACAGAAATTTACAGCTATATGTGTAATATCTTGAGACATGAGAAAGTGAAACATTTTTTTTCTTGAAGGTTGAATACACATATTTAAGTCCAAGACAACATCATAGTTGTTAAGGCTCGTGTTATGTTCCACTTGATAGCAAAAAGAAAAAAAAATATAAGCCCATACTTTTAGTTGCAAACTCACAGATTTTTTATACATTGAATACGTCAAGCGAAGTAAAAAAAAAAAACTAACAAAGTTTATTTCAATATTTTAAATGGCTATTATGTCATACAAAACAATATGAAAGAGTTCATTTTCCTCCTGGTAACTTAAGTTCTCCATATTATATGTATTCATGACATCATAGAACATTTGTTAGAAAAGAAACTTCAGAATTTCAACTACTCTTTTTCTCTAGTTGCAAGACAGAATTAACATTGGTTTTTATTTCTGAGAGCTGTTTGCCTAACCTACTTTTAAAGACCTGCATTGCTTATGACTCCACATGACCCGTAGCTTATTTACTCAGGTACTTTATCACTGCAAAATTAGAAATGTTTCTCCTGTGTTCTTCTCTTCCACTTCAGGCTACATTCACACTTCATGGTGAAAACAGATAATTTTCTTTTTGTTTGCAGGAGATTTTTATCTTTAGTGGTATTTTGTATTCACTCAAGGAGTCTCCTTCTCTTTTAGATTTACCTGCCCCTTGCCTCAGGCAGGCTTAGTCCATAGGTCATGTTTAGAAGCTCCTGATCAATCTTGCTTTGTCCTAGACAGTCTCCAAATGGTGAATGCTTTTAAAGTGCAGAACATAGATCTCAAACTGAGACCTTACCAACACTGAACCAAGTGAAGGGGTATTGCTTCATGTAATTGTAAATTACACTTCTGTTTGCACTTGAAATGGTATTTGCCTTTCTTGCTAGGTCATTATTGATGTGTTTAGCTTGTGGTCAGAAATTACCAAGATCCTTTGCCTTTGAAATGTTTGCTTCCTTATTTATTGCTCATCTTTTATTTGCTGGCTATATCTGAAAAGATACTTTACTTACACCTATGAGATAGCATAGTGCTTAAGTTACTTTTTCATTTTCTCATGAGCAAATTGTCATCTAATATACCTCTCATGTTTTCCAGAAGCATGTCATCTGCTAAATAAAAAAGCATAACATTTATTCTTTAGGATGTTAATAAGAATCTTGATGGTGCTGGAGTGAGCAGAAACCCTGTACACACTCAATTGATCTATCCTTCAAATTTGCTAAAGAATGATGTATGACACTTTTTTCAACATAATTATGAAACCTGTATCCTTTCTGTAGTTATGGAAGCTACTGCATATTATCCTAGCTTGATATTGGAAGAATAAAAATTTTGCCAAAGGTATTAAAAGTAAAATATACAGTATTCCTGTCAGTCCTTCCACAGTTTTCACAGAATCACAGATTAAGCTGAATTCGAAGGGACCCACAGGGACCACTGAATCCAACTCCTGGTCCTGCATTGGACCTTCCCCAAGAATCACACCATATGCCTGAGAGTATCATCCAAATGCTTCTTGAATCTGTCAGGCTTGGTGCTGTGACCACTTTCCCCAGGAGCCTGTTCCAGTGCCCAACCACCCTTTTCATGCTGATGAAAAAAAAAATCAAGTTTATCTGAAGAAATATCTTTTTGACATCTGTCTTGATTTTTAGCCCTCCAGTTTTATTTTAGTTACTGACAGTCATTCTCTTTCATATTTTTATCTTTCTATGAGATAAAGTAAATTCATTGTTTTGTAGTTCTTCATCTCCTTTTGTCCTAACCTTTGATTTTTTTATTTTTAAATTCTATTTTTTTTTCAATTACAAAACCCCTTTGTTAGCTGCTTTTTATCTCACCTTTCTTCCATTATTTTGAGGGTAACTTTGAGTAATCCTGAGATTTATTCACTCCTCCTTTAATTTTTCTAATACTGCATCCAGCCAGTCTGAACCATATTGCTTCCATCCGAATTCTCCAACTTATATTTATTTACTCTTTTTAAGGAACTGTCTGAAAATTATTTTAAAGATTCCATTTTGCACAGCATTTTTTCTTTTATGGATTTTTTTCTGTGTTGGGTAACCTTTTCCTTAGTTTATATAACTATCTCTTGATATCCTAGATATCACCTGTGAGATGTGCATCAGTTTGTCCTTTGTCCTGTTTGATTTGTCTCTGTATGCACACAGCATTTATCCATAGTATTTATGTAATTTACTCTACTCTCCACTATCTGTATGCTTCCTTGAGGCTGAAATCATGTAACAAGATCTGATTCTGACTACACATCCCAATTCTTCCTGCAGTAGCATAGTTTTCCTTTCATTTCTGTTTTGTTCCTTTGAGGAATAGCCAAGTTTCCTTAATTCCTTTTTTCATTAGACTTGCCTAACAACTCCCTGACTTATTGACATTTATTTTTGCAATAAATTTTCTATTCTTTTTATCTGTAAGGACTAAGAACTCTGCCATTTTTTGATCACTTGTCCTAAAATACTGTAATTCAAGGAAAGGCTTCAGCCTGGATGTCTCCCATCTACTTACTTTGTACTCTTAGGGCCTTGAGAGACACACTATATCTGGTTCTGCCTACCTTACCAGTACAACTGAAAGTTCTCTCTCATTGGTATGTCTTCTTTGTAGGGTGATTTTTCTGATTATTTGTAAAAACTCCCATTTATATAACATTGCCATGGCAGAATGTATGCCTTTCTCATGCATTCTCATTACTTTTATAATCCCTGCTCTCTGTAGCTGAACGGAGACCTTTTCTTTTTATATATTCCCTCTCTTATTGACCTCTTCATCTCCTGTGGAGATTTCATGATCGTTTTTGTTACAAAATGTGAGTAATCTCATGAAGTTGCTGCTATGCCAATCAGATATAATTTTCAAATTATGAGATTTTCTTGTCTTTTTAGTTCCCCTCATCTACCTCATGTTTATTTCTATATGTCTACAAATTTATAAGATCTTTGGCAGATTGACACACTATCTGTTTAATTCTGCTATGAAACTTTTACAAATAACCTAAGATCTTACTCCTACTTTTACTAATCTGTGCTAGATAGACATTAACAATGATAATAACTCTCTGAAATGTGGCATGCTGGTCCAGAATTCAGCCTTATTAGCCTTCTCAATATAATGAAATTGCTGTGATATTATGACATGAAATTCATTCCATAAGTTTATGTGATATAGTTCTCTAAAAATGAACTTGACTTAGGGTGAAGTCTCCAAACTATCTTCTTTGGGTCAGGCATGGACTTGAACCATTTAAATATATAATCATCCTGGAATTTTAAGAAGTCAATTGGCAGGACAATAAACATCAGTCATCTTAATTTCTTAGCAATTTTAAGTAAAGCAAAGGCCAGAATTTATTTCCTGGGAATTAACCCAGAAGAAGCATCTTTATAAAAGTCCTTAAACACAAAATACCTTTGCTCATTGTGAATCAAAACTATTTAGTTTTATAGCTGCCAGTTTGATTAAGAACAATGTCATTTATTTCCAGGAGCTTCTGTAATTTTTTTTTTCTTTCTAAGCCTAATAATGTTAATGTTGTGCTTATTATTTCTTAGTTTTACTCCCATCTTTGTGATACTGACTAATCATCCCAACACTATCTGCTACTGTGCCAGAGCCTCCTGGGCAATAACAGAACTAAAGCTTGATAAGTGGCTGCCAGATAAAGCTCATGTTGGTTCAGGAGAATTTGTGCCAACTGTAATACAAAAACTAATGAATAAAGATGGCAAAAGACTATAATAATTACTTTAACTTCTGGTTATTGAAACTGTGCATGTTCAAGTAAATCAAATGTTTCAAGAGGCAATGCATACTAATTTTATTTGCAATGAAATGAGGCAGCAACTGAAAGAATGCTGTTTTTCTATATATCAAGCACTCTGTTGGGAACTCTAGTGAATAAGTCTTTTCTATATATGGCAACTTTTTATTTATAAGAGATGAATTGGTAATAGAAACCCATTTCTGAGTGAAAGAAAATACATGTCATTTAAAAAGAACACAACGCCTATAAATAAAGATGTGGAGATGGAATTGCAGTGTCTACGTGTGGTTTTTTCAGTGTGGTGGTTAATCATAAAGAACTGTGGTTCAAGAAGAAGATTAGAGTATTTCTTTTTTTAAAAAAGTTCTTTGGATGGAGGAGGGGTATAAAAGGTGGCAGTGAATTGTATTCTGTACATGGACAGAAAATTACTTAATTCACAAGAGCTTAAGAATCTCTTTTTTTTTGACAGACTTGCATAGACTTAATGAGGAATAAGAAGCCTAAGAATACTTCCTAATTAAATGTATTTGCTTTTGTTAGAGAAAATGCATAAACTTGAGGCACATTCATCACTCTGTGCACTTAGTTCAGGACATGTACCAAACGTCTGCTGTTTTGACAGACTTGAGAACAGGTAACAAAAGGAAGGAATGGAGAATGATACCTAGGAAAGAAAAAGTTACATTTGGAAGGTTTTACATTACTCTTGAAACATATGAGGACAAACTGGTCAGGGTTAATCAGTGTCCTTTCAATAGCTGCTCTGTTGTCCTATCAATAAAAAAGGGGAAGAGAGAAGGAAGTTTCTGCTACAAGCAGTGTTACAATGAATTCACAGAAAGACAAAACTGACTGAATATAAAAGTTTACTATTGGAAGGCTTCTCTGGTGTGCATTTATATTCTTAGCCAGAGGAAACTAGCCACATGTTTTTTAAAATCTATTACATTATTTTTCAATAGAGTTTTTAATTAATTTTTATTTTATAAATCAGGTGAAACTTCTGCATTGGTTTGGAGCAGATCCAGGTCTATCTTTTTAAGACTGTAGAAAAGTTCCAGAGATAGCATCTTCTTCACCTTTCTTGTGCTTTTGTGCAAAAGGATGATTTTTTTTTTCTTTTTGCATCACACAGTGTGCTGGGTATTACATGTGTTATAAATTTATGTCTCTTAATTCTACTTTTCTACAAAGCAGCCACTCTGACATATATTACTAGGTACCTGGGGCAGTTGTTATGTTGGACAGACCAATAAAATGCAGTGAAGCATGTGACAATAGTCACAAATGTCCATCATTAGATGTTTTATCGCTGTATTGGAGCATTCAATTTGTTTGCCTGCAAGGATAAAATCTCCTCTAGGCTTAGCAGAGTTTTGCTTTAGAGGCCTCTGGGATCAAGTGTGTGTCATGATAAAGTTCAACAGCTCTATGAAGTCATCTAGTTTCTATCAGTCAGTTTGACAGTACTCAGCTCCATCCACTACCACTTTTCCCTTTTAGTCTCTGCACATTTATTTTTAAATGTTCTCTTTCCTTTCCTCTCACCTGTTAATGACTTATCTCTTCAAAATGGTGGAGTGTTGAACTTTGAGTCTGCCTTCTCTTGAACTGAGTTCCCTCAGAGTAACTCCTGTCAAAAGTGCAGGATAAGGGGAACTATTGCATCTGTCTGTAACCTTTTTCACTTGCAGATTTTGTTATTAAAATAATGCAAACTTTCTTGTACCCGTAATACCACTGAACCCTACTGTCCTCATGTTGCACATTCTTTCTACCAGCTAGGCTACCCTAAGGGATGGCACAAGTGGTCCTTCACTCAGTGAGGGCCTCCTTTGTGTGCATGTTCATGGTCATGACACATCCTGGGTTTTTTTATCCATGGTCACATCCTGGGTTTATTTTTGACTGTGTAAAACTATCTTTAAAACCTTTGGAACTAAGATACAGATTGAAGTGAACATCAGACTACCTTCTTTCCATTTCTTTATAGACAGTTTTCACAGTGGTAGATTACCAACTGGAACCCCTAAAAAGGATATTAAATCTCTTTCTAAATATATTTTCAAATTGTCTTGAAAAACAAAAGAGGGCTGAAATGACCTCATTTGTAGAAAAGATAACATTTTTTTCTGATAGTCCATATAAAGCAGATAATGAAGAGAGGCATAAGTTTCTTATATCACTGTCTCATAAAATGACAGGAGAAGTGTGATGATGAAAAATGCAAAGGCTTATCTATCTCTGAATATACACAAACATTAGTTCAACAGCATGGGATCCCATTTTTACTTTCACTATAATCAGTATTCTGCGTTGGTATTGTGGCTTTTAGGAAAAATATCAAATTGTTCTGATTTTTTATAACAATAATATCTTTCCAAATAACCCAATCATTTCAGAGACTGACTATACTTAACTACTAAAAGAAAAAAAACAAACTCATAATTTTATTTTGCTTGTGGGGCAAGACCAACATTATTTATTTTTACAGAAATATTTGGGCTTGGTTTTTCTTGGACTTATAGACAGAATAAAATTGATATTATCTCATTTACTGCTAAAAAGTACTGACATAATGTTATACACATCTTTATATTGATTCTTGTTGTAAACATTTAGTACTCTGAATGTTGTATTTCTTCTCTTGCTATATGCTATTATAACAGATGGAAATATTTTATTTAGATGAAAATTAACTAAGATAGAGCAGTTTTCTCCTCCCTGCTGCATTCTCTTGAAGGTAAAGCTACTAAAGTCACTGGGTTTGAATGCTGTCTCAACTCAGCTAATTGAAATTAAGCTGTTTATTTAGCAGAACTTGCACAGACTAGAATTGAAGTTCAGTTTTGGCTACTGCTCTGCTGTCTACTTTGGTTCAGACTCTTTCAAGGAAACTCCTGAATATACTTCTCAAATTAGAGAAGGTCTATGTTATGTAAGGCATCACGTCATAATGTGTTTCTAAAGCAATTTAAATGGTTACAGCCTTTGCCCTGAAGGAGACTCAGCTGTTGCAGACACACAGGTGCAACCTGCTCTCCACAGTGTTTAGAGGTACCAGATGGAAAATTGAGTATCAAGAACTTGGTGCAGCTCTGACAAACATTCCCAGTGGCATCTATTCCTGCTGCTCTTGACATACAGCTTTTTACTGCATTTGTTTTACAATATATGATAAAGTTTACTCTGCTGGCTACTAAATGTATTTGAATGATTTGTATTTTCAGTGAAATCTCTCCTTCTGTTTCTGTCAGAGCACATAAGACAGGATATTCAGAGTCTGATAAACTGGAATGTGACAATTTGGTACTGAATGTCATAAAATTATATTTTGCTGATTAATCTTTGTATCTGTCAGTATAGAATAAATCCTCATTTTCTATTTAATTGTGCATTAATAATTCAAGAAGGTTTGTATAATATTTTTTGTGTCACTTCAGTAATTTGTATCTGATGGTACCATTTTCCCCTAATATTCTACCAAATCTTGGCATTTTTCGATCTCAGTCTCTCATTTTTTCTCATTCTGTTGTGCTTTTTTTGTGCTATGGGGACCCTCTCCATTAATCTTTTAAAGGTACCATGTACTGTGCTGTGCTCTTCCTTTAAAACTTCAGTAACAGTCACAGAGGAAAAGAGTTCTAGAGGTATGGGGAGAGGGGTAAGTAGGCAGTGATTTTTCAAAATATTTTCCATATTCATAACAGCGTCTTGTTTGTAAGAGTGAAAATAATTTTTTTCTGTGATTCTATGTTTTAGTTTTCACTAGTGTCTGTCAATAATACTTACTGGTTAAGAACTTATTAGAAGGTATAAAGGAGGCATTGGAAAATGAACTGTGTAACACACAGAACCAATGTTAGAGATCTATGATACCTATGGTGCCTTGCAATAGGGAGTGAAAAACTGTAAGCTCTTTTTTTTTTTTTTCCCCCAATCCCAGGAATTCAGAAAATTATTAATATTTTAAAAAATCAAATATGGGACTGAATGAAATTCTAATTTAAGATGATCACAGATACAAACTATCAAAAGAATGGTTTCCATCCAATTAGGTGCTAGGAAAAAAAAAAAATCTCACTGCAAATCTCTGTGGTCAGTGTTAGACCATGGTCAGCAATACCTCTGGTAATCTGGAATGCAATGATTAATGTACAATTCAAGAAGAGACATTTTATGTCTAAAATAAGAGCCGTTTTAGTATATCAGTGCCTTTTTGGCTCAAATGACAGTGGTTGAGTCCATTTTCCATGAATGCTTTGAGCTATCACAAGTGAATGTCTGGCTCTTTCAGGGGAAATTTAATAAATCTAAATATAGTATCCAGTTGAAAAAAGAGAACATGGGTTTTGTCTGTTTCAGCTGGGGCAGTCATAGTGTCTTCAAAGAGAAAGAGATCATCTCAACCACTGATTTCTTATGCCAAGATCCACATAATCGTATGAATTTTCTCATGAAGGAAGATGAGTTTGGCAATGAACTGAGTTTCCTGTATACATTTCCATCATTTACCAGTTCTGTGTGTGTTGTATAAACCCATGTCATCTACATTTCATTATTTGTTTTAGAAGATTGTGTCTATTCTGTATAGAATGGAGGATGTAAGAAGAATGATTTACCTCAATGTACTGCAACACTACGATATTGTCCACAAATGCATGTGTATCTGTGTGGTAAAATACATGTAGGCACCCTCAAAATTGACAAGGTGGTCAAAAGAATCCAAAGGTTTGTTCTGAAGTTGAGAATGCTAAAAAACTTAAAAAGAGAACCTGCATCAGCAGCAAAGTGCTAGGCCTGAGAAAGACACACTGACTATTTTCTTCCAGGCCTCTTATCTTTTGTCCTTCCCCTCTCCAGGTCCTCATTTCTGTGCCTGCCTGTAACATCCGTTTATCTCTCCACATTCCAGAGAAAGAGAGAGACTGCATTTTTCTCTATAATGCAAAAGGTGAAGGGAAAGAAAAGAGAAGAAAAGACTTACTAAGCAAAAACAAGCCCTAAGCCCTCATTACAAATTCTTCTGAAAGGGTATATACTCTTACAGTATCCACGTCTTTCTTGTTCAGCATATGGTAAAAAACACACCCTCAAAAAAAAAAAAAAAATGGAAAAAAAGAGTGGTATGAAGTATAAGAATTGCTCTTATATTTAGTATATTGTAAGAGAGGGTGTTATATACACAAACAGCAATGTATACACATATAATAGATACAAACACACACATATATAACAAATATAACATGTAATATGTCTTGTCCATCTGTTTTTCTGTGTCTTATAATGACATTTGTATCAACTGTTGAAAATACATGCATATGTTCATCTTCAAGTGAACAGCTGATGTAGCTTACAGAGAGACTCAACAGAAAAACACTCAGAGCTGTAGAAATGTGTGTAAATCCACAAGGCCTGTGCTTGCAATAAGACACAATGCCCCAGTTACAGGGCTTTCTTTCAAAATGCTGTTATGAAAAGAAAAAAGTAATTACTCTCTCGGCATGTGAGCAGATAGATCCTGGACTCAAAAGAGGTAGAAGAAGATTTATGACATTCTTTATGACACCCTTTACAAATGTGGTCACCTGGTTCTCACCCTGTTCCTTAGCCTGTTGTCTTGTGTCTCTCCAGCATAAGTTCATAAAATATTTGCTCAGTGGTGCAAAAAAATCTCGGGTTACTTCCATACGGGGATAGTTTCATTTTGTCTTCCTTCCTTCTACACACTCCAGACAGCAGCATCCTGACAGGCAACAAACTGGCTCTGCCACAGGGGAAGGAACACACCTCAATCACAGGGAACATCTGGAAGGAGCAGAACACAAAACACAATCCTGTAAAGACTTGTGGGTGACATGCATGAGACCTGCTGAAATACAGGGAAGGAGAAAATGTGTTGAAAAATGTACCAAGAAACAGTAAATGTTTTCACATATAGTCTGGATGTAGGGTGACTGTAGAGATATAGTAGAGATAGTGAAGAAATATAGTGACTTATCAATAAATGATGTTGCGGTTTAGCCTAGGACTGTTTTAGCACTGAGTGCTCTCAACTCAGTCACATTTCCTGAAATTAGGTTTGGCTGGTAGAGTAAGTTTCAAACTTCAACACCTACTTGAGTATATGCTGAGCTGGATTTTGCATGGACTGTAGAGACCAAGATTGCAAAGCCTTGATATACATACAGTACTGAGACAGCTGTAACGTGATTTCAGTTGCCAAGACTTGAGGTCTGACTGAATCAGCTTTCTGGTTTTGGTTACAAGATTCAGTGAGCACTGGATATGCACTGATACTCTTGATTCCTTCTCACGATCACATTGTATCCTGCCTCAAAATCCCTAACTCACAGGCACTGTGGCTGTACATGCATGTCCCAAGATTGTACAGAGAGGGAATGGTGCACTGTTCTAGGTCTTACAAGTTAAAAACATCTAACTTATTCAGTTTGCATAACCATATAAGTTTGTGCAGGTGGAAGGCAGATCCCACATGTCCTGGAGCCCTTGCCTTGTCGGCTCTCAGACAGGCTTATAGGTCTAGTCTAGTCAGGTGGCCACCAATACCATAGCTGAATGACTGTTATGGTTTAGAATAGCCACTTTCCAGATGGTTATGGCATCCTTTCTCAGATGAGCTGGTATAAAAGAAGTCCTGAACATCCTGCTTCAAATTATACCCACTGTCTTGAACATATAGTACCTATCAACATAGTCAGAAGGAGAAAAAACATCACAACTTCTTCCTCTTTTAAAACATATATTTATAGAGTTAAGGTCAGTGTAAATAAAGAGTCACTTATAAGCCACACTATGGGCACACAATAAGCAAAAGATGACTTAGGTGTCTGAGCCCATCTTACCTAAGTCCCCATGAAGAATGTTGCTTTGATGAGCTTTCCTGCCCTGGTGCTGTCTGACTTTCTTTGTTTTCAATTTTAATTTGATGTGAGTCAGATATGGATTCAGAGTCACTAAAATGATGTGCTTTTTGGCAGGGAGATATGGTCAGTGCAGAGGTGGGCAGTGTGCCTGACTGCTAGCTACCTTATATTGCTTCCACATCAAGGCATCCTGACTTGCTGCTTGCCATTCTTTGAGTCAGTAAACCTTCATACTGTATTTTGGTGGCACTTAACGAGAAGTCAGTGTTACAGAACACCTGGCACAAACTGGCATTTCATAAAGAGGTGGGCAAGTTAACAGATATTAGTGAAAAGAGCCCATGATGCAGCAGGAAAGACTGACCTCCTCTGATGTTGCTGATCACAGATATTTCATCAAGGATGCTTCAAAATGTTTGCTTGCAGCATTACATGGATGGATGTATTTTTCTTCAGCATATGAATGATCAGTAACACTCAGAATATGGAAACATCCCATTCCCCATCAGTCTGGTCTTTTCTACCTTCTTTTCTGCTTCTGTGTGATGCTTGGTTCATCCTGCAGCTACATATGAGCCATTTATTGCCTGCACTATTTTCCACTTCAGAACCTAGATGTTCCCTATCTATTTCCTTATGTTTTTTCTGCTCCTTTTCTGAATTAAATTAAAGTTTAGCCTCATTCTTCCTACTGGATTAAGACTTTTATAGTAACAACCTCAGGACTGAGTGACAGTGCCACTGGAGACAACCAGTTGCCCTTTTATCCATCACCTGCTATTCTTCACTGAAAAACTGTTATGGCAAAAGCTTTTACCTTGTGTCATACTTTTTTCAGATTTTTTTTTCCTCCAGCATTTGCACCTATACACACTGCTAGAAATTTCTACTTAGTGACTGCGCACTCAGAAGTTACTGGCTCAGTTTAATGCTGAACAACATTTCAGTTGCTGAGTTGCACACTATGGGTGCTGATGAGTTATTTCATTAATGTCAAACAGGTTCTGACTGAAACACTTTCTAAAATAATTCTTTTAAGTACTCTTTAATCAGATGGGCTTTTTCTAGAAAGCAGTAGATATCCTGACTCCAAATAAACATGGTCTGTGAAATCCCAACAGTGCAATTCCAGCTGAACTCTGTCCACCATGAGACTCATCTGGGAAAGTGTTTCATGGCACTTACTAAGCAGAATATGTCATGTTACAGTTCAAGATGTATTTTTTCAAGTAGGAAATGAAGGTTATCAGTTCATACAGTTTAAACTTCAGACAATATCCTAAATACCATATCAATGTTTTACTGTGTTTATTTCTCTCTCCTCAAAATAGCATTTTGCCAATACACAAGGTGTTTGCAACTCTGATTTGCACAGTCAAGGTCTCCATACTACAAAATCTTTTGGTTTTTTTTTTTTCATTTCTGCTACATTTTTGTTAACTTACTATATAGAACTGAAAATATTTTTCGAGTAACTGCTTTAGCTAGACCAAAACAGAGATTAATTTCTCTCTCAGGTTGATAAACCTGATCAAAATCCATCTGTCAATTAGGTAAGCGCATGAAGTGTGTTAGGTTTTAGAAGAGTCCAGCCAGGACACCCAAGTTGGGGAGTACTAAGATTTATTTTCAAAAATACTAGGTGAAGGTATGGTTTTATTAAAAGTTTATGAGGGTGAACTTGTTTCACATTTGAGCAGCAGAGAGACTTTTGAGGGTTTAAATTCTCAGCAGCTGACACTTAAAATGCAAGGGAAGGTAAACATTGCAGTGTAAAATCTCCTTTCTAATTGAGGATATTTTGTGGCTTGAAACATTGTAATGCTAGGAATGTTTTGCTAGGCTGTCCTTATCTAGCCAGAATCCAGCCCAAAATGCCAGCTGTGCAAACTTATTAACACATCCTTTTGTTTATGATGACTCATTACACAGGGGCAATGTATGAACAATTATCCTTGCTGAAGAAAATACCATTCTGTTCAGTTTAATTATGTGAGATTTAAAGTAGACTGGTTATTGTTGCAAATGAGGACACAGACAGCAGGAATCTAAAACCATGAAAGAAGTGCATGCACATCCATATAACTTCTACAAATAATTTTGCTGAATGGTAAGAGCATTTCCATAGTGTTTTGCATATGTATTGCCTCCTCTACCTGAGTGACAATGTAAATTATGCTAGCAGACTATTGGAGCCATTTGATTGCAATGTACAGCATGCACTTCGTGATAAACTCACATTAAAATATAGCTTACATTGTGGATTGTCAAGGTAACCACAAGAGATACAGCAATTTCTTTTTAAAGATGACTAACAGAGTAGGCAAGCTATGTTTACAGTGTCAGTCAGACTAATTACAAGAATTCACTGCAGGTTTTACCATGCCAGAGTAGAACAATAAAGTCTCAATCATGCTTTTGGCAACAGATACTTCAGCTGGAGACAAAAATTTCCCTGTTCTACCTGATTGGTTCAGCAACAGTATACAAAGACCTTGAAAGACGTTTCAGAAGGGCTTAGCCCTTCCTGAAGAAAACTCAGCATGACTGTCTACCTCTGAAGCTTTTTTTGCTGAGATTTTCACCAGATCACCCAAGGATACCTTGTTGTCCAGGTTACTTTCGGCTCCTGGCCCATTAAATAAGACTTCAATGGACTACTCTAGTCATGTTGCTAAGGGTTAGGAGGAATCAGCCTTCATTCTTTACTGCCTAGCACCTTTTAAAATCATTCACAACTGTATAAAAGCTTTGATGAGGACTGTCCTCAAGATATCAGTGGTTTATCCTATATTCTTACATGTACTGTGTTATATATTTACTGTAGAGTGGTGAAGAATGATACTCTTTGGTTCTAATGTACAGGTAGTTTAATGGTACGGAGTAGGCAATTTTTACTGCAGAGCATTTCTTTATACATGAGTAAGCATTCAGATGAAATTTCTATCAACTTGAAGTAATAAATTAATAGAAATGGAGTTGTATTTTTATGTTATTTTTCTGGGCATCAGGAGGTTTAACTTCATTGCCCCATTCATCCCAAGAACAAATAAATCCATATAGGATACCTTTGGGCTTTGAACCATTCACAGTTTCTTTTGAATTGCTTTGAGGAATCCCTGTTAGTAAGAGACAAGTACATGAATTACTAATCAGACAACACATCAGAAAGTACTGAGTTTTTCAACATGTCTTTCCCTTCACACCTAAATTGAGTGGCAAAATGGGGAAAAGATCAAATATAATATTCCAGTATATGGAGATAAAACATCTAAGCAATGATTTGTAATGAAAACTGTTGTGTGCTTTAGATCACATCACTGCCGGCAGCTGTGGCCGTGTGGGTAAAGCCGCCGCCCCTGGATCCGTGCTCCTTCTCGGAAGGACGCCGGTTCGAGTCCTGCGGGTCTCGCTCTGCCAACTTCGTCCGGGCTTGCCCCGGCCAAGGCTTAGAGTGTCCCAGGGCTAAAGGGGGTGGGGCCAGTTCCGCGCACGCTGAGCTCCACGTAATAAATCCATTCGCGCAGGCATAAAAAGCATCGTCGTTCGCGACGGCTAGCCACATCTCAGATCACATCATTACTTCTGCTCACTGCATTGCTTTTCCTCTGTGCATCATCCTATTTTTACACTTTGTAAAAGTCTGTTCTCAGTTAGGGTGTACAAGGCTATATAAGTCCTTTATCCTACTAAGTCAGTGTGTTTGCTTAATTATATCTGATCCTACATCAATACAGCTAAAGCAAGAATGTTGCATATAGAAAAGTTCTAGGTCTCTAAGCCTAAGGAAATATTTATATTGGGTACTATTACTTACTATTATACCAAATTTACACTGTACCGGTAGAATAATCCAGTTAAAGCCTTCTATCTGTCACTTCCATAAATTCCAATATAAGCAGAAGTATGTAGCCATTTTGGCTCAAAATTCAGGAAAGAGTTGCTATGATACTTGAGGCAACCCATTTAGTAAGAAGGTTTTTCATGAATTTAACAACCTTTTAGGCATTAGAGCTATCTGTCATTTCATTTATGGTCAACTAAATACCATTAAATTGTTAATCAGCCAGTCTAAGCAGCTGTGATAAAACCTCTGGGCTGGTGCAAAAGAAGCTATCACCAAGCTATCTGAAAAAACAGTCAACACTAGTCAGTGGGCAAATTGGTTTCCACTGGAATAAAATTATGTATTAAAGCATTCCATTAAACATGACACCATAATGTACAGAAAGAAAAAGAAAATTTCATGGACAGTATAATTCAGTCATTTTCTAACTTTTGTGATTGTTAGTAATTCATCTGTAAACAAAATTTTGTCTGTTTATTCTCCTAAATCTGCAAGCAATCATCTGTTTCCTATGCAGAGCAAAGACAACATGCTTGTACTTACTAAAGTATACGAGATCATGGCTGCATTATATAGGTATAATACCAGCAAACAACTACTAAAACCCCAGCAGAAACATTAAGGGATCAATAAATTTTCATTTGCATGGAATTTACTTGTAAAACTAAGTTAGAGTGCCAAGGACTTCCTCTGTAAAGCAAGGAAGAGATTTGCAATTGCCATAAAAACAAAGGTGAGACAATCAGACATTATTTCCACAAGACCTTGAAAGTGCTATCTATTAACATACTCAATACTGTATTCATTGCATATTTAGGAATACTTGTGAAAGTTTCTTTCAGCTCAGATACAAATGTGTTCCTACACATTTCTTACAATTTTTTTTAACTTTTATTTCGGTTTTCTGCCTTAAATATGTAACAATTACTTTCTCTGCCCCTATAGACCTTTGCTTTTGCATTTGGTTTAGATCCTTTTTTTAAATTTTCTCTTTCTTGTTTCTTATACCACGTTCAACTTCCTTGTCACTTGAGTGGTGCTAATGGAAATGGTTGTGGAAATGCGATAACAAGTGTAATTACTCTGTGAGCAGTGGAACTGATGAAGCCTGGCTTCCTATGGTTGGACTTGTTTATGGAGCTGCTAATGCCATAAGAAGTTTTAAAGCTGCTGGAGTGCTCATACTAGGTCTCTCTTATATGACTCCTCAATGTTTATAATAAAATTCATACCATGCTCTTTTTCTTGTCAGGGCACTAATAGGATCATTCATCCAGTGCATTTTCATGACACTTGTAGGTTGTTAATGCCTTTGAAGCCAGCGTCCATCTGTCAAATTGGCTGGAATTGTTCAAAAGTTATTAAATAGAAAATGTGGATAGACAGAGAAATATGTTTGAGTATAAACACCCATGAAAAGTATGAGTTCATGAATCTCATAATTTTTGATAGCTGTACTAAAAATACAATCTCAATTGAGATATCAAATGCATTTTCCAGAGGTGTCAGTTTTAAGGAAACATTACCTAAACTATTTTAGAAACCCAAACATATCCTACCTGGCCTCTAGCAGCCTCTCCCTAGCATCTTAAATTCTGTTTATAACTACCCTCACAGCTTTCTTTGATAAACAGGTCATCTGAAACAGCAAAAAATGCCTATGTTTAGGCAACTGAATCAGTCAGTACCTTAGAATTCTAGTTCTTCAAGACACTGACTACCTTCATGGACATAACTGTGTCCCTCTAACTGTTAGTTTTATGAAAATGACAGCACCAGTAGTCAACATAAATAACTTTGTCCCCCATCATCTCAATGGAAACAAGGATTTACAGATTTTATAAAGTCAGTAAGTATAAATAGCTGACTCTGTTAATAGCTATCTTCTGCAGTTCTTAATTTCTTCCCTCCCCATGAAGGCTTTCCTCCAAAACTTAAAGCACTTGAGTACAGGAAAAATTGCAAATCCTGTCCCTCAGGCTTGAAAGTGGAGGGAGTCATCCATATAGGATATGTCCTTATTTATTAACTCTTCAGGTTTCCAGTGACATGACTGGAGAGAAGGGACGTTAATCAAGTTTTCATCCTCCACTTTTCCCTCAGGTTTGTAAATTGCACCAACATTGACAAAATGCATGGAGTTTTTTGTAGACTGAGAACTTTCTTATGAACTCTCCAAGGAGGGTGGGTCCTGGAGAGCCTCTTTGATAACTCTGCTTCTATGTAAATTTCACCTAAAACAAACATTTCTGTTCAGATGAAAACAGAGGCATCTTTGTAAGAAAAAACAAAGCCAAACTGAACAAAGCAATAAAACAATCTGTCCCTTCTGTTGAAATGATTCTGCTGTGGGGAAGACTTCTGAAGATCACTGACTGTGTGAAAGGAGCAATAGCCAAATGAGCATGACTTTCTAGGCTAAGGGAATCCTCTCAGTGATAGTTACCATAGACATGCTCTGGATAAAATTTGCAGCTGGTAAAATTTGTCAAAGAAGGCTTGGAACCCAGGACTTCATCTCACTCTTCCAGCTAAGTGCCTTAGCACTGGTAACTAACTTAATACAATTCTTGACAGCAGGTTCGTCCTGGGGACAGTTGGCATTAGCTCCATAGGACATAGGGGAAGCTCCTAGCAGCTCATCAGAGAAGCCACCCCTCAAGGCCTGCTACAAAAACCTTGCCAATCAAACCAAATATAGCTGTGGAGGGCCAATGGCCTGTGTTCAGTGCATCTGTGAACTAAAGTGCAAGAAGGCTACATAAAAGTCATAGAAACAAGAAGAGGAAATTATGGAGAAGTATAAAAATACTGTTTGGACAGTTGTAATTGATATCAGGAAGGTGAAAGCCTTGTAGCAGAAGAAATTACTTGTGAATGATGAAAAGAGTAACAGAAAGTTGTACTACAGTCACTCCAGAAACAGCTTAAGCACTGGACAGCTTGGCCAGAAGAAAGCGTATTAAGTTCAAGAAGTACAAATCTGCACTTAGGAACAGAGTAACCCCATTCATCAGTGCAGGCCCTGAGTAGCATCTTTGCTGAAAAGGTCTTGGTGTTTATAGTGAACACCAAGCTGAATATGATCCAACACTGAGCTTTCATCATGAAAAAAATCAAACTGCACACTGGACTACAATAGGAGGTGCATGGCCAACAGGTTGAAGGAAGCTATCATTTCACTCTCATCAATGTTGGAGGGGCCACACCTGGAAAATGGTTATAGGGACCTTTTAGGACCTATTAGGATCAAGTCCGATGCCCTGTTTCTTGCAGGACTACCTAAAACTAAACCTTATGACTTATAGTGTCATCCAAATATCCCTCAAAATCTGGCAGGCTTAATCACAGAATCACAGAATATACTGAGTTGGAAGGAACCTACAAGGATCATCGAACCCAACCCTTAGCCCTGTCACACCATGTGCCTGAAGATATCATCCAAACACTTCTTGAACTCTGTCAGGTGTGGTGCTGTGACCACTTCCCTGAGGAGCCTGTACCAGTTTTCAACCACCCTCTGGGGGAAGAACATTTTTCTGATATCTCATGTAAACCTCCCCTGACACAACTTCAGGCTATTCTTTTTGATCCTATCACTGGTAACCACAGAGAAGAGACCAGTGTTTTCCCCCTCTTTTCCCCTCAGGAGGAAGTTGTAGACTGCATGAGGTTTCCCTTCAATCTCCTCTTCTCCAGGCTGAACAGACTAATGACCTCAGCCACTCTTCATGTGGCTTCCCCTCATGGCGCTTCACAATCTTTGTTGCCCTCCTTAATGTTTATGACCTTTTCCCTGGCAAGCCTGTTCCAGTGCCCATACACCTTCTCCGTAAAGAACCTTTTACCAATGTCCAATTTGAATTTTCCCTGAAGCTGGGATGGGAGATCTAATAACCTATGACTACTAGATAACATTAGATTGCAAAATGATGGATCCAAACTCATCCAGATGGGTGGTTCATCATGCCAAACGATGTAACAAAGAACATGGGTCATAAATAGCGGCTTGAGAAGCTGTGTATTCTCCATCCTATAAACCTTTTTGGATTTGGCTAAACAAAACCTAGGCTGACTTGACAGCTTTGGTGAGACTTCTGCTGCAAATGGAAAACTGGCATAGATGACCTTCCACATTCCCTTCTAGCCAGCAATACCACATATTCTATTGCTGTATATTGTTTTTCTCTGTTGAATGCTGAACCAAGGTCAAGGATTTTGAGGTGTTTTATGCTGACTGTGGTGAGATTTTTTGGTTTGGTTTGGTTTCTTTTTTTTTGTTTTGTTTTGTTTTGTTTTGTTTTGTTTGTTTGGTCAGTTGGTTTTGGTTTGGGGTTATTGGGCATCTTGGGAGGATTCTGTTTGGGTTTTTTTGTTCACTTGTTTTTATTTTGTTGTCTGGTTGGGATTTTTTTTTTTTTTAATAACATAGCAAAGCAAGTGTAATAAGGCTGCATATTCTGTTCAAACTCTGAGTGTTGAGTCACGTCCACTATTTAACACATATGGTATTGAATAGATTCTGTCACCTTAAATGTAATTAACCTGATGTGATTGTCAGGAAGAGCTATCAGGTCATTTCTCAGTAATGGAATATAATTACAAGTGTTCTCTTCTCTAGACGAGACAAATGAGATACTTTCATAATATTACTTTCTGGGAAATCGACACAACTGTGTGCCTCTCTGAAGTGTCTGTACACTAATGCATGAAGCATAGGGAAAAAAACAGAAGGAATTAGAGATCTGTGTGCAGTTACAGTACTCACTGGGGGCTTATGGATCAGGGTTAGCAGGCAGATGAACATGGTGAATGTCTGCTACAGACTGCATGATAAGAAGAAGAAGCAAAGGCAGCCTTCCACAGGCAACTGCATCCTTGGTCTTCAAGGAATACTTCAATCATGGCAATATGTTAGAGAGGCAACATGACACAGTATGAGCAGGATGTTTATGGAGTGCATGTACGATAACTTCCTGACAAGATGGTCAAGAAGTCAATGAAGGATGGCACTGTGTAGGACCTCATATTTAGAAAAAAGAAGAATTGTCTAGAAATATGAATGCTTTGGCAGTCTTGGTTGCAGTGACCATAAGATAGTGAAGTTAAACTCCTGTTCAGGGAGCTGTTTGGAAGAATGGAAGATGGTAAATGGTTGATTTTTTAAGAATCACATCCTCCAGGACAAAAAATTTGTCCATCTGGACTTGCAGGAAGTCGAGTAGAAGTGGCAGGATGCCTTCATGGATGAGCAAGTCCATCCTGACAAAATTCAAACGTAAATGGAAAGCACAGCAGATGTGAAAGGGACAGGTGGCCTGGGAGGAATACGGAAAGACAAGTGTGCAGAGATGGTGTTAGGAAAGCCTGCCACGGGATGTGATGAACAACGGGAAGGGCTGCTACAGGTAAATTGACAGCAAAGGATGATTAGAGGAAATACGGGGTTTGGGACTAAAGACCTGTTGACAAAGGACATGGAGAAGAGGCAGGTACTCAGTGCCTTCTTCACCTTGATCTTTACTGGTAAGGCCTGCTTTCAGCAATCTCAGCCCCTTGAAAAAATTCTGGACAAAGAAAGACATCCTTGGTGGAGGAGGATCAAGTTAAGGAACATTGAAGGAAACTGGACAAACACAAGTCCATGGGCCCTGATGGGATCCATTCATGAGTACTGAGGGAGCTTGCTGGTGTCACTATGAGGCTAGTCTTGATTATGTTTGAGAGATTGTGGTGACCAGGGGAGGTACCTGAGGACTGGAAAAAAGCAAACATCACTTGTATCTTCACAAACGGAAAGGAGGATCTGAGAAACAACAAGGCAGTCAGTCTCACCTTGATCCCCAGGAAGGTTATGAAGCAGCTAAACCTGGAAAATATTTGCAAATGCATGAAAATTAGGGAAGTAAATGGAAGTAGTTAGCACAGATTAATGAAGAATAAAACAACAAACATGAAAAACCTTCTATGATGACATGACTGTCTTGGATGAGAGGAAAGCAGTAGGTAGTCTTTAGATTGACTTTAGCAGGACTATCAACACTGTATCCCACAACATCCTCATAGACAAACTAGTGAAGCATTGACTAAACAAGTGGAGAATGAGGTGGATTAAAAAGTGCAGCTGCACTCAGATGGATATGATAAGTGACACAAGGTCCAGTTGCAACTGGTGTGCCCCAAAGCTTGATACAAGGACCAATATTGGTTAGCATCTTTTTTAATGTCCTGTGGGAGTGGGTAGATAGTATTCACAGCAAATTTGCAGATGATACAAAATTTTGAGAAGTAAATAATGTAAGTTGGTGTATTAATTTGCAGCATATTAGAGACTCTGCATTAACAGGTTGGGTATATTTTCTTTGTAGTGAAGATACAATTATTTGAGCATTTCTAATAATGGGTATGTGTATAGGCAACAGCCAAAAAAAAGCTAACAATACAAGTTCTATATCGTGCTTTTCTTATGGTCTCCTAATCTAGTAGTTGAAGAATTTTACTATTGCCAATTTGAACTTTAGGGCTCGAAGGACAGAATTACATCTCATAATGACTATATGTAATTGTTGCAGAGACATGTTGGACTAAATGTCTGAAATGTTTAAGATTCAAAAAGAATATTTTTGTATGTAATTTGCATTTATTTGACTGAATAAAAAATGGTTCCTTAAACTGGAATAAGCAGGTTGTCTAAGACAATTTCCTCAATGCCTCTTGGAAGTGTTCCTGGGGAGAGAATAGGGAAAATATATTTCAGAGCCAATCATAAGTTCAACAGCAGTGGCACACATGCTGGGCATCAACCCTTTACTCAAACGGTGGCACTTGTACTTTCAATAAATACAAAAAAGGAAAATAGAAATTAGGCTGTTATGAGAAACTCAGATTTCCATTTGCAGTCTATGTAGTCCTGCTGTTTTCAAATAGTCTTTTTAAGTAGTCATTTTGCACTAGAAGATACTGGCCTGTTATGATCCCAGTAAAAAAGTTGCTCAGGCTCTGCAAAGTATTCTTTGAAATGCTATGTGTTAGAGCTAATACTGTGAAGAAAGAAAGAAGAGTACAGATAATCCCTTTAGATGCTGGGAATCCTGAGTTGTGCAACTTTGCATAGATTTTTGATACACATTCTGTATACACTGTGCAGACCCTGCCCATGGGAAGAGTGACCCCAGTTATACTAGGAATTTCTTGAAGGAGAATAACTGTGTTCATTATTTCTACTGTCAAACAAAAAGGATGCTCACAGAAGAAATTCTTGCTGCACTTTTGGACGGAGACAGGAACAGGAAGGTGTTGCAATTGCTGGTATCCAGTGGTAACAGTCTGTATGCTTGCCTGTGGCAATAAGCCATCTGATGTGATCCTGCAGCCAAGGGTTTTGCGCAGCCCAACACAGCCTTGAAGGCCATGCAGGATGTGCAGGGCAGCAAAGTGCAGGACTGGGTGTACTCAGATCAACCTTTTTGCTGATTGTTATCTCTTCAATGTGTGATGGTCTCCAGGTCAGGATCACCATAATACTAGCTTTTAAGTATTCATCCTAAATTGTTTAGAAAGCACTTAGGAAACTTACTATCTCAATTTTTACTCAGGAAATGGCCATTTCATTTTGCTGGCAAAGTATTACTACATTGTGTTGTATTGTAGATATATTTCCCGGGAAATTCCTTTTTTCCTTCAAAAAGATTAGCTATTCTTTTCTAATAAAACGTGTCTATGAGCAGATTTACATTCAATATTTTTAATTGAATTTTAAAAATGTGTCCCTTTCAAAAGAAATAGGTAGAAGAAATAACATATCAAATCCTACAAAATTACTAGATTTCAGAATTAGATTGATACAGCATGGAAAGTTGCTCTAATGCAGATATGTCAAACACTTTTAATTTTTCAAGTTGTGACATTCATTTAATTTTAGCTGTTCTAAAGTAAAGTGTTGTTTTGGTATCCTAAATATGCAAAATCTCATCCTGTTTTTGAGCAATTATAAAAAAATAAAGAAAAAATACTTATAGGAAAAAATCATGCTCTCTGTGAAACATTAAAGATTCTCAGTGATTTTGAAGCCTGTCAATGAAATAATTCTGAGGTAAACTTTCAAAGATATTTTGTATTTCCTATATTAAATATATATGAAAAAAAAATACCCCTGAGCTAAGATATATTAGCTTGCCACTATTAATGGCAATAGGCATGGTTGTTCCTTTGTGGACTGAGAAAATCACTCCAGCATAAAGACAGAGGCTTCTAATAGAAATCAGTTCAGGTAAGTTAATTTTAGCCTTTTTAAAAGCTTTTTCTTAAAAGCTGCAAGAAGTAACAACCAAAGAGATCCTAGCAGGCAAAAGAATGGATGCTGGGCAATCAGTGAAGATAACTTTTGTAAAACATCTCTATTCCAAACACAGGACAAAGCAAGGAAAGCCTGTGCAAGGGAGCAACCAAACTAGAGACACCAAAAGAGAGGCAAATGGGAATATCATTAGTCACAGCTGGACTTCTATGCCATTGTGAAAGGATGGTGCAAAACCTGAGCACTGTTTATTGCTGATTTAAAGTAGAGACCTTTCAGAAGCTTGGAAACCATGCAGTTGCTACAGGAATGGAAGTGTTCAAGCTGTGTTAAGCAGGATGAAAGCACAGATTTTATTTGCTATGAAGGTGATTGCGGAAGTGGTGAAAACAGATGAGAAATAAAAGCTCTAAGGGGTTGGTATGTATTGAGCAGGAAGGGGTACTGGTGGTTTACAAATATAAGTCACTGTGAAGAGTTGAGAGTTTACTTCTGCCAGCTTATAGGTTTGTGGAATACTTGTCAGTTTTGAGCCTGCAACTTGCTTCAAAGAAATTACTATCTTGTACAGAACATAGAGGCAGAAATATCTGTGTTTAACTTATTCTTTGGCTTTTTCATGTTGCCTGAGACTGAGCAGAAGAATTGTTTGGTGAAATATTCAAGGCCTTAATTATACTGTTGTGCTTTGGTGTTTTTTTTCCTGCCTACACTGCTGGTTTGTGAGAGACAAGAGGTGTGGAGATGTCTTGACTGGAATAGTTAGTCTGTTCTGCAGCATCCAGACTGCTAGCACCCATTTAGGAAAGGTATGAGAGGATGCTGGTGACTAAGTTCAGTCAAGCATTTCACAGTGGATGCCTTAGCTCTGGGAGCAGTCTTTCACCAGAGGTAGGATTTTGCTTCATTATACGCATGAACGGATTCCTTGAGTGAATGACCCTGCCCATGTTTTGAATTGCTTAGCTGGCAGGCAGATGGTACTGTGTCATGGCCTTGAGACAGCAAAGGTAAGAGCATCATGGAGTGATGCAAGAGTTATGCATTTGACTTCAGTTAAGAAAACTGAGTGTTCATTCTCAATTATTTATTATTTGCCATGTTTCTTAATCCAGGGACCAGATTTCCTTCAGAAAGCTAGAGAACATGAAAGAGTATTATTTATATTATATTATAT
>VXBX01003476.1:823739-834578 GCA_013400415.1 Scytalopus superciliaris
TATATTTATTACATTGCATTACATTACATTACATTACATTATATATACATACAGCCATAGTTAAAGGAACAAGAGAAAGTGCCATGGTTAATAGATCACACCTTTGTCATATCTAAGGAAGGATCAAAAGCAAGGTGTTGATCCATTTGTCTTTCTCCCAGGCTAAAACTTCCTAATATCAGTATAGTGTACAGAAAGCTGTTCCTTTCAGGTTACAAAATAGACATCTTTGTTATATGAATCAAATTAAAAGACCACATTGGCAGCTCAATTTTTCCTAGCAGAGAGTTATGAATGGGAGGTGAGAGGTCATTATTTATCATCCAGAAGAGTTTAAAAGAATGGCTGTTGAGGAAACCAAATAGCAACTTCAGAGGTCTGAGGTAATTTCAAGTCTGATTTTTTGGGTCTATGGCTATGTCTGCATTGGCAGATATTATAGTGCAAGGGAGAGTGTAAAACAAAACAGTTCATTATGAGAGCTAAATCACAACTCTGATTTTGTGTTGGATTTTTTTTTCTCTATTTCGGCTTTCATTGCCTATTTTAATTCCAATCATATCCCATGGATTAACTATCCATTAGCAGTTGGAGAACATTAATAGTGCTCTTGGAGCACTCATCTCACCCACCAGAAATACAGTTCATGCACTCTACGACTGACTTAATGAAGTGAGTCAAATATTGTAATGCAAGTGCACCCCCTGACTTCTGCAGAAAGGAGTCACTTCCTTCCCCTCCACAGAATAACACCTACACAGCTCAAGCCTTCTGTCAGCTGCAACAGCATGGTAATGAGCAATGATGGTACAAACTGTGATGCTCAGTCTGGGAGAGACCATGTCAACTCTTCAAGCACTGGCTGGTGTGCAGGTCATTGTCCACAACCTGCTGCCTTAGGCATTTGCCTCCTTATCCTATTCTTCAAGCCAAGCCTGCTCATATAATTGACTCATTTTTATAACTCAGGGTAAACAAATGTCATTCTTAACTCAGTACTGCTGTGGCTGAACTGATAGAAAATGCAATAATCCATATAATTTATAGCATTCTATATCACTTTATGAGGGTTTTCCTGTCTTCTCCACAATTATAAAATCAACAACCTTGCAGTGATTGTCTTGTCAAATCCAAAGGAAAAAAGCCATGCTTTCATAGCTGAGGCAATTCCCTTTTTTATTAGAAGCTCCAGTCATCATTTTCACCATTAAACATATTATGGTTTTAAAAGTTCAAATTTATCAGTATTGATTCTTCAAACTCCAAATTTTCTAAACTTTCAGAGGTCAAATATTGAGTGACTGAGTTTTGTTTAATAGTAATTTGAATCAAATTATTCATTAGGATATTTGGTCAACATTCCAGTTGCCTTTTAAGTTTTAATTTCAGTGTACCTCCAAACATTTTGTTCTCTGTGCATGTAAGATTATCCAAACAAAAATTTTCTGACAGAATTCTTTTTCAGTGTGACTGAAGCATTAAGTTAGTCCATTTAAAAGTGCAATTGAATTTAAAGAGCAACATCTAGTCAAATGTGCTTCAGAGAAATTTCAATAAATATCCTGTTTAGTAACATAAATAATGCGTTTGGAGTTGGATCTGTATTTTGCAGTCCCACTCTTGGCCCTGCACAGGACCTCCCCCTGTTCCAGTGCCCAAACACCCTCTGGGTGAAGAACTTTTTACTCATATCTAACCTAAATCTCCCCTGACACAACTTCAGACCATTTCCATGGGTCCTATCACTGGTCACCACAGAGTTCCTACTAACTTCATTCATAGAGAAGTTCCTACTAGTGTCATTTGATAGCTCCCAGTTCATTGAAATATACAGAATACAGACTTGTCATGCATTATTTTATGATCATTTACATATTTGTGTTCACATTTCATGACCTCATATAGAAAGATGGAAAGCTGAAGGCTGAAAGGAAGTCCTTCTTGTTTAATACAAATTCTTTGTCCAGGCTTACTGTCGCTTCACTGCTCACTGTTAAAAGCATTCCTCCCACTCCCCCACCCCCCAAATATTTATAATGTGGGTGTTTTATTTTTTTTTCTTTTGATTTTTTTAGGCAACAATGGCAAAAGGCCAAAAAGGGACCATAATAACCATAACGGTAAACAAGGGTATCAGCCTTGCCTCTTATTTCACTGTATTTGTTGCTCAAAAAATACCAGACTGAAATAGAGAAATTGCTGTAGAAAATCATTAGCTTTGTTTGTATTTGCCAGGCCGATTTTTCATGATTAATCAGCCCAAAACACTTATCAGCTAATTGTTTTAAAATGAGTCACTTACCATTCTCTTGCCAGATACAGAACTGAAAAAAGTGATGAAGGGTGGTGTTCAATGCTAATGTGTTTCACAAATGATATACAGCCTGATTAAATGACTTCTTACAGTTAACTGATCTTAGCTCCTGCTTCATGTGCTAAAATTCGTCCTGGATTCATCATAATCTGTTTTTGAGAAGGAACACATTTTTTCTGTGGGCACATGTGTTGGAAGGTAAGCAAACAAATGTATGAGTATAGAATCTCAGTGAAGATTTTCTGTGTCGCAGCAAAGGTTGTGACCAAGTGGGTGATTTCACTGCATGTCATCCCCAGGAGTGAGAGCTTACGGAACTGGCTTACAGAAATATCATTTACTTTGGTATGCAAACAGACCATTGTATGTGAATGGGAGATGGAGTTGGCATGTTGTGGAAAGTGACACAATCTTGTACAGAGAAGAGGATGTCTCCCAGTCTCTGCAGAAATGGAGAAACAAATATCTGATCTTTAACTATATTAAATCTAAACTTCATAAATTCACAGAAACAGATTATGAAGCTTCTCATATCCACTTGTCCATAGTGATCCTCACAGCAGTCCAACCATTTACTTCATTAATGAATTAATTGTACAGTTAGGCAGGAAAAAGTATGAAGGACTGGAAAGAAAGAAGACAGGGAAGAAGAAAGTGGTACTGGAGGTGAATTGAGGGAAGAAATCATAGTACAAATGGAGAAAAATAGCAATGGTGCAAAAACAAAGAAAAAGAGACTAGTAATATAATGAAATAATACAAAAATACATTTTCATTAATGTATAATTAATTTTCTATAAACATATATAAATGTAAAAGTACATTTTTATCTCTAAAACCACCCCATGAGTATTAAGTAAAAGGCTGAAGTTGTGAAGTAAGAGCCAATGTAAGGCAAAATATCCTTGGAACGATTGGAAAATAAGACAATTTGTAAACCGTATCACAGATTAAATGTTTTAAAATGTCAAAGTTGAGTGTTCTGGTTTTCAGAACTCAAAATAGTTCTGAATGGTTCTGAGACAAGATTTTTGGGGTGCTCAGCTGTGTGAAAATAGTAATAGAGTTGGACAAAACAAAAAGCTCTTGGACATTAAACACTTTTATAGGTATAAGTGTTTCAGACTTCAGAAAAAATTAGTAATAAATTTCAGTCAAATAAAACTTGAAAAGAAGCAAAAGTAGAAAAGCTAAAGCTATCATTTGTGTTTGTATTTGAACTGATTTGATGGGTAACACTGAAGGGCTCCTTTACAGAGCCAGGAAGAGCAGCAAATGCTCAGGGCTCCCTAATCCTTGCCCGAGCACGCAGTCTGCCTGTCCTCAACCTGCTTCAGTAAGGTTAAGGGCAGCTCCACCTTCCCAGGAGAGCCTAGCAGGGACCACTAGAGTGGCAGGGAGCCAGGGGTTTCATGGACATGTGATTTTGTGCAGGTCACAATAGCACCAGAGAACCTGGAAATCCAGGGGCTTGGTAATGCAGAAGGCAGTCATTGCACCACAGCAGTGAAAACTGCATCTCAGAATGAATACTTGAAAATCAGACAAATAACGTGGGCTGAAATTAATCTCTTTTTCAGGCTCTCCATTATGTCTGTTCATCAGTGCATTGGCAGAGTCCTGTTCAGCAGCACTGTGGTTGCAACCTGCAGCTGTGTCACCAGCCTGGGGAGCTGCTCCTCTCACACCTCCGCTGATGCTTTAAAGACACATTTGTTTATTGCTTTCTCCTTCTTCCTCTTGTTTGGTGTTGCATGTCACTGCTTTGTCAGTCATCCCTACATCCCCCTCCTTTCACTAATTCAGTATGTTTCAATTTATAACCAATATTTGAGGACTCTGCTTTTAATCCCTTTTGTGCATTTGGACTACTGGGAAAATAACAAGAAATAATAATAATTGTACTCATAATAATGAGTACAACGTGTCCTTCTGAGATCTCCAAACTGACACTTTTATTCCTTCATTTGTTCTTCCTATGAAACTTCAGCATAAAGTTTGATCATCTAATTTCTGATTTTTAATTTCTAAGACTGCTAGTATATTTTTAAAATCATACATCATGACAAGAATGCATTGTACATGCCACATCTCATTGGATGCTGCACCCACTGAATCACTGTCAGGTCTTCTGGGAGACATTGAGGGACAATAGCACAAATTATAGTCTTCCAGTATAAAGCACTTTTTCTAAATAATCCCTTACCTCCTCTGCCTTTCTCTGCATTTTCCCATCAGTTTTAGAGCTGACTGTTTTAGCAACTGAAAAAAGGGAAAAGATATTTTTGTTTATCATATTGAAATCTTACATGAAAACATTATTTTTTTTTTAAATGAGGCATAACCATCAGCTCTAATTGACAAAACAAATTAAAATTCTCAATTAGAAAATTTCTGCAGTGTTGTTTTCCAGAAGCTAGAGTACACCGTGTAAAGGGCCATTTGGTGTGTTGAATGTTTTTTGTTCATTTCCCAGGAGAGTTGACAACCAGCATCTGTTAGCGATATGATGCTCTTAAAGGTAGCCTGAAACTGGTGCTTAGCAATATTGCCTCACTCCAATAATAATAATCTTTTTAATGAACTTCCATGTTAATTGGCTGAACCTTCATCTGAAATAACATTTGTGTAACATACCGTGACTTTATCCTCAGAGAAAATTTAGGGTTTGGGTTTATTTATATTTCAACATCGAATTCAAAATCTCCCTCAGCCACTGTTTGAAATGAAACTCCATTTGAACCTCATGGTAAACAGGTCACTTACAGTGATGCTGTCCCCCACAACATCCGTGTCTCTAGAGACACATGGATTCAATGAATGAACCACTCAGTGGATAAGGAATTGACTGGATGGTCACACTCAGAGTGGCAGTCAATGGCTCAATGTCCAAGTGGAGGCCAGTGATGAGTGGTGTTCCTCAGGGGCCAGTATTGGGACCACCACTTTTTAACATCTGTGTCAGTGACGTGCAGTGGGATTGAGTGCATGCTCAATAAGTTTGTCAACAACACCAAGCTGTGTGGTGCGTCAACAACATCCGTGCTGGATGGAAGGAAGAGATGTCATGCAGAGGGATGGCAGGACAGGTGGGCCGTTGCAAACATTATGTGGATTGAAATCAGCCCTGAGAAGAAGGACTTGGGGGTGTTGGTTGAGAAGAAGCCCAATATGAGTTGGCAATGTGCCCTTGCAGGCCAGAAAGCCATGGGCTGCATCAAAAGAAAAGTGGCCAGCAGGTCAAGGGAGGTCATTCTCCCCCTCTTATCCTGCTCTTATGAGACCCCACCTGGAGTGCTGCTGGAGCACTGCTTCCGTCTCTGTGACCCCCAGCATAAGAAGGACATAGACCTGATGGAGCAAGTCCAGAGGGGCACAAAGATATTATATGTGTGGAGCACCTCTCCTACAGACTGAGAGTTGGGGTTGCTTAGCCTGGACTCCAGGAAGGTCTTATAATGTCTTCCAGTACCAAGACAGGCCTACAATAAACCCAGAGAGGTAATTTTTACAAGGGCATAGCATATTATAGCAGTGATAGGGTAAGAAGTGATGGTTTTAAACTAAAAGAGCATAGATTTAGATTAGATATTAGGAAGAAAGTATTTACTATGAGGGTGGTGAGGAACAGGTTGCCCAGAGAGGCAGGGGATGCTCCATCCTGGAAATGTTCCTGGTCAAGTTGGATGAGGCTTTGAGACATCTGGTCTAGTGGAAGATGTCCCTGCCCAGTGCAGTGGGGGTTGAAACCGATGATCTTTAAGGTTCCTTCCAAACCAAAGCATACTATGACTCCATAATTTCTGTGAGAAGAAAACATGGGGAAACAGACCATAAAAGAGTGGTTCAATGACTGGGACAGATAACTGAGCTAGATTTGATACTTTATAGCTATCTGCACTTTAGACATTGCTATTTTATACAAGAAGGCAAATGATGCTTGCTAATATGCTGCATCCTCTGCTCAGTGAACACTTGCAGGCCAACACGGTCTGACTGTTTTTTCTTCTCACACTGGAATTTTAATTTCAAAGGAAGACTCAGGCTTTCCGTGAACAATTTGCATTTCCTCAATCATCATGAAACACAGTAACAGATCCTTTCTTCTTTTCCCCTTTTCAAGTCCCTCTGACAAATTTCTGAGGTGCTCTATATACCAAACAAAAAGGAATAGATTTGGTATGGTACTTTTGTAACACTAAGTCTGGGACCCAACAGTCTGATGACTCATTTTCCAATATTTTATAATTGGTTTGACTAATGTAGAGAGACCAATTTTAAAAACTAAACTTTTAAGCTATGTCCTCTCTAGACAACAAGCATATTTTTTCCTCACCAAAACTTTAATTTCTGAGTCCTTCTGGAGAAATGATGCATGGGACTCTTGTCAGCAGAACAACAGTGTTGGTTTATTGTGGAAGAATGAGACATTTGCTGCAGCCTGAAAAGAAGTGATTTGCCTTCTCATGTTCACAGTATGAGAAAACCATATGAGGAAACTCCTCTTGGGGTGCTACAGTTCCCTGTTTGAAGTGAGGCTTTAATTGAACAAAAAGTATCCACCTGACTTCCTAGAAATTCCTTAATTGTTGAACTGAATCTGTGAAATCCCTATTCATAGATTTCAGGCTCTCCTAAACCTATCAGTCCATGACATGTCATGGTGTGGTAAAGAACTGACAGGAGGTGAAATAAAAGCTGAGTCTACTGACATTCTTGATGTTCCTTTAAATAAGAGAAATAATTCTTCAGGCTTCATTTGAATCTTTGGTCTCTTTAGAACAATTGAATGAAAAACATTGGTGCCTTGCTGAATTTCAGCTATAACAGTGTTTTCTGAAAAAAAAAAAAAATTAAAAAAATTAAATCTCGTTCACAGTCTTATGCAATTTTCTAATTGCACAGAGCTGGGGGTGAGCCAGGACCCCCGTCCCAGTGATGGCACCAGCCCAGCAAGTGGTGGCTGGGTACCCAAGCAGAGGGAGAACAGAGGCATAGCAGCAAAAAAATGAGTGCCAGGAAATCTCATTGTGATATGAAAAAAAAACCCAAACAAACAACCACAAAACCTGAATTGACTATAATACTGCTGTTGCAAAGCATTAAGCAAACATACCTTAAACTGTCGCAATCCCAAAAATGTAAAGAATGTAGGTGTCCCTTAATGTGTCCTGCTACTCACATCTTCCACAAGTTTATTAGAGAATGAAAATGAATACCTCATGTTCGTTGGGTGACTCCTGGGGGCTGCAGTCCCCAAAGTAGTCTGGTTCTTTTATAAAACATGGGAAACTGTCAGTATGCTGGGCAAAAGAATTAGACCCTCATGTGAAGGTAGTGAGAGCCTGTGATGTCTACCATGGCTGGCTGGACAAGGAAAAGGGAAGGCCATTTTGCTACAAGAAAGAAAATACGAAACTCTTCTTCATCAAGCCAGAAATTTCTGCCAACAGACGCACCTTCTAAGCTCTCCCAGCACCTCTGTGGGCCACTGAGCACACTGAACATGTCAGTCTGCCTAAGTTCAGCTGTCAGTTTTCTCCTTATTTATTTCCTGCATTTTCTTCTTGCAGCTTTTGTTATCCACTTGATAATAGTGTAAAACCTGCACTGCTCTTGTCAGAGTTTATTTTTCCCCTTCTGTTAAATAAGAAATGAAAGTGAGAGCTATATGACTCCAACACAGTTATTAAACCAAGAGTAGAGGCAACAACATCAATCTTCCAAAGAAGTTTTTGGGGAGACAGGGAATGAATGATGGCTACATAAGAATAATACCTGTTGATAACAGATTTGTGGACTTTGTGCATAGCTGGAAGTTGTTTGTAGCTGCTTTTTCAGCACATCTGGAGACATAATTTAGCAAGAAGCATACGCATGGCAATCATAATAGCCCACATTATCCCCATCAACCAGTCTGGCTAACATCTGGCATAAGAAGAGATGATTGCTCTTCAGAGTTCCAGGGTTCTCTCTTGTGGTAGCTGCTCTGCTGCAAAGCACAGAGGAAAACTGCTGCTTTTGAAGTGATAATAAATTCTTCCCAAGACTTCTAACAAATCCAAGACAATCCAAGTTCAAAAGTACATTCAGCCTGAAAGAGAACACAGTTTTTTCCCCACAAACATTACAGCTAGATTTCCAATATAAAGTTATATTTATAATGTTTTAAACATGCCCTGATTGCTTGGTATTTGCAAAAAAGATGAAATTAAAGCCTTCATTAACCTCAGTTCAGAAGCTTTTGCTGCTTGACTTAAATAAAAGCAGTCAATTTGAACATTTCTACCCTTTCATTTTCCTGGTGTTATATCCCATTAATGTCTTCTGTGCTTGGTCACTGATATTATATCATTTTTATGGTACTTAATTCTATCTAACAGCATTGTATCATTGTATCAACTTTCTCTTCACATTTACAAAGAAAAGAGATAAAAGTAATTATTTTTATATTTAAATTGCATTTTGCATACATATTTTTATTTTATAGCTCAAAGTAATAATTACTTAACTGGATCTTGAAAAATTTTATAAAGAAATTGATCATTATTTTTTAATAGTCATTGAAATGTTTGAAACTTGTCTCCACAGAGATGATAATAATATAATCTGTCTCCTGGTTTGTGAGACACAATAAAAAGATAATTTAATTGAAGTTGGATCACAGATTTATAAGGCAGAAGTAATTTGAGAAGAAATTAGACCTAGCAGGAACTTTTCAGAGGAAAACATTAATTTCATCAGAAAAATATCACGTTGTGAAAACCAGTACCTGTAACAAGAAAAGAAAATCAGCATACTTCCCACATCAATATTTTTGCTGGGCTTCATCTTGCTAACACATTTGTCTTGTATTTCAAGTCAAGTTATTTTATTTAAATGTAAATGAATTATGTTTTATTTATATTTAATTGCAATGAAAATCTTTAAATGTAAAAATCAAAACAATGGTTTACTATTGCCTGAAAAAATTCTTTTTGACAAATTTTCTCTTTTGTTTGATTTGGTTTTGACTTAGAATAATTTTTATGATAAATAGGTAACATTTATATTCTACGAATTAGCATAAGAATTTGAAGAACTTTAAAGAATAATGAATGTAATGTTATATTGAAAATTATGATTACCTAAGGAATCAGAATGAAATATTAGCTGCTTTTTATTTTGTAAGTAAGTGTACTCTTATGACAGTCCTTTCTTATTTTCAGGGGAAAATGCCTATGTGAAGCATAAAATATCTTTTTAAATGTAGTTGGTCTTTGGTGAGAATCCAAGGCAACTGCACATAAAATGATTTACTTGGTCAAGATGAAATTGAAGAAAATCAGAGTATTGCTTATATAATCTTTTTACAATCCTCAGTAAACATCATAACGCCAACTCAGTAATCGACTTACTCTTTAGCATCTGTGATTCAATTTCCTTCTGAAGCAATGTTCTGGGCAGTGAGGACCAAAGAGCAGCCGAATGATTCTGTGGAACTGAGGAATCTCTTCCTTTCCCAAGAAATCTATTTAAAACATAATGAAAAATAAAACAGGCTTCTCTTTAGTGCCTTTGCAAGGTGGATGTGGAAGGTCTGAATAGGGTATGAGATATTACTGAAATTACTCAAAGAGTTTCCAAAAGGGTTTAATATCATGTTAGATCCTTTCTCATGTCCTGTAAGTGTAAGAGGCAGCAGAAGAGACATATAGGTGGTGTTTGCTTTTAAAGAAGGTCTCACTTAAGTGTCTAGAAGGATGTATATATGGCTTAGAAATCAACTCATCTTTATATTGAAAAAGTTTGATATTCACCAGCATACTCTTTGATCAACCATACTGTGTTTGCTCCTGTTCTTACAGGATCTTGTTCATCAAAGAAAAACTTGAAACAAATCACTTGAGAAGGGTTAAGAGAGGAAGCCCTTCAGTTTGCAGTTGGGCAAGAAAACTGAAAGAGACCTTCCCTGATACCATGGATGTGTGTGTGTGTGTCTGTATCTATGTGTGTGACTGTGCATACAGACAGCAAACATACACTTTTTTCTAATCAAGGCCAGTAAAATATCATACACCACATAACATATAATGAATATAAGGAATAATGAGTGCATACCTCAGCTTTTCCAAAAATTAAGTACAAGCAAATAAATTGCAGAATAAGACATGGAGGAAACATTCTCTTAATTTCCAACTCTATGGTATGTAACTATAAGAACTCTGTTAAAAGCTTACTGGTCTACACTCATGTTTACTTCTGGATAATTCTCGCCTGTCTGTAATCCTCCATTTGTATCTGTATTATATCCAAAGCCTAAATCTCTCTCTCCTATCTAAATATTCCCTCTGTATTTTGCAAGGAAATGAGTTCCAGCAATTAGCTACATGAACAGGTTTGCTCTCTGGCAGAGACATTCATGGGACTGCACTTTGAAAAATTCTAAGCTCCCAGTCTTTACTTGCTCTGGATCACATCCAGTCTGCTGTTTGTTGTACAGAAGGGAAATGCAAAGCTTTTAACATCTTAGCTACATTCTTAAA
>VXBX01003476.1:834628-881907 GCA_013400415.1 Scytalopus superciliaris
AAAAAAGAAAAAGACAATAATACTGTTAGTGTAATACAAGTCCTATCATCTCAACTGACCTCTACTGAATTAAAATTCTTGCTTTGGCTGCTTTTATCTCCGTCAATTTTTCCCCCCGTATTTGCTGTGTCCTTCAGTGACTTTCCTGTCTGTGACATATTGGGCTAAAGGAAGTGTTCTGTGCAAAAAATTTTAGATTTACATGCAACAACAATTGCTGCCATTTACAGTGCATAATAAGGAATAAAAAAGGCAAAATTATTGAAAAGAAACTTAGTTTTATCACAGTAATTTTTTTTTTTTTTTTCATTCCCAAATCTTCATTCGTGTTTCACTGATTACTTCAGAATAAAAGAGGGGAAAATGTCTGGATTATACAATTGCATCCCATAAAATAATGAACACAACTGAAGAAATCCTCCCCTTTTCCATTCATATGCAGTAAATGAGAGGCTCAGCTTTTGACTGAACTCCTGGAAATACCACCACATCCATAAGAATTGTTAAAATTGAGTTTCATGATCACTTTGGATTCACTCTGGGTGTATAATTGACCTGCCTCATAAATATAGAGTAACTCCTGCCTTCATCACACATGTCACTTCTCTTAATTCAAAAGCTGTCACTGCACAAGAACTCCCTGTGATTTTTGCATTTTATCTTCTTTATAATACAGACTGAAAGCCTTTCCTGAAGTAATTTCTAGCTGAATGCTAGATGAGTAATTATTAAACTAAGAATATTGTCACCATTGATATGCAGCCAAGGGGATCCTTACCTGATGAAAGAAAACAGCATATAACAGATAATGTCACATTTCCTGTAAAGATGTTTCAGCAGATATATAGTATTTAGAATTCTAAATATTTTTTTGGCAGCTTCCCTCATCAGAGATTATTGAACAAATCAGGATGTTATAGAAGAATCAGTTCACAAATTTTATAGATTAGTAATTTTTGAAAGAATGGGAAGGAAGAACTAAAGGTCAAGTTTATCAATACAGAGAGGTTGCTAGAAGAACTTCAGAGAGATGTATGCTTTTCAATGTATCTGATCTAAAAGGATGTAGGTAGTGAGAGGACAAAGCTTACTGTTAATATTTAAGAATATTACAAATAAATCTGTCTGTCAAGGAGTGAAGACCATGTTGCGTGATCTGACAATAAAATGCTAGAAACCATGTGCACTAGGAAATACTGTAAATGGGGAAAATCAGTCCTAACTAACAATTGTGACACTAAAATAACTATTCTGCCAAGGAAGGATTAGTCAGGGCAGATAGTTCAGTGAGACTATTAAAGGAACCCTCAGTTTATGCTAAAGAAACAGCAAATAGAGTAATATGAATTATGAGAAAGAGACTAAAGTCAAAACATCATGGTGCAACTGGGGGTATCTGTGATTGAACTGAATATACTTCATATTCTCTGTCTAAATGAGGCTATGGCAAAGTAGGAAAGCCCCATGGTAGGACAGCAAGTAAATAACTTCTAAACTTATGAGGAGACTATTTTCATTAAGAAGTCGTCAAACTCTACATTTCAAGATAGAAACAACAGGAGTCCTTAAAGCAAGAAGAGGACGCTGAGGAGGTGACAGGAATCCTTCGGCACTGTTTCACAAAATGCTAGAATTGAGGGGTACCACTGCAGGCTTACAGGGAATGGCAGGAAATACTGTTACATATAACTTCCATAGCTCTTGACAAATCTTTTACTTCAGGATGTTTTGGTAGATGCATAGCATATCTGTATTTCAAAGCAGTGCTCTGGATACAGTTTCCACGACAGAAAGTTTTGCTTCCTACTGGTCTTTAATCCGATACTTTCTACAGGCATCAACTTTACTGTTGCAAATGACAAGATAGAGTCTATGACTGACTTCTTGCTTGGGGATTTTCTACTTCTGCATACTATCACAAAAGGCAGCAAAAATTGCAATTAAGCTTTAAATATGAAGTGTAATATGAAGTGTAATAGCTTGCTATTGCTTTGCTGCTCTGTAAGATTAACTCCAGCAAAGGCACAGACACATATTAGGTGTGAAAGGACACATCACAGACTGATATAGTTCTCCATTACTGTCATCAAGAACAGGGTATGAAATAGCACTTCACATTGCAAAACTGAGTCAAAGAAAAGCTTTCTTTATCTTCACTGCAAATACTTCACACCATTGCAGAAAAGCTTAAAGTAATGACAGCACAGAAACAGTCTACTCTTTAACATCTGTCCACAAAAGGCAATGGAGCTGGTGAAGGATCTAGAGAGTAAGTCTTACGGGGAGCAGCTGAGGGAGTTGGGGTTGTTTAGCATGGAGAAAAGGAGGCTCTGGGCAGACCTTATCACTCTCTACAACTACCTGAAAGGAGGCTGTAGCCAGGTGGGGGTCAGCCTCTTCCCACAGGGACCTAGTGACAGGACAAGAGGAAATGGCCTCAAGCTGCACCAGAGGAGTTTCAGGATGGATGAATGGATATCAGGAGGAATTCCTTCACAGAAAGATTTGTTAAACATTAGAACAGGCTTCCCAGGGAGGTGGAGGGATCATCATCTCTGGAGGTGTTCAAGAAAAAAATGGATATGGTACTTAATGCCATGGTCTAGTTGAACGGCAGTGTTTAGTCAATGTTTGGACTCTACGATCTCAGAGGTCTTTTCCAAACTAAATGATGTTATGATGGTGTGATTCTGTGTTACTATAGGGCATATCTCAACCAGTAAGTTTTTCTAGCTAAGAAGTCTCAGAAATAGGAGTGTAAACCTCACTCTCCATCAATTAAAACATGCTAACATTTAAGAAATTATTTGAGATTGCAACTCCAATATCTGACCTGCACTGTCTTTATCTTAGCACAGACTTCTCTTCAGTGTCATGTAGTCTAGGCAAATTCTTGCACCAACCATTAGGATAACTACCCGGAGAGTTTATACCTAAACTACAATAAAAATCTGTATTGCAATGTGACCCAGAGGCTTGGGTTCACTAATTAGGAAACTTCTCAGGGTTGGTTGATGAGAACTGAAACTTTTACTGAATTACTGCTTATTAGAGCAAATATGATAATAGACAATGGAACAATCAGCTATGGAAGGGATTGAGAAGCCAGAAAAAAGTAGACTTTGAAATATCCTGTCAACAGTGGTTTAAAAAATATTGGAATTTCCCATAAGGCCAGAAATGAATTTGAACTGGTACACTGAAAGTCAGACTGCTCTGTGCTTAGAACTCAAATCAGTTTCTTAAATCGCATTTTAGATACAACCCTTCAAATGCCATTGTGTTTCGAGTAGTAATTTGGCCAGCATGAAACATCTTGATTGTATTGCAGAAGGGAGACTGAAAACTAATTGAAGTGGAAAAACATATTTCTTTCACTGGGGAAATAAGGGAGAAAGGAAATATTAGATTTTGTGCTGTCATTTTCTGGGCCTCCAATTTTAATAAAACAGAGGTTTATAAACAATCAGATTTGAAACATAGCTCAAAGATTATACTTCTTTTGTCTTCTCAAAAAAATAAAGGTTGATTGTAATGTTAAATTAGTGGCACCCTAAAACCTTAACATAAACCAGAAATATATTTTATTATAGAAAGTGGTAAAGTAGACATAAAGTACAGAAGTACAAACCAATAGTTATCACTTAGAAAAACTAGTTTTGAGAAGCAGCTCCTAACATCCTATGAAACTCACTGTCCAGGCCAAATTCCAACAAAGATTCAGTTTTATTTGTACACAAAACATCATCCTATAATTTTCTACTGAGCACCTGGGAGTGAGTGTCTGTGCCATTCCAGAAGCACACAGGACTTCTGCTGAACTGTCAAGATTTGAACTCAGTGTGCTGCACACATGCTTTGAGGTGTGCCATGGCAGCAGACAAATGCCACTGGTTCCCAAGAGAACAGGGACTGGCCTTGGGGGCAGAAACAACAAAAATCTGCTACAGAAGTGCTGCCACAGGAGAGAAGACCTTTCAGGTTTTAAACATTGAAAGAAAGTTTGGGCTGAAGTGCACTGATGCATAACTTAACAGGCTGAGGTAGAATAAAATTGCTCCACTGTGTGAAGTCCTGAATCCCACTGAAATTAATGTTTTTGTTATTGATGTGAGCATGTATTGTACTCAAAATCTTGTTTATGACCAAAGCAGAAATACACATATGTATCCATAAAGACCATAATTTACTATTACTATAGTAACACTGGTATAGTGGAAACCTTCACACTCTAGTAATTATTAGTCCAGATCTGAATATTAGAGAAAAAATAGCAATACACTTAGAATTTTTATACACATTCATGGCAAGTTGCCAGCACCTGGAGTCCTTTTCTGTGAGGAATTTAATGTTAGTTGTGATAGTTTCCTTTTTCTCAGTCTAGGATACTCCCAGATTAATTTTTATGTGCTTACTACCACACTTTTAAGCCTTTTGCCTTTCTTGTTTGATCTACAGCTTTATGTTGCACCTGAATGGTCTATATATGATGTCTTTTGCACATGCTAGATACTACTTCTTTGTTCTTTTTGTGACATTTGAAACCAGTTTTGTACACTTCTACTTTCTTTTTCTTCTTTTTTTTTNCCAATCACACGATCCATCTTTTGTCACCCCATGACTGCTCAAGTCTGTGCCACATGCTGCTGTTTTACCAGACCCACATTTCTCTACAATACATCATTATTTCAGAGTCATATATATATCATTCTACTTACAAAAATTGCTACTTGCTGCTACATATGTAAAACTACGGTTGTGCCATACAAAGATGATAAAAATAAAACAAATGAGACATAAACATCAGGCCAGTTACAGAAATTATTGCCACAACTTAAACAAGTATGACAAAGCTGCAACAGATCAAGAAAAGTTTGGACTGAGCATGCCTCTCAAGCCTGAGTCCTGAGACCTTGCAAGTTCATTACAAAGTTTGTGGCCTGTTACTAGTAATCACAATATCTTGTTATAGGGCATGGTTGCACAGAGCTGACATACAATCCACTTCATAGAAATTTGGGTCTAAGCAGAGTAAGATTTATTTCTGTGTGATTTCAGTGGGCACTGCAATTGTTGTGGTTTTTCCTTCATGGTTAAACTACTGCATAGAATAGAGGTTTTGCATACAAATTGAATTGCAGAATCATAGAATTACGTGAGTTGGAAGGGACCCACAAGGATCATTGAGTCCAACCCTTAGCCCTGCACAGGACCATCCCCAAGAGTCACACCATTTACCTGCAGGTATCATCCGAATGCTTCTTGAACTCTGTTAGGCTCTTTGGCAACTTTAATAGCTCTGCAGGATGCAACAGGTAGCAGACCTACAGAGGGGAGAAAGAAATGAACAGGTTTCTTTCAATGACATCTTTCAGTGAGAAGGGCCTCCTTCCAGTGAAGTAAACACGGCAGAGGGAACTGTAGGGTAATGTCAGTTCTGAGCAATCACGTGTGAATTGTTTGCCTATCTTGTACACCTTATTATTGACATTGTAGCTGTTACTGTTCATTTTCCTATCTCATCGCTGTTTCCAGTAAATTGTTCCTATCTCAACCTGTGATCTTTACCTTCTGTGCCTCTAATTTTTCTCTCCAGCTTGCCACAGGGGGAGGGGGGATAGATTGAGCAGTGCATGGTTTCAGTGGGCATACTGAATTGGGGAATACCATACCTAAACCGTGATTCTAGGGTATGTGATTGCACTGCATCTCTCTGACATTGCCTAGAAATCTTTGAATTGCAGCAATACTCTAGATATTGTACAGACTCCCTGGCTGCTGTAGTTCTGTCTGAGAAGTATTTTGAACCTTACCAAGCAGAAGGTTGAGGTACTTTGAGGCAAGAGCCTGAGTGTTTGGTTTTTTGTGTGTTGGTTTCTTTTTTTTTTTCTCTTGAAGTTCTCTCTGCACTGACAGATGGGACAAAGTGGCCAAGATGATGGAAATAGGGAGCCCTGGGGGACTGAAGACACAGGAAGGCTCAGCACAGCACACAGGCAATCTCTGAACTGTTACACAACAGCAGAGTCTGGGCTTAGAGTACACAGTGCCTACTTTGGGCAGAAAAAGAAATGACAGTGGTCAAAAGTGAGATCTTTGTTTCCTGGAAGAATGCTGATATCTTCAGAAAATATATCTAATTCCTAGCTTCTTATGTTAGGAAAATAAGTCTACCTGAAATGCAAGAAAAAGTGTTTTAAGGCATTTTAAGACTTATTTTCCTGTACATTTCAAATGGGCTATAAAACCACCTAATCAAAGTCTGTCCTGCCAGTAAAAGGAGTCCTATTGATTGCCTGTGTTTTGCAGCTAGGCTTTAGGACTCAAAACAGTGATATACAGAACAATTTTTAAATCATGAATAAGGGTTTCTCTTTCAGAGTCACTTGAAGCTATGGTACACAGCAATTCAAAAGTACACAGCCCATTATTTTTCAAACTTTTCAAAAACCAGCTCAAAAGTGCTGTGTTTCAAATGGAAATGATTGGCTATTTGTAAAGCTCTGCTTTTAGTGCAAGAAATGGAACATGGGACTGGCATTACTTTGTACCACAAACCATTCTGTTTGATGGTAAATCCTCCCTAAATTTCTCCTACCTTGTTTCCAAACAAGGAAGGCTGCAGAAGAGAAATCCCAGATTACCCCCATCGGTGCAGAAATCTTCCTACAGGGCTTTGTTTCTAAAATGAAATTATTTTTCTGGAGAAGAAAAAGAAGCTGCTTTGTTAAGCAAACATTTTTAAATCTTCCTCTTTGGGATGCAACTAGGTTCTGTCTGGAGTAAGGAAGGAACTATTTTCTCCTATATACATGTGGTCTGTGCACTTCTCTTGGCTTTTTCTCCATGTCTTTCTCAAGTGATAGAGACTGTGTGACTAGTAGGCCAGGGCTTTCATGTGAATCTGCCTTTTCTATAGTGGTTTCCAGAGAAAGTCTAAAGGACTTTAGCTGTAAAAAGCCAAATTATTTTACGTTAGTATCAGATTACTTTTCACATAGCAAAAACTCACATTAAGGAAGATAAAACAGAAATTAAAGTTATTAAACTTCTTATCTTGGAAGGTGTTATTAAACATCTCCATCTCAGACCACAGTGCATGTCCTTGGTTCTAGGGAGTTATACAGCAGCTCCCACATGTAGCCAACTGCTGCCTAGGGAATTTCTTACACACTGTCATACTTTCCAGTCCCTGAGATTGAGCCTACACAGACACATCAAACAGCTCCAAGGAATACTACTGAACCCTGTGAGTCAATGATTTACACAGCCAGACTTTTAGACCAGTCACTGACTGTGCTCAGTGTTGACCAAGGCAGTCCCTGAAAAACCCTGAGTGTGCTTCCAGAGTCAACACAGCTAAAAATCATTCCCATAAAAATATGCACCCTGTTTCAGAGGGTCAGGGGGGTCTTATAATGCAGACATGGGCTGTTTCATGCTAGTTGAATGCACTGCCAGAGAACGGTATGGCAAACATCAACACAGGTTTGATCTCTCCAGGGATTCTTAAGCCTCTGCAGGGCCTCTTAGTCTTACCCACCACACAGGTGCTGATGAATCTGTCCATCACACCCTGCAGCTCCCACCCCTCCCAAGCAGCATCCAGGGCAATGTACCTCCAGTCTCAGTGCTTTCAGCCCAGTCAGTATTTTTTAAAATTAGTGTCATAGTGGACAAAAATTTAAAAAAAAAAAAAGTTTTTTTTTTTAAATTTATATATAAAATCAAGGTGAATAGCAAGTAGTGTGGGTCAACTCTGCAACACAGAGAATCTCTGCAATGCATCGTTCAATTATCCTGACTAACATAGACTGCTGATTTTGCAGATAAACCTTTTCTCTCAAGCTTGGTAGCCATTTTATGAAGAAGAAAAGAAGGAGGAAAAATTGCTGTATCAGACATGGTTTACCTGCTGGGATCATCCCACCATAACAGTTTTCCAACCATGAAGAAGCCTAAGGCACTGATTGGGCTTAGGTCTGTTGTTACCTCTTACCTACAGCAATTTAAGAATAAAGACATCTGGCTTAAATAAATCTTTAGATATTACAAAATATTTGTGTGAACCTTATTGACCTGAGGTATAGAGGTCAGACTAGATGATATGATATTGTCATCTGTCTCTTGCTTCAGCAAGGCTAGAAAAACATGACATTTTCAATAATGTTTTGTTCAGGGTATGTTAGAAATCCCCTTGTGATGTAACTTTTCAAGGAGGTCTCCAGGTCAACCTGCGATTATATCTCACATGACTATCGGAAACGAAGCATCTACTTCCAATAAATATTCAGTTAGGTGAGAACAAACAACAAAAGAAAATGCGAACATATCCCACTTCTCAAATCAGCTGCCCACTGAGAAAATTAAATAACTCTTTTTCAGGGCTATGGATTTTTGAATAAGTTAAAATAGCTAAAATCTTGAAATAAAGACTTCAGTATAGATGACAGAATCTTAACATGACTTTTGAGCATATGTGTATGCATTTTACATTCAAACTCTTTTTCTCTTTTCTTTTTACCGAACCTGCTCCAGTGTTCAATGAACATAAATGAACTTTCGTTAAAAAGGAACATTTAGAAAAAATGAAAGCTTCTTTTAACAAAAATTTTTAAGTGGGAAATTGTGCTGTGATAATTGTGTAGCAAAGCATAGGTATACACTACATTTCAAAGAAGAGGAATTATGTAGGTATAAGGAGGAAACAAGATGAAATGCTGAGTCTCTTTAAGAGGTAATGTGTCCATTCTTCAGATAAATGGATATGAACTATTTTGAAATGGTCTTTCTTCTTTCTTTTGCCTGTACGCATGTTTCAGGTTAATAGTTCTCTAATGATTGAATGAAATACAGTAAATTTATTCCATTTAGTCAAGGTTTCCTATCAAACAATAAAAAAAGAGCTGACTTTGCACATTGTGGTGCAGAGAATAGGGAAGAATCTTCCAGTTGTAGAATTTAACCCTAAAAAGAATATAAACTAGAAAGTGTGAGAGGACAGAAATTGGAAAAAGGAGAAGTAAAAAGTAAGTAAATAAAAAAGTAAGTAAGTAAGTAAAAAAAGTAAGTAAGTAAAAAGTAAGAAAGGGACCAAAGGAAAGAAAATATAGAGAAAGCTTTTTAACAACAGTTTTTTAAATGTGAGAGATTTATATTTCTGCAAAATAATTGAAGCTGTTAAAGCAAAGAGATTAAAACAAAAACTTTATTAGTGACATGAAAGAATAGATTTTGCAGGCCTCCGTCACACTGAAACTGCAGATTTTTAAACAGTAGATATATTTTCCTCACTCTAGATTAAATTTTGAAACCTTAAGCCAGATGAAAAACATAAGAAGATATTTGGATAGGTCTGCAAATAGTGTCAAAGAAATCATGTGAATTCAGACTGAGGGACTGGGTTGCATGTGAGGGCACACTTTACAGGTGTTTTTTTTATAACTTCAAAAGAAAAAAAAAATGGAGAAAAAAATTAAAAGTTTTTTGAAACCCTTAGTAAAGAGGATCCTGTGTTCTGGAGAAAAGTCAGAATAAATGTTCAGAAAGCTAAAAATTGGTGAGAGGAATGCCCACACCAAATGTTGCATCTATACACCAACAGGACTAGCTGATCAGCAGCATCCTCTCTGATGCTGCTGACAGCATGTCTGGAGAGGGACTAGCAGTAGAGTGGCTGCTGCCAGAAGTGGGACACATGGCTCAGGTGCCCCAAACGCTCATATGTACTGAGGGATGGCCTTAAGAAAGGAGGCACTATGACTTAAGGAAGCTCTTCAGGTCTGCTCTAACAGGGGTGCTGGGAAGGCTGCAGGCAATTTAGTAGTCAACGCTTTTGTGCTCCTGCCTGGAGGAGCTGGAGTACTAAGGTGAGAGAAACCTCTTTGAAAAGAAACACTAAGGATTTGGGGAGATTAAAATAATGAGTGAGATGAAGTAGGTGACAGGAAGAGCAGGCTGAATCATAGAGTACTTAGAGACTCACATGTGCCCAGTTATCCATACACCCACTGAGTCTGGCTTGGTAAAACTCCTACCACTCGTATCTACCTCTATAACCCCCAGTGATCACATCTTCACTGGCTTAAACTTAAAATGTCTTTCATTTATTGAATCCTAGGGGATTTCTTTTGTTGTGAGTGTCTCAGTGGGACATCCTTCAACTCTGTCTGGTACTTAATCTTTGATACTTTTGAAGGAAACAAAAACCCAATAGTGCAACACAGAGGAGAAGACATATCTTCTGTACTGTCTGAATGTAAGTAATAATTTCAAACTCTCTGGAATCAGATTAAGAGGAAAAGTCATGAAGCAGGAGACAGAATACAAGTAGAAAGGGAGTGAACACAATCTAGAATGAATCTAATTTTATACAGGGAACATGATCATACCAGTTACTTTATAAAGCTACTTATAGATTTAATATATGTTTATTAGCCATAAAGTTAGAATACATAAATAGGAACAAAAAGGCCTAAAGATTAAAGACTTTTCTGGTTGACTCATGGTTTATAACTGAAATATGATACCTGAAACCCAGGTACATTTTGTAATGTACAATTTGTAAATTACAGCAGCTACAAGACTTAATCAAGTCTAAGAAGACAGAAATTGATACATTAGCTAAAATGATCTGTAAGATGTCGCTAATCTTAAAATTAGTGTAATTGTGCCTATGTCACAGGGACTGAATGCAGAAGAGCTGACACTGTATGCTATTTCCTGAGGATACTTATCAAATATCTGCATTGCTGCTAGAACTAAGTGTTCTGGCTACTCCTGGTAATATCCCCTAGAGGCAAACAATAATGACCTAAACTAACATTGACCAGAAAAGCGAAAGCACTTTCTTGAGGTGAGTAGCATACTCAGAAAAGAATGTATAATAGACATATACGCAAGGCTGTTTTTCAGTTTTGCTCTCTTTAACATTTTTGTTTGTTTGCTGCTGGTTTCTTAAAATGCATATGTCTGTGTGTGCATTGTTCTATAATGAGAATTTTTCTACCTATATTTCCATGCCTACTTAAACTTGGCAACATATACTGTCATTCCTCTGAAATAAGAAAGATGAATTGATTTTGAGCTCACTGCAGAGATTCCTCACAAATGGCTTTTCAGCACTGTGCATAAAAAGACCCTGATTTTGAACAGCCCAGTGGGGTTATTTGTACCTATTTAAACTGAAAAATGCTACTGAATCAGAATAGTGCAGAAAACCAAGAAATGTTTGAGGCTGTGGAGGATGAAGCTTAATGTATAACATTTCACTGAGCTTTGTAATCAAGAAAGATACAGTTTTCATTCCACCATGTCTATTGAAATATCAGTCAGAATTTCTCCTATAGAGTATTGACTAAAAATATACTTACCCACTGAAACAAAGTTTAGCAACTGCATATCATGAGATTGACTCTCATCACTCTGACTCTGAATGCCAGAATAGTAGACTAGAAAGTAGACAAGTTGTGAGCAACTGTGTCTTCTAAATCATTCTGAGTTACTCTGACCAGAGCCAAGGACTTTTCCCAAGCCGTGTAGAAAATTTTGCTTTTAATTACATACACCTCCAACATACCTGAAGTACACAGTATGAGAAAATAACATATTACTCTTTTGACATTAAAAATCATTAATCATGTGAAAGAAAAACTAATTGCGGTTTACAAATGACATTTTAGAATATTGAAATTTTTATATTAAGTGGTCTTGAAAAGAAAACGATAATGGGATACAAAATGTTGTTGGAGCTTTTTTTTTCTGCATGGATAGGACTAGGAAACATTCACCAAATCTTTTGAAAAGTGAAAAGGATAACACTGAAACCATAAGAACCACTATACCTCTGTGGAATATCAAACTTTAGTTTTGGAGCGAATTTATTTTGAAATTAGAGCTAGTGAAGTTAGTGCTATTCAGTGTTGTTCTGATTTTCTTGTCAACTTCATGTGTAATGGAGTGATATTATGTAATTAATTTGATAAATCTGTCAGTCATGACAGTGCAGTGCTACTTTTATTATTGATTTTTTTTCTCTTAAAAATGTTACTCTATATAGCTTTCTTTCAGTTATGAATGTGCTTATCTCTCCTGGTAATTTCACATGCCAATATAACCTGCACAAAATCAGTCACTTATCCAATTATTGAATGTACTGAACTAAAGCCACATTCTGAGCTTTCTACACTCACTGAATGCTGTTATTAAAGGTATCATGTACAGATTTTTGACAGTACAACTAATGAGATCCTGTTTAAATTACTATAATCTAGACTGATGTGTGTGGTTTATACTGGTCTTCAACACAGAAAATAAATGAAGACTTCAGGTTTTATTGCCCTTTCTTTGTTAAAAAGTAATTTAAATAGCCAGCAAGACTGTCTGCATTATACTGAAATCATACAACTTCAGTCTAACTCTGTATAATAGCACACTTCAGTTACACTACTTCAAAATAAAAGGACAGGATAGTTCCGATAGAGCAGAATAACAGGATATCTTTTTTTCTTGCTTGCCTTTCTGATACTGCTCTCATTCTCTGGTCCTGCTTACACTGCTTAATACTCCTAGGACTAATATCTTCTGCTGGGGACACTGAGTCATCAGCTACATCCTTGCAGAGAGTATTTAAGGCAGGACTAATGCAGACATGCTGGACATGAATGGTGAGTGTAGGGGCAGATGAAATATCTACAGAACTGACTACCCTTCATGCTATAAAGAAGGTGTATCTTATCAAGGGGACCAAACACAAGGGTACCTCTCACTCGTATTGGAATTCTTGGTTCATACCCAGCACTAATGTTGTTCTGTGTGCTTTCTGCTGTATGTAATTACAATCACTACCAAAGGCAATTTCTAGCTCTCCAGCAGTCAGACTGATGAGGGCCTGGTTTCCCCAAGGTGATAAAGGTCTACTGGCATGTAGCAACAGAAGACCTTCTTTCTCACAGATGGTGATACAGCACACTTTTACCCAGTTAGCATTTTTCCCAACCATGATCTTAAACAAGGTAATATCAAACTTCACTGGCAATTACAGAAATTAAATGCTTTTAAGATCTGCTCATTTGTGGATATCATCCATAAATAAGAAGGCTGTTCTTATTAAAAAAACCCAACCAAATAAATAAAAAAGGATTGTAATGAAGACTGCAACAAACAAGGCAACTGAAATACAGCATGTTGGTCACAAAATAAAATTGTGCTCAGAGTTACATTCAAATGGTTCCCAGCTTGTTGCTGATTGCAAACAGAATGGTGTCACCATTGATAATGGATTAAGTAGCAAAGAAATGGAGCTGGCTTGAGGGTTTTTTTGGGGGAAAAAAAAGGCCATATGTAGTTAACTTTAAAAACAATAGTGTTTTTAAAAATATTTAGCTGGTCAGGGTAAAGGCAATCTTCATATTCTCTCTAAAACGTAATTCTAATAACAATAAACCAATACAAACTGATCTATCTTTATAACAAACTGTGCAGATTTGTTCTTTCCAAAATGTAAAACTAGGATTAATGTGAATGTCAGAACTCGAAAGGAGAATTATGAATACACTCGATTTTTTGCTGCTGTTTTGATGGAAGAAATACAGTGGATGTCACCTACATATAACTTCATGGCTGTGCAAATGCAATACAATGATTCTAGTGCCTATAAATATGCTATTCAGAAAGCATATATTAAATGTTTTTAGAGAAGGAAATGGCTATGGAACCATGACAGGTTATTGATTTTCTTTCTAATTGCTTACTAACAAACTATACAGAATGGTATTTTTTCTAATTCAGTTTCTATTGAGATGGCTCTTAACTGTATTTCATTTATTGTTTCATTTTAAGAGTTGTAATTATGCATTTATGAAGAGAAGAAAAAAGAAAAAATAGGTAGAAAAATTATCTTTGGTACCAAGAATTTGTAAGTGAAATGAAGGGGATGAAAAAGGCAGGTTATGACTGGAAATACTGGGAAAACATTGACTAGTTAACTCTTTAAAGTCTTGGGGTGCTGGTAAGTTGATACTTGAATTATCCAAACATCTCAGACACTTCTTGTTCAAGTTTTATAACTAGTGATAGCAGAAAGAATCTATGGATGTCAGTGGTAGCCTCCTGCTAGTTACAGATAAGTATTCCCCTGCTAATACTATTAGGAAATTAAGAAACTCTTGCTATCATTATCCAGGCGGTTTTGTTAGTTCACTTTGAACAAAATGTGTAAATGTATCTCTGTTGGATTATTCATTATAGTGAGACATCCTAGGCATTACTCTTCCCACATGGCTCTCAGCTAGTGAGCTGTCACTGTGGCGTCTGCACAGATAATCCCAGGTAATTCTGAGCATAATAATCTGAATTTTGTGGGATCTTGAAGAGTACCTTGAGCCTAGAATTATTTTCTTAATTCCTTTTATTTCAAATCTTACTGCTGTTTCATATATTGTCTGTAAGGTACAATAAGAAATGCATCAAATATTATTTTTTAAAGACAATGTTGTGAGTTAACTATTCAGAAACCAATCTTTGTTGTTTTGCTACTCATCCCTGTAGATAAAATTCTTTATCACTTCATAGTGTTTTACTAGACAAAACCAAGATTAGGCTTTTGTGCTCATACTAAGATAGTCCTGGGGCTGAAATGCAAATGTAAAATCCAATGGTGTCTTTGAATGCTTTCCAAAGACATGTATTATGTCTTTTATGACAATGTAAAGACTTTTGTCATATTCCTATTTTGAGAACATTGTTGCAATCTGATTTCAGGTACAATGAGGATTCAAGATTTTTGTTGCTATTGAAAAGATGTACAATGCACAACATTCTGTCAAGAGTCTTCCCAAGAATTCTGTTCAAAACAAATAATTTGTGGCTCTGGAGGCAGTCTTCAATGTGTCTTCCTGAACTAGTAAAGATAAGAAGTCAACATTACAAGCATTTGCTTTTTACTTAATTTCCCAAAAATATAGAAACATAGAATTATTAAGGTTGGAACAGGCCATTGAGTCCAACCATTGATCCAGTACCGCCAAGTCCACCACTAAACCGTATCTCCAGGTGTCACATTTACATGTTTATTGAACACCTGCAGGGGTGGTGATTCCACCGCTTACCTGAATAGCCTGTTCCAATTCTTGACCTCCCTTTCAGTGGAGAAATTTTTCCTAATATCCAGCCAAAACTGCCCCTGGCACAACTTGAGGCTGCTTCCTCTTGTCCTATCACTTCTTACCTGGGAGGAGAGAATGACCCCCACTTGGCTACATCCACCTTCCAGATACTTTTAGAGAGCAACAAGATCCCCCTGCCCAAGCCTCCTTTTCTCCAGACTAAATAACCCCATCTCCCTCAGATGCTCCTCATAGGACTTATGCTCCAGACCCTTCACTGGCTCTCTTGCCCTCCAGCACCCCAAAGTCCTTCTTGAAGTGAGGGACTCAAAAGTGTGGCCTCACCAGTGCTAAGCAGAGGGGGACAATCACTGTCCTTGTCCTGCTAGCCATGCTGTTTCTGATCGAAGCCAGGATGCCATTCACCTTATTGGCCACCTGAGCACACTGCTAGCTCACTCCCAGGTCCTTTTCCTCTGGGCAACTTGCCAGCCACTCTGCCCCAAGCTTGTAGCATTTCACATCTGAAGTTCTTTCAACCGTGTTGTATTATAGCCAAGAACATGCTCTTTCAGTCATTCTGGGTGATTGACAGTTGTAGGGTACAAAATGATGAAACTACAGACAGACAGTGGAGAATGGCTGAAGTGGGAGGGACCCTGGAGATTGCGCAGCCCAAACTTGGCAGCAGACACAGCTGCCTAGACCAGGTCACTGTTGTGTTCACTTGGGCTTATGGATCTCTTGAGGAAAACCAGCTCTGCACAGATCATCTCAAGCCAAAATTAACACATTAATGGAGGCATAACTTGTCACCTGACTCATTGTTTCTCCAATACTTGAGCTACCCTCCCATTAAATATTTTGCCTCTTTTAATTAAAAGTCTAGTGGGGCCCAGGGCCCTGTTAGGTGAGTGTGCCTCTTTCAGGGATTTAAATTTTTAGCTACATGAGATTAAGCAGTGAATTTTTGTAATTAATTCACATGTACAGCAAAGAAAATGGCTTTAAACAACTTTCTTTATACAAGTCCTCTTTCTCTTTTCCCTGTGAGAAATGGATGACAGTAAAAACTGCATGTTCTGTACAGAAAAAGGTAAATCCATCCATTTTATTAATCATACTCAGTTATTCTTACTCATACACAAGTATTTATATTGTCTGTGCTGAAGATTTCCCTGACTATTATGAGAATCAGGTATTTTGATTCTGGGAATGAATTATTAGTGAAGATAATTGATTTGTGCCACGTGATTGACTGCATTATTGGATGGATTGAACTTCAAAACCTGTTCTCTGTTCTGCTTAGTATGAATCTAATTTCAGTCAGAAAAGACTGGCAATGAAGTAGCTTGGTGCCTTGTCATTCCCATGTCTGTTTCAGATGCAGCAATAACCTAGCTAACATGCCGAGGAAAACATAAGAGGTATATTCAAGAGAAACCATCTTTTTATTTTATAGATAACTGCTTTATTTTATAGATATCTGGCAATATGTAAATGCCTTGAACATTAAATTACCCCATAAAGAAGAAAATATTATTAAAAGGGGAATAAAGTGCAGGAAATACTTGCAATTTTGAAAATAATAATGAACATGCAAAGTTTTGAAAAGATCATATTGTTCAGAAATGAGAACCATCTCCTTTCATTATACATTTTTTGCTCACTTGACAGCTGCAGTAGTTAAGGCTGACAACACAAGGATAGGATAGTGTAGCTCTTCAAAATACATCTTACATGGTTCCACCTGGAGCATCCCCCTCTCAGTAACATCTGCTGCACTCCCAAATGGATCTCTGTGTGAAGTGTGTACATCCACCTAGGACATCATATGGCACTTATGACTTGTAGCACTCCTGCAGGTTCAAACACTGAAAATTACTTCACAAGCTGGGTGAATGAGTATTTCTGTACTTGTTACATCATGTTTCCAAATTAAAAAAAAAACAAAAAACCAAACAGAAAAACAAACAAACAAAAAACAAAACCTCAACGAAACAAACAAAAAACCAACCAACCAACCAATAAAAAAAAAAAAAAAATTCCAATAAAACTCCAAAACCAACCCCACACAAAACTGTAACCAACCAGCCAAAACCCCCTACAAAAACAATAAAGGAAACCAACCAAACAAAAAAATCCTCCAAACCCCCACACAACCAAAACCCACAAAACCATAAAGATAATGGGAAAAAGATCCTGCGGAAATTCTTTTAGACACAATTTTATTTAAATTGGATAAAGCATTAGATTATGTACCAGAATCTGAAGAGTTGGGTTTTGAGACCAGAGAAGTTTGTAGAAAGAAAGATAAGAAAGCCAAATCCATGTCTTTTCTCCCTGTGGGGAAGCTCAGAGAAGTAAAAAAAGATGGAGAATTCCAGCAGGTGCTAATTACCACATCGAGGAAACAGAGTGAGAAACCTTAGCTACCTGAAGCTCCCTGAAGTACCTCTTTGCTTCCAGAAGAGCAGTGTGCCACGCTCAGCTGAGACCTGTCCACTTCTCATCTGTACAAATATTGAGGCAGTAGAAAATGGCATTTTCTCCTCTCCTAGGGACAGGACACACAGAGGCTACAGTGGAATTAATCTCCTCTAATTTTAAGGAACTAATGGATATCTAGGCTAAGCTGTTTTTAAAGGCTTCTTTTATTCTGAGTGATGAAACAGAGAATGGAGGCTTTGCCCCAGTACAAAAGTGTCATTACTCACAGAAAGTGAGTACACAATGACTCTGGTTTTCAATGATTTGCCATATTTTCACTTTGACTGTTTTGCTGTCTATATCATGTCATGTCATTTCTTTAAATTGAAAAACTGTACTAAATTAAAAAAATTAGAGTTTAATCAAGCAGTCTCAAAAATGTTCATTGTACAGGACTCTCATTCAAATCAATGGAAACGTATGTTCGCAAACCTGAAAAAAAATCTATGAGGTCTAATTATAGGCAGCTTAATTGCTTCTACTAATAGCACTTTGAAAAAGAAAATCACAGCTTTTTCTAGCACTACAGTAATTGATGCAAAAATTCCACTACAATTCAATGAAACAGAAAGGAAAACTTTTGGTATCTCTCATATTAGGAGGTATTTATAATTAGTGGCATGTTATGTTTCATGGAAATAAAGTTTTCATAGATATGTTCAGGTGTGTTCCACTCTTTAAAAATAAAATATAGCTTTCAGAAGTGAATTATAACACCAAGTATGTTAGCAATGTCTTGCAACCAATTTTTTATATACTATACATTATGTACTATTCACTACAATGAATTTCACAAGAACCATTCTCTTGTGAGAGTGTAGTTTTCAAAACTATATTTTTCAGGACCACATACAAATTTACCGGTTGCTTATATGGATAAAATTAAGAATAATACAATAATAATAATAATGGGTGAGAAGAAAAACTTCCTGAAAGCTTGTCTATTTTGACTAGATAAATAATCTGTTTTCATACATCATGTTACTTTTGCTACAAGCCGTGTTCTTCTTGTGTATTGAGGCCATCAAATCTCTAGGATAATATGCAACTTTCTCAAACATTAATTGCTACCGCTAAAGTAGACACAGAACTTTGGCAGTGTAAAGGTTTTCTATTATTTGACAATACGTATTTTGATTACTTCTGAAGTACAAATAAAAGCTATCTCATAAAATTTTAATACCAGCTTTTATGAGAAAAACACTGTTAGAGATTAATTAGAAGGTGAAGTCCTCAGTCCTCTTTCCCCCTCTACTCTCTTCCCTGTAAAGGAATAAAATGAGTTTCGGCAGCAAGAAACAAGTAGACCAAAAAGGAGAGACTAACAAAAGAGAAACAAATATTTATGCAGCGTTTTGTTTTCCACATTGCTGAGAGGGAGAAGTAATATTCAAGTTTGAAAATTTTACTTGATTCCTTTATTCTTTTATACTTAATTCTATATGCCATACTAAATAGAATTTAAAATCTATTTATTTTTAAGAACCAAGACATATCTCTAAAGAGCCCTTAATACATAATTACATCATGAGTTATCTAAATACTTGCAGGAACATCTCTAAGATAATTTTTGAGATTGTAAGTACTTTTGAGTCCACTAATTCAGTTTCAACAGGTTGTGGAAGGTCTCTGTTTTTAAGTAAATTGAATCAATTAAACTGAAGTTATTTTTGTGACAGGCTCTATAAATAAGGCAGTTGACAGATGTAATTTGACTTCAGTAACACTTGTGAGACTGTGGGTAAAATTCATATGACTACATGTAGACTCTTAAAGTCTAGATATCCATATTCAGTGTAAGGTTCCTTTTTAGAGTCAACTGAGAAAAAAATTCTTGAAAGCAATTCACGTCATCTTAGGAAAGTAATTCAGAAGAGACCAAAGCAGTTGTGCATTTAAAAAGCCTGCTCTGTACCAACAATAAAAGCAACATGAAGTGAAAAGGTATCTGCACTACAGACATTTAAATTTGAATGTGATAAACTCTACCATGCCTCACATGATATTCTTATAAGGAAAGGAGAGAAGTATAATCTTAGCTGAAGAACTGTTAAGGTATGGTAACTGGGTAGAGAAAAAGTATTACAGAAGCTATTGAAGTGTGCTGTAGTGTAATTATTAGTGATTTTCTGTGAAATTCGATTTACGGACATTCTGTATATATTTATCATAAAGAGAGTCCTATTCAATACTTTCCCTACTGAAATTATGAAATGTTAATGGGTGGTCATTACATTTGTAGAAGACACCAAGATGGGAGAAAGACAGTACCAAGACACTGGTAGAATTCAAAATCACCTTGACAAAAGTGAGATGAAAAAAACACAGGATATTCAAAAAGGACAACTATGAAGTGCTATACTTATGTAACAAAGCATGCACTAACGTGAACTGGAGAACATTTAGTTCGAATGCTCCTCTTCAGAGTAAAATCTGCTGGTGACATGAAATACAAGCTCAAGAGGAATCAAAAATGTGTTAATCTTCCACTGCATACACAGTTCCGTAATCCTTCAAAAAAACTTTTGTTCTGTTTAGGGATAAAATTTCTTTACTTCATTGGCACAAGTTTATCTAGGGTAGCATGAGGTATGGAACAGTTCTGGAAAACCTTTTCAGGAAGGGCATAGAAGTCTGGAGAGAGTGCAGGAGAGATAGAGATCACAATCTAGAAAATATGGTTGATGAAGACAGACTGAATGAACTCCATGTTTAGGCACTCATTTATGGAACTTCACTTATCTCTCATGAATTCTTAGGACATGTGCTAAAGGCATAAAGACTGTTTTTGTCAGTTCCAGACACAGCTCCTGTTTTAGCTATAAACTTCTCTACTGTGGAAGTTTCCTATTGAAATTACTTTTACTTGTGCTTTTTCTGCAATTTACATATTATTTCTGAGCAAAATACCTAGGAAGTAACATAAAGGGAGAAGCCAGGCCTTGACAAATTCCACATGACGGGTAAAATCTAGTGGTGTTAACTTGCTCCTAACCATGAAATTCTGAGCTTACTCTTAAAGCAAAGAATTTTCTCCGGAGCACTTTAATTTGTCTTCAGAGGTGAACAAAATAGTCTCCTCATGATCACTGTATTTCAAGTAGTTTCTGTGATTTAAAGACTGAAAAATAAAAACCAATGTGAATTGTAGCTGGAAGTCTTTGAAAATTGACAGAAAAATTATGAAGTGGTAAGGCATGTCAGTATGTACGAAATATTCACTCCATGAGTCCAGCTACCACTTCTATTTGCTTTTATAGTGAAAAATATTTCATTTTGCAAAATATCACATGACCATAATCTGATGCCCCAAGTCAGATTTCCTGCTGTTGGTGAACAGTTGGATGCCAACACAAGCACAGAAAGAGCAGTAGCTATGTTTGATTTTTACCCTGTGCTATAAAATTGAAATACTTCAGAGAATTCAGAAATAGAGATAGTCAAAATATTTCTAATTTTGAAAATTTTCCATAAAATAGAGAATACTTTTTGGTGAAAATTATTGTAAAAGCTCCTCCTTTTTTGTTGTTGTTTTGGTTTGTTTTTTTGCTTATTTGTTTTGTTTTGTTTGTTTGACTGAACCTAGACTGCAAGGATAGATAATGCTATGGTTAGTCACGTTTAAACAAGGAATTTTTTTTCCCAAAATTTTTTCTTTTGGTGAGTTACAGGATTTTTTCCTAAGAGTAATTTAAAGAATTGTCAAAAAGCCAAAGTAAATAATTGGATTACATAATTAAAGAAACATCTTATTAGAAATCAGAAGACGATGTTACATTATGCTGCTATAACTGTATTTACAGTTCTTGAAACCATGTATTTTCCTCCCAGTTCTCCAGGCAATATAAAGAAGGTAGAGGCCAACACAATAAAGTTCTGGTCTCTGCAACTTCTCTTTGGAAATGTAGGCCAATGTGGGTGTCGTAAAAGTCTCTTTTTATTTCTGCCTTATTTTGTTGGAGAATCTTGAATTGTTTTAAAGGCCGTTCTTCAGTCTGAATTGTCCTTTTCATCTATTCTTTTGGCTTTATAATTCCTCATATTATATTCCCTCATATTCCTATATGACAGTGATTCAAACAATAGTGCTGTTTCTGGATCGAATAAGAATTTCTAAGGTCTGGTGGCAGCTTTCATTAAGTTCAGGTGCATGCCATTGGTGCTGATTCATGTCTTTGGGGGTTAATCATCTTGACTGGAAAAGTTAAACTTCCTTCTTTGATAAACAGAGGACATAACGAAGAAAGCCATAGCATCTCACCATGGGAAGCATTTCTAGACTAGTTGGTATGGCTGCTTCCTCAGCAAACCACCTTTGGATACATAACCTATCTGGCTGGTGCTACAAAAGGTGTTTCCAGGCATGTGGGTTTCTCATGGTCCAATAACTACACAAACCAGCAGTCATATCAGTGACCCTTAGGTCAGGAGCAGATCTCTGAAAACTTTCCTGGGAGGAAATGAAATTAAGTGAGACACTTGGAGGACACATCCCTAGATAGCAGGGATATTTCCTTCTGTTTTCACCCACCTCAGCTATTGCCTACTGAATATCTTTTGTCCTTTCACTCCTCTCTCATTCAACAAGTCTAGATCATTGCTCAGCTCTGTATTTCCATAAAAAAAGGCATTCAGACCAACAAATTGCTACTATTTTTAAGCAACTTGCTTTCCATAACATAACAGTTACTTGGGACAACAAACGTCATCACTCTGAAAGTCCTCCCCTTCTTCCCCCAGCCTTATATTCTGATGCTCTATGGTGGGATATCCCTTTGGTCAGTTGGGATCAGCTGCACTGGCTATGTCCCCTCCCAGCTTCTTGAGCACTCCTAGCCTGTTTGCTGATGGAGTGAGAAGTGTTATTTAAGCACTGTTCAGCAGTAATAAAAATGTTATCAATACTATTATCAGCACAAAAATCCAAAACATAGCCTCGTACAAGACACTATGAAGAAATTAACTCTATTGCAGCCAAAACCAGCACAGACAAATGAAAGAATAATTCTATTTTTATCAGCCTTTAATCACAGCTCTACATTTGAAAATTTTATTCCAAAACAAGAGAAATTGAAGCTATTATATGAAAGCAAGGGAAGTTGAATTAACCTAATTGCAAAACATTACATGCTATCATTGTGATGAATTTGATGAATTTAGCCACATGATATAAAATAACATATATGTTATTTTAAGGTATTTTAATTTTAATGTGGTACATTGCCCCTCCAGTTGGTGCTTAGACAAAAAATGTCCTAATATTCTAGTCTTTAAAAAATGAGATATTGAATGCTTAACATCCTTCGGTTTTAAAGTGATCTGTGGGTGTTCAAAATATCGTTGAATGGGAGTTAGTCACTACAGGATCCATGTCTTTTAGAAGCAGCAAAGGAAAAATGTGTCAATTAAGATAGAAGAGGAACGTTCAATGTGAACATTTTATCATGAAATACATACAAAATTGTGCTACATAAAATTCAGAATGGATGCAGAATAACACTAATTTTCATGTCAGGTACAGCAGAAATCTCAGAGTGATTAAAAAAGAGAGTGAGAGAAAGGGAGAAGAAAATTGCTTGGCAGTTTCATTTGGAGAAAAGGGATTATTTTTTATATATTGTATTTTAAAGAATCTTATTTTTAAACAACATAAAAAGAAAATGGAGAAAGGCTGATAAAATACTCGGGTGTCTCAATGAAAATAAAGCTTCGGAGAAAAAAAGGACCGAGTTTGAATCAGATGAATTCTGAGCCTTTGGAAGCAATTGCAGCAATTTTTGCACCAGTAGTTTTAATTATCTATTGTCATTTTGAAAGAATGGAAAATATGGGGGAGAGACATTGAGGTGCGCGAAGGTGAGAAGAAGCAGGGCTTGTTCTAGGAGTAACCTCAGCAGATAGGAAATGGCAGATCTCTGCCTCATGCTCTGCTCCTGATGGTTCTTGTACACCAGGTAGTATCTCTATTCTCACAGCTGTGGTGCTCCTGGACACACTCTGCACCAAACAAAGCAGGACTCATTCTTCCTCTCTAGCTTTGGAGGATGAGACTTTTGCAAGCCCTCTTAATGCATTGCCTTACAGGTCCCTCTCTTTCCTGTGCATGACACTGTCTCATCACTTTGTAGATGTTTCTGGAAATATGGACTGGTACACTCACCCAAAGAGAGTACTTCAGTCTCCAACAGTACCCTTTTCTGCACTACAATATTTTAGAATATTATTATATTTTTCCTAAGAATAATAAGAATCACAATTCAGGTTCATTTCTGCTAAATTTGCCAGTCTCACTTCCTTTTTAAGCATCAATAACCTTAGAGAAATCCAACAGTCTTAACATTCCTCCGAGGTTGGAGAGCACTTAGAAAGGTCATCCACTGGATAAGAAGGCAATTTTTTAGTATTTACTGTAGTATTATTTGAGTTTTCCCTGATATAAGTGAATANATCAGTCTTTAAAGTAGAAAGCTATTATTTATGAAGCAAGTAGTTATGTTTAAAATGCGAAGGAGATCAGATGATAACCTAAATGATCCTTTGTGACGTCACATTTGTGAATATGTTTCTTTTTCATGGAGAATAAAGCAAATTGACTAGTTTCAAACACTCCTTGTCCTTCCAAACACTAGATTGTCATTCCTATGCTGTACCTCTTGTTATTTTCCTAGACATCTATTTCCCAGATTGTCAGTTTATTTGTGGCATTCTCCTAGACCATCATGGTTCTTCCTGATATCCATATTAACTTGGTTTTCTGTTTTTGTTTGTTTGGTTGGTTGGTTTGTTTTTTTCTTTGGTTGTTTGTTTTTTTGCTTTGATGTCAGTAGTCAGAAATGGGATGAATCAACTCTAATATATCTAAATGTTGCAAGGAAGGCATAAGACTGATATTTCATGAGCCACCCAAGATAAGTTTTCAAATAATGTCTTTTTTGTTATACTATGTGTACCCTTGTGTTTGAACTCTCTGTCTTGTAAATTACAAAGTTCACACACATAAATAAGTCACCTTCAAAGTTTCCCTCACAGTCTTTTTTCTCCATTAAATCAACAATTTGTCCCAAATAGTCTGCTGTTTCATATTTTCTGCATGAACTCTCATTTGAACAATTATGGTGTTAACTTAAAAGAGATATTTATTTTCTGAACTGTTTTTAGCGAGTTTTAATTTTTTTGTGTCTTTAGCCATTAGAGATTTTTTCAGTTTTCTGTACATTTCCCCCCCTCCCTTCCACCCAGAGGTAGTTTAGAGCAAATTCCCTCTTGAGTTTCACAATGGATTGCACTGAATTTGGAACAGGCACCTCCTGGAAAGATTCACCTCAGAAAAGAACAGCTATGAATTCCAACCAAACATTGTCAGGAACTCAAGCAAGAAAAGTCAGAGGCCGTAGAATTTCCAATAGGATCTTTCCAACAGAGTTTCAGCCTCTATTATCATTCTGCCTTATGTTACCATATCAGTCTTGCTGCCATCAAGATTGTCAGTCCACAGAACAATCTTTCTGTTTCTCTCTCTACAACTTCTCAATTTTTCTCTAAATCTCTTATTTATCAAAATGGGTAAATAAGAGGCTCAAAGAATTATTAAGTCTGGCATATTCTGCAGTTTCTTTAGATGCTTTTTTGACCACTCTAAGGTACACACAAGCTTCTCTGAAACAGATTGGGAGATCCCCTGCTGAGTGTGCACCTGTTTTCAAGACATCTCAGAGAGAATTGTTTTCTAAAAGACAAGTACAACAGAATGTGTAATTCTCTCTAAATATCTCAAGATACAAAGACTTTTGTGTGCTTGACAGAGTTCCTCTAGATTAATCATCATCCTAATCAGATTGTCCAGCACTTCCCAACCCACAGACAGCTGTGGCAAATGGCACAACTAGTGCCCAGGCAAATCCCTCCAAACCATTTTAATGCAACAGAAGTAATTAACTCTATTAGCATGACTGTATCTGTCCACACTTAGAAATAATCAACCTAATTGCTATGCTAAGGGAATGAAACCCTTTTAATGAAAAAAAAGGGATCTCAGAGGCACATGCTGGCTGGTAATTTGGGGAAAAACACAACCTGCTAGATAAAAAATACACCAGGGCAGAACTGAAATATGCTTGCAATAAACCCCAAAAGAATGTAAAGGAAATAAAAATGTTTGTTGTTTTAAATCCTAAAGAAAATTATAAAAAAACAAAACAAAACAAAACATCATGCTAATGTAATTTAAACTACAAGAAAAATGTTTATTTTCCACTCATGAGTCCATAGTTCTTTACATAAAACAATTCAGGTCATCAGTATCAAATAAGAAAAGGTTCAAATTCCATATAAAGACAGTGCCCAATGAACAATCCTTGCAAATGAATCACAATATCTGAAAGTTCAGTGTCTGAGGTAAGTAGTATTCCCTTTCAGCCATCAGTAGTTTTGGGTACAGCCATGTGCAACGATGAAAGCTGAGGAGCCCCAGAAGATGGGAAAGTGGATTTTTAAGTAAAAAGCATCTTCCTGGGGCTGTTCTGTAGATCACGAAGGCATTTAGCATATTTTTTTTTGCTATCAGACATGTCAAACTTTTAGCCCAGTACCTTCACATAGATCTTGGGAGGAAGGTATTTTTAGACCATTCTACAGGCTACACAACTGCTGCTGAATAAAAAGGGACAGAGAGCAGATTCAAGTACGCTCAAGCACTGTCTGCTGATTATCCAAAATCTACACAGTTTTGGACTATGTAATTATCACTGTCTTAGTGAATGGATTTGAGCCAGAGCAAATGCTCTATAGAGGTACCCACTATCAAGGCATAACCCAAACGGGCTCTTTCCACACTGTTCCAACATTAAAAATTATACCCACTTAATACCCAGATTCATCTACATGCCAAACACCACAGTATGAAGCACATGATCCCAGGTTTATGTCTGAAGCCATGACAAGCTACGCACATCATCTCAGAAACTTGAATTGACAAAAATGCCCTTGGGCCTAAAAGGATGACGTGTAGAACCTATGGGAGACTCAGCGTTGGTCATTTTGTGCCACTTGTCTTCAAGGTCAAAGAGTGGTTCCTGGCCCTATTTCATTTAGTAAAATAGATGCAGTCATTCTGTTTCTTTCTCAAAGGTTAGCACATCTGATACCACTACTACAAACCTCACTTTTTTATTCATCTTGTATAGAAGGGACAATGCAAGGTATAAATATACCTCTGATAGTTTTGTTGCACTAAAATAAGACATTAGGAATTCTGGTAAAATATTCCACTTGAAGGCTTTGTGTTTCCGTACTTACTAAACCTTGTATTCAGAATTCCACTGTCAAGTCTCTTGCAGTTCTGCTCCACCACTTTACCTTTCACACATCATCTGACCACTAAGAGTTTTCAGAAGGATTTCAGGAAAACGGATATTGGGGGACCAGTAAATTGACAGTCATGGATAAGGACCACTGCAGAGTCCATAAATCCATGAATACAGTGGTCACATAGAAGAATAAAAAGAAAGTATTTTTTGTAACTGAACATGGAAAGGCATTAACAATTTTGAAGTGTTTGCTGTTCTATTATAAACCACCAAAAAAGCAACTAAAAATATTTTTGATGTATCATTGTTTACCGCTAAAGTTCATATTCTCCTTCATTTGCAAAATCAAAATTGTTGAAAAAGAAAGTGGAGGGGAGAGAGAAGATAAAAAAGATGATGAAAGAAAATAAGGAAAACCCCCTAACTACTAAAATGTTCAGATTTAAGAAGTGCTGCCAAAACTTCATATTTTTCAAAGTCTCACAGTTTATACATACTTCCTTCTTCTGACCAGTTCACAGCATCAATTCAGACCACAGGTTGGAAAAAAAGCCTATTCAGTAACAGAGCAAAGATTTCAGAAATCCCATCTCTAGACCCAACTCAAGCACATAAATCAGACAAGTCTAAGAGAGGATTTTTTTTTATCTCCTCACTAAAGAAACGATTATGCCACCTTTCATTTTATTGAAAAGTTCTTCATTTCAGAGGCACCATCAGTAATATATTGAATTGTCAACATATTAAGGCTTCACTGACTATCAAGCAAGAAGGCTATATGACGCTCCTAGAAAAAAAGCATAAAGCTGAACGAACAGTCATGGTAAGTTATTACCTACGGTGTTTATCTCTTCAGGCTACGATATGCTTAATTACCCCGATGTCAGGAAGCATTATTTTTCTCCTTTCCCCTGGTATTTTAAATCTTCTATCTCTGGTACACTTCATTATTTCCTTTAATCACAATTCCAGTTTTTACAAACCTTGTTTTCATACCTTCCTGTCTTCTTTCTTTAATAGTTTGGAATTTTCTAAAATGGAGAGAGAGAAAACACAGTTGGTATTTACGAATATGTATGTCTAATGGAAGAGAAATCACCATGATCACTTAAACAGGATTTAGTAAGATGTAACTTAGATGGAGCAAGTGATATGAGAGTGCACTACATTCATTTTGAAGTAGCAGTCATCCAAACTCACTATGCCATAATAGACAAGTCACATATAATAAATTAGCAAACATCAAATACAGTTCTACTCACATCAAAAACATTGGCTGAATTAACGTCAAGCAGGAGGGACAAGAATCATCCAGCTGGTTCTTGAGTTACACAAAGACGCATTATCACTTCATTATGACCATGAAGTAATAACTGAGAAGAGCTAATTTCAAGTGACAATTCATAAATATTCAAATTTCAGCTACATGTTCTGAAAACAGTGACAAGTAAGAAGTGGAAGAGATTGGACTGTATGAAGAAAATTATTAAAAAGAAGAAAATTTACATTTACTGCTTGAAATTATCTTGAAGTACAAATTACAGATTTGTAAAAACTCAAATATATTCACCCTCACAGAGTACTTTTTTAGCTAAAAATCAGTTAGGAGAGAATAGGAAAAAACTGCTTGTGAACATCTGCTTTTTTCTGGTGTTCTTTAGGACTACATTTATTCACACAATATGAATCATGATTTTTGATCAGTAAACTATCTCTTGCAAGAGAAAATGCCAGAAATATTTGGTCAAGTCTCAGTTTGCATTGGTATTTGTGTTTCTAGTCTTAATCTTTTCCAAACATAATGAGTATTCCAAACAGAGAGTGGAAATAACACAATGTAAATTAAGTATCACAGCATAAATAGCAAATTACTATGTACATATTTACAAAGTGATATGTGTGAGAGGTACCACATGAACAAATCCCTGTCTAAGATCTAATGGCACAAACCATACCTTGAATCACAGATGACAAACAAATGTATTGTCAAAGCATAATCACTAATTATTGGTGACTGGAAAACATGATTTTGTTTGTTAGGCTAACTGCTGTGAGTCATCTGCTTGCTTTGAGTGAAAGAATGTAATCAAGTAATTGATTCTTAACTTAAGTCAGTATTTGCTGAAGTCAGTGGGATTATGATTGAAGGATGTGGGGAGCTGGTCCATGTGACTTTCCTACAGTGTTGCCATAATTTCTAAATTTGTGCCCTCAATTTGTGTAAATGGATTGAACCTTTAGGACTGTGTTGTAGCACAAAGCTATCTGTTTTTTTTTTTTCATAGAAATGTAAACTTATCAAGAAAAAAGTGAAATCCATACACGAAGGCCATAGCTAAAGCTATAACCCATAATGCAGACATCTATAAAGTGATCTATGTGCCCTGTGCATTTGAAGGCAACAGAAAAACTTAGTGGTTGACTTTCCTGGCACTGTCCTGGGTCAAGAATGTACCTGAGCTCGGAATGCTCTATTATTCACTCAGACTGCAATAAGGTTCATCTCATGGCTGAAGGAAGAGAAGAAATCAAGCACAGAGAAGGACCATCATTTGTGAGGTCTGTTTGACAAAATTTTATATCCACTGGTGGATCTCAGCCGAACATGGTGGTGTACCAGAACCGTGCTGGTACAAGTGTATCATCACTTTTTCATATAGCAGATTGTGTAGCCTGAGGAAGCAGTAATGCAGCAGTGCAGTGTCTACCCATTACTTAGGGACACTGCAAAGTGTGACAAGTGCTGTCACAATTAACTACACAGCCATCAGAAGGTGTCAGAAGATGTTGCCTTCCTATTTCTGATGGCAAAAATCCAAGAGGGTATGAGATGGGAAACTGCAGCCCCTTCAGGGGCTAAGTCAAAATACATTCACCATGTTACAGTGTGCTGCGAGGTTAGAAGGTAGTGATATTTCCTATCATCCTAAAAGTTTCTACATGTCTCTTGTTGATGACGTAGTGCTTAGATGAAGGTCTGTGGGAAACAAACATGTCGTTTTGACTTCCTTACTCTCAGATACACAGCTGGACACGAACCATGGTTTTAGCACAAACCCTACTTATAGGAAAATATGTAGATCAGAAATAAAGTTACTGCATCTTTCAGTTTCTCTGGTACTCTGGAAAAAGCTCACCCTTCCATTCTCTAGTTTATTTTTCAGTCATCTGATAGAAATAGAGCAGTTTAAGAGAGTGCTGAGATCCTTTTACTCACACTCCTCCACACAGGAGTTGAAGAAGAGAGGCACTGAAAGACACGTAACAGTCTAGCTCTCATGATGTTGAAATACTGCAGGCTGTGCATGTCTGTCTGAAGTGGCATGTCATTCCCCTTGACTCATCAGGTGACACTGTCAGACTTTGGTAGAAACAGAGTTAAAACAGAATATGTGTTAAGATCAAACAGGCCAACTTCACAACTAACACAAAGTCTAGTAGGGTCTGTCACTGGTAAAATGCACAATAATGAGAAAAAAATGGGAAAAATTTGACTCGAGTTTCCAAATTGAAAATTAAAACTTGAGTCAATTCTTCAGGTCAAGTTATTGTTCTCCACCTAAGTGCCTTAAAAATACATATTAAAATATAATAGCAGAAAAACTCCTCCACTGTTCATTAATTAGCCCCTTTTTAAGAAGGGTAGATGTATTATTTGCTTATTTTGGGACAGCCACAGACAGAAAATATTCTACTGTAAATGATCTTGACATCTGTTTTCAACATTTTTACCCCCCAGTTCTGGCAGTTAGCAATGTGTAAAATTGCCCAATGGATATTTTCAGACCTGAGGAGTTTTCCATGGAAATGTTTTCAGAGCATGGTTGTAATGCCATTTTCTTATATAAATATACTTAGTTTCAAAATGTGTTAATCCAAGCACAGTTATTACATGTTTATTAACTCACTTTATTTTTATTAAAGTAGTTGACTTGATTGAAAAACCTCTGAAGACTCCAGTGGAAGAGATAAAAATAAAAAATAATTAAAACTATTGTTTTCTATAGCATTATACTAAACAGATATATAATTATACTAACAGGTATATTATAATGTAATTATACTATCAGGCATAACATCATCACTTCCTGGCCTTGTCAATCCTGTCTGCCATTTATAACTTCAAACATTCAATTTTCAAAGACATGCTCTAACTTTATAAAAAAAATGGAAGCATTTTCTAGGAGACTCTTACTGTATGTTTCTCAAGACCATTCAAAGTCTATTCATGAACTGGAACAACTTCATATTTTGGAGTTGATCTCTATACATATACAGGAAGTCATGTTAATTCAAAATATTATGAGCGTGTGTGAATCTCACTGTGTAAAACTGTCCAACTGAAACTGAAACAATCTTCAAAGAAAATTGGAAACTGTCATTCGATATTTTAAGACTCAAATCTATCTGCACATTATTTATATACAATACTTTGCCTTTTAAAAAGAGGTTATTCTTTCTTTCAGCTCATTTTTACTCTATATCAAATATTGAGTACTCACTGATTTAATGATATTTTGGAGATGATATTCATCAATGGTTATCCTTGAAGTTGGGCTCAATTAAAAACTAGTTGCTGATACTACAGTGGAAATCATATATGCTGAAAAGTGTAAAATAAAAAGACATCTATACTGTATCATCTTTTAAAAAGTACCATATATTTTTTAAACCTTTAAAATACTGCCTAGTCACTATTACAGAAACCAAACATTGGCATGTTATCTTTGGTGGGTGTACTAAAACCAGTTAAGAGACCAAAGAATCTTTTCCATTGAGTGAACTGCAAATGCTTTTTCTGCATTCACTGCAGAAAAACTGCATTCACTATCTTCTAAGAAAATCTTCTACTAAGATTTCTACTATAAAAAATAAAACCAAAATAGTTTTTAAAGATTACATTCTAAATAAGATTTAGGCTTAGAGCTTCTTAAGGTTACAGATTGAACTCGAACTCCATGTGTCCATACAGAACTATATGCATATAGAGTGAGAATAAATTGTTTAAGAGAACTTATTGAAACATTTGGCAAATGACACTACATACTTGTGTTTTCATTTGCACATGTGTAATTTTAAATGCAGAGTTTGCATGCCTTTCATTCAATATTCAGGAGCAACCATGCAAAGAAGACCTACCAAAAAATCAAGAAAGGTCACTTTTCTGACTGTCCACGTCTTCAGCCACCTTTTATAAAAATGAAAGAGACAACATGAAATGATACAAGGGTCAGGGAGACAGCTGAATTTACTTTGCCAGAGGAAGGACCTAGAGAAGACAAGAATGACAGAGTAAACTCGAGTGGTAAACAATACTACTAACTGGTGGCCAGGTTTTAGTCCTACATTGTGTGGGGTCATGCTGCTCTCCTAAACCTGTTCACAGAGTGGCCCCCACCTTTGAGTAAATCATGCTGGATGATATTGAAGAATTGTCTCCTCAAGGCTCAAGAATAATGCACCCCTACAAAGCAGAAATCAGGGAAGAATGTCAAGATGCCTACATGGATGAACACAGAGTTCCAGGACAAACTGAAACACAAATAGGTAACTTAAAGAGGGCAGAAGCAGGAAAAAATACATTGGGAGGAATACAGAGAAATTGTCTGAACAACAAAGGGGGTGATTAGGAAGGTCAAAGCACTGGCAGAAGTAAATCTGGCTAAGGACACCAGGTGTAACAAAAAAGGCTTTTTTAGTAATAAAAGAAAGACTAGAGAAAATGTGGGTCTCTCATGAAGTATACTGGAGAGCTGGTTATCCAGGACATGGAAAAGGCTGAGGTACTCAACAAATTTTTGCCTCACCAGCAAGTATTCCAGTCATGCTGCCCAAGTTGCTGAAGGTGAAAGCAAGGATTTGGAGAATGAAGAACCATTTGCTGTAGGAGAAGACAAGATTCAAGAGCATCTAAGGATGTCCATGGGACCTGGAAAGATGTATTCATGGGTCCTGAGGGAACTGGTTAAGAAAGTGGCTAAGCTATTATCTATCATATTCAAGAAGTCGTAGCAGTCCTGTGAAGTTCCCATTGACTAGAAAATGGGAAACATAACCCCTGTTTTTAAAAAGGGAGATGAAGAAGACCCAAGGAAGTACAGGCTAGTCAGTTTCACCTCTGTGCCTGGCAAGATCTTGGAGCAAATCCGCCTGGAAGCTATGCTAAAGCATGTGGAAAGCGATGAGATAACTGGTGACAGCCAAAATGGCTTCACTAAAGGCAAAATCATGCCTTACAAATTTGATGACCTTCTAAGATAGGGTTACAGTGGTGGTGGAGAAAGGAAGGGCAAGAGTTGCCATCTGGACTTGTGCAAAGCATTTGATACAGTCTCAGACAACGTCCTTGTCTCTAGAGAGACTTGGATTTCATGAATGGACCATTGAATGGATAAAGAATTGGATTAGTGCTTGCACTCAAACTGTTGTGGTCAACAGCTCAATGTCCAAGTAAAGACCAGTGCCAAGTGGCATTCCTCAGGGATTGATATTGGGACCAGCACATTTTAACATCTTTGTCAGCAACATGGATGGTTGAATCGAGTGTACCCTCAGTTTGCTGATGACACCGAGCTGTGTAGTGCAGTGAAAATGCTAGAGGGAAAGAATATTATCCAGAGGCACATGGGCAGACTTGAGAAGCGGAGCCATGCAAGTCTCTTGAAGTTCAACAAGGCCAAATTCAAGGTCCTGCACCTGGGTCTGAGCAATCCCAAGCACAAATACAGGCTGAACCAAGAATGGATCATGACTAATCCTGAGAGAAAGACTTGGGGGAGTTTGTGGACAAAAAGCTCAATGTGAGTCAGCAATAAGCGCTTGCAGCATAGAAGGCCAACTGTATTCTAGTCTGCATCAAAAAAGTATGGCCAGCTGGTTAAGGGAGGTTGTTTTATCCCTCTAATCTGCTCTTGCAAGAACCCACTTGGAGTGCTGTGTCTAGCTCTGGGGCCCCCAGTAAAAGAAGGACATGGACCTTTTGGGAGGAGTCCAGAGGAGCTCTACTAAGTTGATCAGAGGGCACCTCTCCTGTGAAGACAGGGTGGGAGAGATGGGGTTGTTCAGCCTGGAAAAGAATACCTGAAGGGGGCCTACAAGAAAGCTGGAGTTGGAGTCTACAGAGGCATGCAGTGATAGATTAAGGAAGAATGGTCTTTAGCTGAAAGAGGGTAGGTTTAGAAGAGATATTAGGAAGAAATTCTTTACTGTGAGGGTAGTGAGGTGCTGGAACAGATTGTCCAGAGAAGCAGGGAATGCCCCATCCCTGGATATGTTCAACACCAAACAGGATGGGGCTCTGAGAAGCCTGGTCAAGTGTAAGTTTCCCAGCCCAGTGCAGTGGGGTTGAAATTAGAGGATCTTTAAGGTCCCAAACCTTAAACCTAAACCATTCCATAATTCTGTGATTCGAAGTAATTATTGTGGTTATCTTCCAAACAAGCACACAAGGCTCCCTTCCGCTGCCCCATGATGTCTCCTCTTCAGTCTATTTTTCTTGGCTCTGATCATGAAAGGATTTGCCAGCAGGAAAGAGCCTCAAGTGTCCAATGCAATTTACATACCACTTTGGGTATATCTAACCTTCATTTCAGCATCTGAAATGTAGATGTAACAGTTTTTACAAACAAAGTTTTGTATGCAAGGTGTGCTTCACTAATGTCTTAAAATTATTTTAGGTTCCACTAATGATAAATGATAAAATGAATTTAAGTATAAAATTGTGACTGTAATTTTTGGGATAATAGTCCCTCAATTCCCATGAAAGCTCTCAACTCATGCTTTAAATCAAAAAGAAATGAATAGGTAGATGTAATTTTCTCCAGTCTGAATTTCTTCCCACGTGTTCTGTCCTTTTAAAAGAACACTGCTTTGTTTTTTGGGTTTTTTACCTCCACTGTGTGAAAGACATGAGATGTGTTTCTTCTATCTATCTATAGTAGTGTTACATTTTTTGAGAGCAATTATACTATAGTGCAGTTCTTTTCATGTACTTCATGGCTCACATGTATAAAAAGAGGTAAAAATAAAATAACCTTTGAGATACTCACAGTCTTGGCCAATTAGTTTTTTCTTTTGCATTTTTACATTTAAGGAGAAGACTCACACTTGAGAGGCAATATTTTCCTGTCTAAACTAGTGCTCTTTCTTTACAAAGTTTGTCTTGGAATTATGAACAAACCTCTAATGAATTAAAAGATAGGCTTATTATTCTGAATGCAAGTAGTAATGGATATTAATATCCTGTGAGTTTCAAACACTGCATTGTCCATAAATGAGATTAAAGTCTTCATGAAAATGCCAAAATTTTCAAACATAAGCCAATGTTGATCAAACCAATAGAGAAAAAGAGCAACAGAACAGGTGGAGCAGATAGATTTCCACAGCTGACAGCAGATGGATACCCAAACATTGCTGTGTGATCTGAGAAACAAACACCCAGAGGAAAAAGGTTATTTTTATTTAAAAAACAAACAAACCAAAGCCAGAACAAACAAAAGAAAAAAGAACTCCTCACAAACTCTCCCCACCCCCCAAACTGAACCAAAACCAAAATTAAAACCAAACAACAACTAAGAAAAAGTACAATGCAAAATGCAACCAAAATGTAAAAATCCTACCTCATAACTTCTACAGGTCAACACACAATAAAGAAAGATAAATTTAAGCTTGGCAAACAGTTAGCCATTCCTTCCACTGGGAACACCATGAGATCCCTGATCCAATAAGTTGTTTTGCTTCTCTGATGAAGGTGTGGCTCTGTTTTCAAAGGGTATTCATATGACTTTGATGGGTGTTCAAGAGAAGCTCCTGATTTTCAGTGTTTTGGTTTTTTTCCACTGCACACCTGGAAGGGATGCCTGGTGTACCAGTGCAAGCAGAGTTCTTGCCCTCGAGTCATGGCTCATGTATCATGCCAGGAGCACTTCTGCACTCTTCATTTATACATAGCCAGAAGGACTTACAGGGGGAAAAAAAAAAGTCCTAATTTGGAAAGATTGAGGTTTTTTTATTCAGTATAGAAACACAGAAAGTTCACAGCTACTAATCAAAACTGTGGTTTGTTAAGGGGCTTAGGTTTGACCAAATATAGGCTAATTTTCATAAAGTCTGCACAAGGAAGAAAGGAAGAAAGAAAGAAAAATATAAAAAAAATTAAAAAAAAAAAAAGAAAAAAAAAAGAAAAAAAAGAAAAAGAGTAAGAAAACCAGCAGAGATTTTAAAATGGAGATACACATTTTCCATCTTCCTTCTGAAGAATGTTGGTTAAAATTACTGTCATCAGCACTACTTTACAATAATTACCAATTCATGCTGAGGCAGTCTTCTGACATAGAATATTTCAGTACAAATGGTTTAGATGATTTTAGAAAGGACCTATCTCATTGTAAACAGAATCTTTTTCAAGTAATGAGTGAGCAATGAGACTAGGCAGTGCTAGCAGCCGTGCCAATAATGTGTGTGATCAAGACAATTACAACTAAAATAAGCTTAGAAAAAAAGAATCACTTTTACTGAGGTAAATTACATAACCTTTCTATTCTGTTGCTGCACTGCAATGGTACCTTGCAATGTTTCTCAGACCATGATGTAGTGGCTTCCTCCAACAAAAAGGGGTTAAGAAAGAATTTGGGTTGAAATAGCTTTACAATAATTATTCTTTTGAGGAAAATTCTGGAGTCAGGAAGAACAGATCATAGACAAAAATTGCTCAACTGCTTTAATCTGAAGTAATTCCCTATCTTTTCATGTTTACTGCCTACTATTGGATGTTTGACATGTGCTGTCTTGGCTTTTCTGTGAAGAAGCAACTGACTTAGAGTCCAAGATTCCTCATGTTTTTTCTTCATTGGCAGCACTGCAGAATTGTGGCTGAAATTAGTACTTATTTTCACAGGATCAGCACTCATGCTGGTTAAAACATCATAACTTACTTCAGAGCACAAAGGAACTGAAGGGCTAGTGGCAGATGGTGGGGACAAGCCTGCCTAATCCCAGTTTGGTGCAGTTATCAGGAATATTGCATAACGTAAGGGCTTCAGCATAATTTAAAGACGAATTCATATGAAGTACATTCAGGAAGCTAGCTGTTGCTGTTATTTTTCATGCCAGTGGACATCTTGCTATCTATGAAACATCTGTGCATGATTTTTGCCCCAAAATGTTATCTTATTTATGAGGAAGCACATATCCTAACACTTGCCCTTAGTGAATGCAAAGTTATGATTCAGCTGCTTTTTTTGTACAGCAAATTTCTTGACTGCCTGGAGTCAGATTGCCATAAAAACAGGCTGAGGTCAGGAGGTCTCGCTTCATGCTTGTGAGCTGTGAGGAAGGGCCATCTTCCAAGATGTGATGTCCTGTTTCTCACTGCTGTCCCATTTTGTTAGCAATCCTGCTCCTGGGCAATAGGAAAGATCCATGAAGCTGTTGGTAGTCCAAGGGATGAGAGGGAAAGGGTTCAGCAGACTGTAAAAGGCTTTTTTCTTTTCTGGACAGGAAGACTCCTTCCTTCCTGAGTCTGGCTAGAGAAGTCTTCCTCAACTCAAGTCTCCAGCGTGATGGGTGCTGTGACCTTAGAGAGGTCCAAAGGACAAAAAGAAAAAACAAAAAAAGACGAAGATTGTCCAAAGAACTTAGATGAGAGCAAGATGTCTTGCAGAGTCCCCTCTTAGGAGGCCAGTGCCTGCCGAGAACCCTGATGCAGAAGGCATGGTTTGCTGCTGACCAAGTTGGCACAGACAGTGACTGAGGCTCCTCCCTTCTGGAGACAGGCATGCAGAAAGGAGCAGGGGAGTGGGCCTGGGGGCTCTCACAGCTTCTGTGACATTTTTGAGAATTGGGTCATCCCGAGCTGGTCCAGTGCTGTGGCATCCATGCTGCTTTTAAGAAGAGAGTTTGAATTTGATGCAGGCCCCATCCTGTGATTAAGTGTCATTGGGGGCCAAGGCAACTGGGGCATTTCAGAACCAGCAAGATGAGAAGAGCATGTAGGCAGTGTGGGATCCTGGGATTGATAACAAGCTCTTTGCTCACGTAATACAGTGTCTCAGGCACTCCTTGGGAGACCACTGTAGCTGGAGTCATTCAGATAAGCTTGCAGTCATTTTAAGGATACTTTTACAGAGTCCATGTGATTATCAAAACAGTATTTAAAACTAATAATTCCTAGGCTGTATCTGAAGTATTGAGCACAGAATTAGCATAATCAGACATTCAGCCAATAGGAAAAAGTATTATGTTTCCATTTTGCCATTTTCCAGTTGAAACTTAGTAAGATGAGTAGCAAAATTTGCACTTCTCACTGTTATTTACTCTTACCTGTGACCATTAGGCAATGCAGTAACACATCCACTGAAGAAATGGAAACAGTCAACTGCTATCACCTTCCTGAGCAATACCATATGGGCTATATTTATTCAACAGACTTATACTTGGCTTATCATTACTTCTAAACATTTTATACAGAATGTGATATAAAGGTCACTCAGACTAGCTGGCTTTTAATTGTAGTAAGGACAACAACCTTATAGTAACAAATGATAACAATTATATGTGTGCAGTCAGATCCATTTTTTCCAGTTAGGGATAATAGTATTTTGTAAACAGCGATAAAGACAGTGACACCATTTACTTTCTCATCATGCAGAGTTGGTGTAGAGATGTGCTCCTGAGTGCATTAAGAGACTGAGACTATTTGTGCCTGCAATTGGTTACTCAGGCATTAGTCCAAAGGAAATGACATTTCATGAATCTGCATGCTAAACACAACAGCCATTATTCACACTTCTTCAGAGAAATAAAACTGACTTCTGGAAAAAAAAATTCTTTGAGATAACTTGTGAATTCTGTTAGTACCTTGTGGTATAAATACTACTCATCATTCTGCAATTGGTTTTGACAACACTTTCTGAATTATGAAAAAAAGAGATAAACAGGCAAGTTAGTGAATGATGGAACCTTAGTTAATAAACTTGGAAAACAAACTGACTAGTTCATCTAAGATGTGCAGTGTCAGAATAATAGCTCACAGGAAAGCTGTGAGACTTAATGTCTAAAAGACAGAAATAAATGGTTTAAATGTAAGACCTTCATCCAAGTATGTCACATTGCAGCAAAATGCATAATAAAAATAATGCATTATACAGTGATTTTTAAGACTGCACTTTAAAAAGAATAAATATAACAGGTATTTTGGGGTTTTTGTTTTCTTTTTGGGTTGGAAGATTTTGTGTTTAGAGCATGCAAACATGCATTGTAACAGCACACAGAAAAAAATTACAGATAATACGAATTTAATATTCCCCCTCAAAAAAACCCCCAAACAAACAAAACAAAAACCAAAACCCAAAAAACAAACAAACAAACAAACAAACAAACAAACAAACAAACAAAAAGAAAGGTAACATCTGCTACAAATCACATAGAAATTTATTGGAAATATATGTATTTGCTGAGAGTGTGTTTTGTGTTTGTTGTTTTGGAATTATTTTTATGGAGAAAGAAAGAGCTTGAGAAGAACAGCTGAAGACTTGCTTCACTTTTCCCCAGATATTCTGAAAGTATTTTAGCTTTATAAAGGAACACTCGACATTTGAATCAATTGGCCGTGCAATGTATCTTGTGGCCTCTGAGTGCCCTGGCAAATGTCAGCTTCTCTCCCCCACACATAACACTCTTTGTTTTTAACTCCTGTTATAAATTTCTCCCCTCCTCTCCAAGGATGGATCCAATGCCCAGGTCTGACACAGTGACCTCGGTTGCAAAAGAGCTGTAGAAAGGTAAAAGCTGTAACGAGGGTAGAATCATTGAGATGGAAGCATCCATAGCTCAAGTAGACAGATGCACTCACACACTGAGCACTGATAGGGAGTAAAAAAGAGGAAAAATGGAAAGCCCAGAATTCCATTTATTTACCTGAATATGTTCTTTGTAAAATTAATAACAGAACCCATAAGGAAAGTAATTTCATGCTATAAACAAATGGATTCTGTGATGACAAGAACCAAATCTGCTGTTTTAAGATAAAAACAAGCTTGAAAAATGCAGTAGGGGAACAGAGTCTGCAGTTCTCTGGAGTGTGGACATAAAGGTCTGGTTCATACCTCAAAACTCATACACATCCTTCACAGCAGCTTATTTATTTATGAAAATAGTGCACCATGTAATGAATCCAAAGAGGCTTTCCTAAATACCAAGTTTCACAGACTTCACTTGGATAAAGCTAGTGCCAAACATGGGATATTTTGTTAATTTAACCTCTATTGCAGAAAATTTTAAGACATTTTCCCCAGTTTGCACTTTACAGCAGAAGCAGTCAGAATTTGACAGGAATTTATAAAAGCCAGTGTAACATATAGCCCACACAGCTATCTAATATGAAGGACAAGCTAGCAAAGCTTTGGAATCTGTCTTCTCTCTTATTAAATCAGTACAACTGGGACAAAGGCAGTGTAGTCCTCTTGTGCCTTGAGATGTCAGCTGACAGATGCAGACACTGCAGAATTCTCAGTGGACAGTCTCAGGGGGATTACCTGCCATGTGTGTGAGCAATATCTTGAAGTTTTGAGACTTGGGGTTCATCTAAACTGAAAATTTAGGAGACAGATATTAAAGGCAAGGAAAAAAAAATGGAAAAATATTAATGTGGCAGCTTTTAGATAGCTAAACAGAGGCAATTATTTCCATAAAGGAGCATAACTACAGATTAGAGGACACATTGTAATAGAAGAATAGAATAGAACAGCTATTTTAAAATTATGAAATTTGCATCAGATATAGTTGTCGGTGTTTCTAGCATAATAAAACTGCTTTGAGAACACTGTTTGCATCACTAAAAAGCTAACATAGAAAAACCCCACATGAATAGGTTAAGAGCCCTAATAAGGCCATTTTGTTAGAAATCACGTTGCATTTTATTTATCCTGTTTAAAATTCCCAGTGTTTTTGTATTCCATTAACTGCCGATATTATTATAAACTTGCCTGAATACTCTGATCAGTAGAGGAACTTGCTAAAGGTGGAAAAGACCTGCTTAGTTTTATTTCTACTGACATTTTCATTAATCAACAACAATGCTATTTTAACCTAACTCTTTGGAGTAATTTTCTATGTTTCTATGTTTTCTTATCTGGGAAAATCTTTAAGTATTTGCCTTAGTGGATTCCACTAGAGTTTTTATTTGGTGATAAGAAAAGTACACTATGTCAAATGCCATATTTGATGAAGATTTTACCATTTCTGTTGCTGAAGGATTTTTATTTTGTTGTGTTCTAATTTAGTTGAGAATACCTTCTGCCTTTGCACACCATCTATGAGATAAATGTGGCTGTCAGACAACCAGATCTCCAAAGAGATCTAGACACCTTATCAAGATTAAAATATACACAATCATCCTGAACAGATCAGCAGTTCATTGACCAGTCCTATCTCCATTTCTACTGTTTTCAACTATTTGGGGCTCCATGGTACCTCTTAATATGCTGTCTCTGGTCATTTCAATAGAACTTGTCCTTTCCTGTGGCTTGACTTTATTTTAACTTCAAGTGCTGCTCCAGTTTCAGCATCCATTTGTGACCTTCAAATTACCAACAGGGTCCCAAACCCTCACTGGCCCTTTCTGCAAGCTCTCAATTTGCCTTTAGCAAGACCAGAAGCTTCCTTCTTTTTAAAATCTAGTTCCTCCATTATGAACAGCTCCCTTCTCTTCCTTTTACTTTTCAGTTGCACAGATGAAGATTTGGATTAGTAATCTAAGTAAATAACAAGCAAAAAATCACAGCAAAAGTTTATGAAGTTGTAATCTCCTTCTAGCATTTCTTTTCTAGGTATCTACACTTATGGAAACCTAATAAATATAGGAAATTCAAATTATCTTTTTTTTTTATTTTAATTTTCTTTCCTTCACTGAAAAAGGAAACCAGTTCTGTAGGTTTTCTGATGCAGTTTGATAGAGCACTAATGGAAGCAAACAGGGACGAATGATGTTTGGGGCTTAAAGAGCAGGAACAGCTCTTTGGGAATTCTAGTTGGACATAAGGATGTAAAAGATTTCTTCACCAAAGATTATAGTGTAGTTACGTAGAACAACTAGGGTGGGTGGAGGAACTGTTATCACCAGCTGCATTCTCAGAAAACTTGAAAGAGTTGCTGTGTAATTGTTTCTGAGATCACCACATTGAAAACATGTGACAAACCATGCTGAATATCCATTACTACTCACTCAGCATCATATATCAGATTATTAAAAAATTATTTATGTGACCATTGTGTCCCTGACTCGGGAGTATATCTACTGTTAAAAACAGACACCTTAACACCAGCCCCGGAATAGTTTCAGCATTTCAGAGCACCACCCGAGAAGCATAGCAGAGTATCTCTTCAGGCTAAAGTATGAGCATATTTGATGAAGCACAATGCAATGGGTAATCTGTTGCATGGTGCTAGGGAAAGCTGGGCACCAAAGCATGCAGTAAAAAGTTCACATGCTGCCTATTTCAATGTTACTTAGCATAAAAAATGGAATATTTCATGAAAAGAGCAAAACTAAGCCAGAAAACTCCAAATCAACTTTTTCCACAAATGCTGTGGCATCGTGTCAGTTATGTATGTGTCCTTCTAGTAAAGTTTTAGTCTGCCAAAAAAATCTATTTGACCAACCTTGAATAAATAACCCCATGGGCATTTTTTGCATTGGTTTTGATTTTTTTTTTTAATAGTTCCTTCCTGATCCTAAACTGTGTTATCAGAATTACTTTGAGTGCCTAATCAGACATATCAGTCAAGCACCTTCAAGCACTGTGCTACCCCAATTACGGGTACCCCTCACTCAACAGCCAGCTGCAGTCAATTGCAAGTCCTTCAGAAGAAAAGATGCATGTGTAGAGGAAGAGGAGAATTTACAAGTCAAATTACGGCCTTGACTCTTACAGCTGATCAGCTGAAGCCCTGAAGAATGAGATCTGATTATAATCACAGTCCTAACACAAAATCGAAATGTTATGAGGGCATGCTGAGGGCAATGAAATCTATCCTGCTCTATTTGGACTTCGCAGATGAAAAAGGAAAGAGGGTGACTCAGTCCCCATATGTTTTTAGATGCAGGCAGAAGAATGCCTCCCCAAATTGAGGTTAAAGAACAACTCTCAACAAAACTTGGCTTGCTTTATTTAAAGCTCTGATTTTAAAAATACAAATTTTTCTGGAGATGGAAAAATAAATAGGCATTTAATATTAATTACATGAGCACTTGTTTTGCTTTTTGCCTTTAGCTTAGAATGGAGACAGAGTGACCGAGGGAGGGAAAGGAAGAGGTATGTTCAGAAACATTGTTATGTACTTGAATTTGAAATACTTGATATTTAAAAACAGGCTTGTCCATTCAATTCTGGCTTTTATGTTACATTAACACTGCATGTTTGAGTTGCTACTTTTCTGTGATTCTGCTCCTGACTTATTCTGTTTCTTGCTTTTATTGAGTTTCATCTCTCCTGCTGGCACATGGAAAAGGAAGATTTTCCTCTAGGTAATTATTAATTAGAAAATTACTATTTATGTTAGTGCAGTAAACTAGAGACATTAGGTCTAGACCAGCAACAGGAATTGTTAGCATTGAGACACGACATATAAATTAGCCCTTCTCCAGAAAGTTTGTAGTCCAGTCATGAGAAAAGAAACAGGCAACAGCAGATTAATAACTGAGGCAGTTAAATTATTGTTGATGCAGTTCAGTGTGCAGAGAACAAACTGTTGTCAAGAGCTTTTAGGCATCCAGGCAGAAGGCATTTTCAAGGCTATTTACTACTGGAATTAATGAGTGTTCAGAAGAATCTAATGGAGACCAGATATAAATAGAATGCAGTGTTTTCACTTTTTTTTCTCTTATATATATTTTTCAGAAAATGGTGTTATTCTTTTACCCCTCCCATTTGGACAAAATGTGTGCCAATATTTATAATAATGGGAGATTATGTAATTTTTGAAAACCCCAACCAGAGATATACGTTTTTCCTACTATTCATCTCACTAATGACATTCATTTCTTTTGCCAGCCTTTTGCCTGTCTGTTGTTCAAAATGTGTCAGGTGGATTTTAATGCCAGCTGAAAGCTATCTTTTGAAATGATTTATCCAGAAAAATGCAGTGAGACATACCAGTAATCAATCATCTACCTAGACTGCTAAGTTTATACCAAAGCTATTAGGAACCAAGAGGAACCATTAGGAACCTAATAGCCTTTGCACTCTACTACATGTTTTCAGGTGAGCAATAACTGAGGATAGTCACAAGCTTGTAAAAGTACAAGTTGTATTAGGCCAAAAGCAGTGTCTGAATAGCATTGTTTTCCTTCAAGAAATCTCTTAATGCAGCCTGGACATCCCAACGTGATGGTAAAATAGTGATCACTTCCTGCGAGCCCTCAAAATCCTTAACCCTTCATTAGTTGTTTGCTTATGCTTTAAACATAGATCTCAGGAGAAACTCTCTAAAAAGGAAACTTAAATACCTGAAGTAAAGGCATAATATTTGCTGCTATTCTGTTAGTAACACTCTAAGACTAGACAAGATAGTCTTCCTTCAGGAACAGACTGCTCTAGCATGGTTTCCCCATGGAGCCCCAAGTCCTGCAAATAAACCTGCTCCAGCATGAGCCTGCTCCAATACGGGCTTCACATGGGATCACAACCTCTTTTGGACATTCACCTGCTCCAGTGTGAGGTCCTTCATGGACTGCAAGCAGATCTCAGTTCCACCATGGACTACAAGGGGTCATCCTGCCTCACCATGGTCTTCACCATGGGCTGCAGGGGAATTCCTGCTCTGCCACGTGTAGCACCTCCTTCCACTCTTTCACTGACCTGGGTGTCTGCAGAGGTGGTTCTCTCACATATTCTCACTCCTCTCTCCATCTGCAACTGTTCCTGCACAGTAAGTTTCTCCCTACTTAAATCTGCTATCCCAGAGATGCTACCACCATTGTTGATGGGCTCAGCCTTTGCCACTGGTGGGTCTGTCTTGGAGTCAGCTGACATAAAGAAAGCTTCTGGCAGCTTCTCACAGAAGCCACCCATGTAGCTTCCCTCCACATAAAGCCAGTACAGCTGCGGTCAAAAGAAATAGACACATCAGTCTAAGTGTGGCCTCACCAGTGCTGAGTAGAGTCATTCCAGTATAGGTTAGTCTTACCTCCATACAAAACTACTACTACATTCAAAGTGCTTCTCAAAAGATTGTGCTGAGTTGAAAAAGGTTTCCTATTACTTGTTACTTCGTGAAAATAGTAAAATAATTCTACTGTAAAGCCCGAGTGGGCTCTATCTATACAATAATTGCAGTGCACTTTCAAAACTGTGACAACCATTTTACATCAGCTGATCTAAGAAAAATCAGTCTGTTTATTTGATCATTTGGGCTCTATCAATCCATCCAGAGCAGTCCTATTTCTGATGCTCATTTTTTAAATGAAATGAAAGTGAATTATCCATCTAGGTTTTGGCTATATAAATTATTAGTGGGTGTTAAGTCTGACTTTTTCCTTCAGATAACGAGGCCATTGATTTGAAGTTAAAAAGACACTTGTGCAGAAGTTCTAGATGTCCTGCAGCAAAGCTTAACCCACAGAAAGCTGTCATTTGGGCAGGAACAATCAATAACTCAGTTTGGATAACTAACCTTATTCACAAAGCTTCTTTTCACTGCTGTGCTCAGAGACGTCATGCAATGTAGCTGGTCATCTACAAAAGCCCTAGAAAATGCCAATAATAGTTGGAGCTGTCATAAGAACTGGTGAATCACTGAAAGACAGAAGATGTTTCTCAATTGTGTTCCCACTCGCAGTGCCAAGGCAACCTAATGAAGAAGTGCACATAGAAAGTTGTGCATTCATTTTCACTAAACCAGTGGATTTTTACTGAACTTTTTCATTTTGAAAGTTTCACCATGATGTTGAAGATATGGCTTTCATTTTAGCTTTGACCTGTTTATGCTGCTGGATAGGGAAGGTGCAGAGTAAAGTATAGGACCAGGATCAGTGCAGCACATTTATTGAGAAGGGTTTCCTTTCAGAACTGTGGAATATGAGTTATTCTTGCCTGATCTACTTTTGAAATCTTTAAATGCAGAGATTTGCTGTGGTGTAACATTGATTTAATAGAGATGGTTTCTCCTTAAGGGGAATAAGATCAAAGTACATCCAGTAATAAAATAGAGTCAGGTGATTTCACCAGTACCAGAGTTGTAAAAAAACAACCCCCAAATCCCACCTGTATATTTCTTGTCAAATTTGAGCATAAATTATATTTGGGGACTCAATAAAAATACTGGTGCTTTGGTTCACTGACTTCATAAAAAAGAGTTATAAAGTCATTAAGCTGACCTTTTTACTGAATAACTGAGTGTTAACACATCGTGTATCACAGTAAAATATTACACTAAATTTCAAACAAATAGCTGTTTGAAAAAGAATTAAGATTGTGAAATGTAAAATGTCAGATGACAAGCAATGCCTGTAAAATGTTTAATTTAAGCCTTTGTGCACATATCAGATAAGCAGCTCAGTACCAAGAGGTTGACAATCTGACTTCCCACAGGCATGTGGCTGAGCACACCTGATGAGTTGCCTTATCTGTAGGAAAGCTGTTGCTTGTGACATCCTCACCTACAATATTACTGATAGCAGCAAATTATTGAGGAAATGAGAAAAAAAAAATTAAGCACATGAGGTATGATCTCAGCATAAAATAATTCAATACTGCCCTAGATTATGTAGCTCCTATAGCTGTAAAGCTATGGCACTGTTGCAGGGTTTGGGACCAGAATAGCTTTTAGCAACTCCTCATAAGTTCATGTCTGTGATTCTCTAAGAATTAGCTATTTCATACCTAGATGGTTGCAGTGGAATGGTTTTATATTTTGCAAAATTATAAATGGAGAAAAACAATATGAAGGAGAGCTTGAAACTGCAGGAGTAGATAAGGCATAGGAACATAAGCTAATGACTGAGGATAAAACAGAACAATGAAAAGCCATTTAGTCACTCACAGCCTCAAGTCTTTAATGTGCAAACTTGAGCAAAGTGAAGCCTAATTCATAATTCTGATAATTCATAGTTTATTAAATATCATAATTTCTGTTGTTGCTGCATCAGACATAATATTATGAGAAATTGAAAAATGACAGTTTTCTAAGCTATATTCAACTAAACTTGAAAAGGCATGGAACCATTTCAGACTTGCTTCCTAATGTCTTTGAAATCACAGAAATTCACTATTCTTCCAGTTACTTTTAAAACAGATATGAAAAAGAAAACAAATAAGCAAACATTTATTAATTTAAATATTTATTTCCTATTAATTTTTCATAGAATCATAGAATCATAGAATCA
>VXBX01003476.1:882321-893733 GCA_013400415.1 Scytalopus superciliaris
TTTTTATGGCTTTTCATGTGTCAGGGCACACTCAACACATCAGTAAAATGTGCTACTGTGAGGCAAAATGGTTCTTGGATTCTTAATTTGAGAGAAAGATGAGTAAAAAACTCTTTTTAAAAACTCCTTTGAAGAAAAGAGCTAGAGATAATCCTTCTTCCATTGAATATAGCAAAAGCCATATATGGAGTCCATCAGAGAGGCATATAGATGAGGGGCTGTCTATGCATAGAAGGCAACAGAGTCCTTGAACTGCAGCTAAATTCCAGACCTTACTTCTCAAAAACCAACCAAACAAACAAACCCCAAAACCAAACAAAATAAACAACAAAAAAGAACAAACCAACCAACCAACAAAAAAACCCTAAAACCCAAAAACCAACCAACAAACAAACAACAACAACCCCCCCCCAAACAAACAAACAAACAAAAATCCCCCTGAAAGTAATTTCGTATTGCAGGTGAATCTCTTTGCTTCCCTCTTTGATCATATTTTAAGTATTCATTACACAAATCACAAACACTGTCTAGAAGACCAGACTAGATTACACTAGACTAAATTATTACAGTCTAGTTCCTCTCTATTGAAATATCCTGAACACCTGCAGTAAATACAGCTCTTGTGGCACTTGGGAGATGTATAATTGCAAAAACTCTGTATTCTATTCAGATCTCAAGTATGGAATTAAGTTTAGTCTAACCACATGATCACAGTTCCTTTATAGTTGTCAGCACTAAATTGATGTCAGTAAAATAATAGTCATCTTCTTATGGATATTTCAGAGGTGATTCCTTAGCAAATATTTTTCATCTTAGAAAGTATATTGCTAAACTTGAAGGTGACAGTATAGACTCTTGCATCAGACACTCAAAGTTATCACTGATACTATTCATATTTTGAAATTAATGTGCCAGAGGCATATTATCCATTACCCAGAGATAGTAATATTTTGCTGTGATAATTGGAAACTAATGCAGTTATTTCTGTTTGTACTACCATAGGTTTTACATGTTGGTATACGTGCACTGCTTACTCCTCATGAATGTCTTTTGCATCGATGTCAAAAGTGAAGCCCAGAGATCTGCCTTTCTTGGAGCATGAAGAGCCCTATAACATTCTGGGATTTTCGTGTGTTTTTTTTTTTTTTTTTTTTTTTCTTGTTGGTCATTTGTTTTTTGTGGTTTTTTTGTTTTGTGATTTTTTTAAAAAAGTTAATATTGATAGCAGATGTTGTCCTGTGACAAACTAATGATGTTTTAGTGACAACAGACTGCTTGAGAGTAGAAAAAGGATCATTTAACAAAATGTAGCTGTGGTAGCAACCAGCATCCTATTTGTCACCATCTAGTCTAATAAGGTATTTAATTTAGAGAAACTTCAATGACATGTTGAAACACTGGTGAAGCAAATTTATACACTTCTGTGATTTTCCTACTACCATTTAGTTGACTTCAGTTATAAGCTACACACAAATTCTGCTTTGGAGCAATTTCACATTCTGTAGCCCGTGTTCCTTGAACTAGAGAGACCCCCTAAAATTATTCTGTTCTTCCTTGGTAAACTATTGCACTTTCTTGCCAATTGGTTGAGATTCTCATGGAAATATCTTTTTCACTTGTAACTGCTACATCGAATAAGGTCTTTACAATTTCTTCTAGCCAAGTTGTGTTCAAATATCAAATGCATAGATAAGCTATTAAACATACTTTGTGTTACTATATATATTGCCTAAAATGCAAGGAAAAAAACCCTTTCAAATTATATTAGTATAGATAAGGTAGAGAGTTTTTAATGAAAGCTTTCAGGTGCACGAAGTACATAGCCACAGAGCCAGTATAGGGGTCTTACAAATTTATAACAGTACTTAATTACCATATCTAATGGGTACATCCAACCTGAAAACTATTTGCTCCCGATACCACCCTCAGAACTGACCTGTTGGAGCCCCTCCAAGAGTTCTGGGCCTTCTATCTTGCTTTGACTACAATCATATCTTTCAAGTGCGAGTGTCCTAAACAAGACGTCCTTGCTGAAATCCTTTCCCCTGAAAAGATCATTAAACAGAATTTCAAGAAGGTGGCACAAACTGTAAGAAAGGGTTTTAAAAGCTGTTGGCTGCTACCTCAAGTGTGAGACACTACAGATCTACAAATCTACAAATACATAAAAATCTTAAGGCATCACATACACATATACAAAAAGCCAATTTAAAAATTGCATTTGGTACTTAATACTCTGTTTTTAAATATGTTTCTTATAACTTCAAAGCCAAACAGAAAGGCAGCATTAGGAGTGTAGGGTCTTCATGCACAAGATACTCAAAGACATATATATCTGCCACCCATCCAGGAAAACATGCACAGATGAAATTTCAAGTGTGTAAAGAAAACAACTGATATTAGTTCATCCGAGCCAGAAGAGGATATGCACCATCTTAAAAATATGTACCATCATATGCTGTTTACCACTTACAGAAGAGATTCTTACAAATAAATCACTATTAGATAAAATAGAAGACAAATACAACACAGTAGAATTTATAATAAATTAAAGCCAAAGAGGAAGTTTCATGTCCTATGTAAAAGAAGAAAAGGGAAAACAATGAAACAGTATGCAGATTAACAACAGCATGCAAATTTTATAAACAAGTATAAAGCTTTGGTGTCAAATCTGGTCCCAGGTTCTTTAACACAGACATTTAAATCTGTAATTATTCTGCTCTGCAGTACAGTCTGTAGAGGGTAATACATATAAATTTTCCAGGTATATAAGCTCAGTAAACTCCTACGAAGATTCAGGATAGTGATTTCTGTCTGTTTTCCTATTTATTTATTTATTCTTACCCAATCTATCCTCAACTAATGAAATATACAAATAGTCTGCCTATTAAACAAAAAGAATCACTAGTGGCTTGAAAACTCCTCAATTTACATTGTCATTTTCTTCTTTTCTTCTTCAGCTAATGTCAAATTTTGTAATCTGACAGAATAAGCCTGTCAATCATCTTAGTCCATTTAAGAAAGTAAGAAGACAAGAAGAAAAATAAATATATGCATACACTGAGAAAATGTACTGCATCATATTAGGAATCCTAAAAAACTGATCAGTGGAAAGTTCATGTTGCTCTCATATTTTTAATTAAATTATTAAGTTTGCATGATTAAATCATTATCTCAGAATAGAATAATTCATTTAAGTTAGGTTGTGAAGCCTTAATGGTAATGATTTTGTGTTCATTTTTAATTAAAAAAAAAAAAACAATTTGAGGAAGAATGAATTTTCTTTCCATTCAATACATCTGCTAGAATACCTTTCAGCAGATTTTAGCAAAATACTGTTGAAAAAATTTGTAAACACAGGCAGATGCAAAACTAATTAGTCTGATGTGTGATGCAATGGTCCTGAACACATAGAGGAAGTACAAAACATCTGGGATTAGAACAGTTAGATCGCACAAGTAATTCTGGCCAGTTCAATTTCCATAATAAAGAAATACTTAATATTGTTATATAAAAATGAGAATAGAAGCTGAAGCAATGAAAAATCCCATCATGACAGGTTGAGAAAGGGTCATCAGGCTAGCTAAAAGAAAGTCTTCCAACTTTAATATAAAACTAAAGTGATTGAAGAAAACATTTTCACATACACAAAAGGAGATTTTATCAGTATATTTAGCTGAGTTTTTGAAAAGTCTCACTTTGATGGAGAAAATTGGTAATTTCGCTCTTATGAAAGAAAAGTATACTTACTGAAAAGTTGATCAGCAAAGTATACGGTACCTAAATTGCAAACATTCGGACCTACTTGAACTGCCAAGACTTCAGTGCAGAGTTCAGTTTTGTTCATTAGCCCCAAAGCTGAAAGAGCAGCACATAATTTCAGTTTAAAAGAGATTTTATTTGATTATGAGGAAAAGGTCTGGTGTGGAAAGAAATTACTATGTTGAGCTGCTGAAATGAAGAATAAATAGTCTACACATGACTAGCTTAAAAGATCCATGATATTGGGAAAGGGAAGTTTCATGCTCAGTCTTGGCATCAAATTGAATTAACTTCCATTAAGCATATAAAATCTTTTCCAGGCATTCCTGGCGTCTCTACTGAAAGTGACATATGCCACAAGCAATTATTGTGACAATCTATATTTGAAAAGAGACCCTGACAAACAAATTACTATTCAAAACTTTTAATTGGTTTTTAGTACTTTGGTAATAAACTAAATCCAAATCACTGAAAGATTTTCCAGTTGTGTAAATAGCTCTATGATTAATTCTGCAAATAAAGCAGTGGTAACTGGGAAGGTCTAACTTTCATTATTTTCTATTCAAGTAATTAAGTAATTCCATATAGTGAAGTGTGATAAACATTTGGAAAAAAAATTTATAGACAGTCAACCACAGCATAAAATAATTTCTAGAAATCTATAGCTTTGTAATTCCCTTAAACTCCTAAACTCAATAGCTGTAATTAGTGAAAAATATTATTTATCTAATATTCAATATAATGAAGACATTCTGGCATGCAGTGTGCTTCTGTGAAGGATAGCTCAGCGGGCCCTCTGGTGTCCACAATTGATGGACCTGTGTGATTGACTTCTAGTCATATTTGCGTATCAGTCATATTTCAGTTGGTGCGTGCTCAACTGGCACTCAGCTGTTGAGCAAGATTTATGGCTCTTAGCTATTGTGTGTTATCTGTCTTCCCAGAGACCAGCTGAAGCCAGAAGCAGCAATCATGACTGTCACTGGTGTCTACTGCTTAAGCAGAAAAGGGACGAGGGGGGCTCAACACTACAGTGGGTGTGAAAACAATTAAAGCCTTCCTCACTGAATTTCTTTGCTAGGTTCAGGGATTAAACAAATACTTCCTGTATGTATGTACTATATTAGCATTGTCAAACTGGTACTAAAACTCTGATAATACCCAACATAACTTTATATTTTGATAGTTCGGCCACATATCAAAATTGTTTTGCTGTTGATCAACAAATACTGGTTTCAGCTGCTGTGCTTTTAATATAAAGCCCTTGCATTCTTTAAAATGCCTTTTGCCTATGAAAACTTCATGACATTCAAGGTAAGCTGTTTTGCCTGAAGATAAATTATGTTGTATTATACATTTGCAGATAAAAGTTTATGTTACAAAAACCCCATGATGTAGAGGCAGAATTTTGAGGCAAAACTAAAAATACATATAATCTTATTCTGTTTATTTTAATCTATTGTAGTATTTAAAAATATACAATCTTTGGACATTGAATTTATATTTTGTCTGGGGGGTTATATTTTTTTGTCATTTTGCATAGTTTAAATTCAACAATTCCCATAATAAACACTGCTGGACATTTTGTTTCTTAGATTAGCTACATGTTAATCTTGGGATGTACCAGAAATAATTGACCTATATATATGAATACTTGCTGGTAAATGCAAGACTTTGTTGTGTGTTTTTTTTTTTTTTTCTTTTGGCCTTTTGCAACATAAGGAATACATGAGACAATTATTAATATTGATTGCCATTTGACCTGAATAATACAAGTGATGATGCAAAAGTGAGAGGAGTAGTTGTTAAACCAGATTGTCATGCAGCCATTGAGAGTAACCTTGAAAAGATGGAGAAATGGACTGACAGTATCCTCATGAATTTCAGCAAGTCGAAATACTGAGCCCTAACTCCAGTCACCACTACAACCTGAGCATTGACTGGTTGTAGAACAGTTTGGCAGAGAAGTTTCTGGTGGTACTGATGGACACCAAGTAGAACCAAAGCCAGCAATGTACTCTCATGGCTAAGAATAATAACAACACACTGGGATGCAACAGGAGTGCTGCCAACAGGTCAAGGGAGGTAATCCTTCCCTCTACCCAGCTCTGCTGAGCCACATCCAGAGTGCTGAGCTCATTGCTGAGGTCCTCACTTCAAGGCAGCAGTAGGCGTGCTGGAGTGAGTCCAGTGAAAGGCTGTGAAGGTGAATGAGCAACTGGAGTACATTTTTTAAGATAGATTGAGAGAGCTAGGACTGTTCAGCCCGGAGAGGAGTGATCTTATCAGTGTCTATAAATACCTGATCAAGGAAGAATAAAGAAGAGAGAACATAGAATCACTGAACATCTCAAGTTAGAAGGGACTATAAGGATGATTGAGTATAACTCCCTGTTCCTTGCAAGGACTACCTAAAACTAAACCATATGACATTGAGTATTATCCGGATGCTCCTTGAACTCTGACAGGCTTGGCGCTATGATGGCTGCTCTGAAGAGTCTGTTGCAGTGCCCAATCACCCAGTGAAGAACTTCTTCTTGAGGTCCCACCTGAACTTCCCCTGATGTAGCTTCATTCAATTTCCTAGTATTCTATCACTGGTCATTAGAGGACATCAGCACCCTCTTCCTCTGCTGCCCCCCTTGAGAAAGTTGTAGACTATGGACTTTGACCCCATGACAAAGCCACACCTCAGCATTCTTGTCCTCAAACTAAACAAGCCAACTGAGCTCAGTTGTTCCTCATAAGTCTTATCCTTGATACCTTTCACCATCTTGGTCATTCTCTTTTGGACACATTCTAATAGTTTGATGTCCCTCTTCTACTGAGGTGCCCAAAACTGCACCCAGTACTCAAGGTAGGGCTGCACCAGTGCAGTGCAGAGTGAGATAATCACCTCCCTTGACAGGATGGTGATGCTGTGCCTGATGCACCCCAGGACTCAGTTGGCTCTTTTGAATACAAGAGCACACTGTTGACTCATGTTCAGCTTCCCATCAAACTGGACCCCTAGATCTTTTCCTACAGGGCTGTTCTCCAGCCTCTTGTGCCAGAGTTTGTACATACAACCAGAACTGCCCCATCCCAAGGCTTGCAGTTAAAATGAAGAATGAACTTAATCAATTTAAGATATAAGATTGTTTAGTTGGAGCATTCAAAGCTTTATAAACTTTTAGTGATCATTATATTTATTTTAATGCACCTCTGAATATCATATAGCCCAGCATCCAACAGTGTGTCAACTTTGCCTTGATCTGAGGACTATGTATGTAAACAATACTACTATATGCAACAAGAGTTCTCTGGGCAACTGGCATTAGATACACCATCAGCCATCAAGCTCTGCACTAGATATTAAATAAACAATGGAAAGATCCAGAGGAAAAAATGCCAAAAAAAGAAAAATTTACTTTGTTAGACAAAACAATCTTGAATAACGTCTTTTTCTTTTCATCCATGAGCTGGCAAAAAATCAATGCACATTATGAAATGAGGTTTTTGGAATAGTCTTAACAGAAAACCTGTGGATATTTCTGCAGTCGTTCTTATTCAGTGTGCAAATGGTCATATGATCTGTGGTGAGGTTTGGGAAGCTGGTGTGTGCCAGAACCAACAAGAGAATCCATACCTTGTCAGTTGTGGCAAGTGAGGTTTATTATAAACAAATAAATAAATAGATATATAAATGAACAACAAATACCCGGAAGGAGGAGCATGGGCAAGGCAGATTCAGCATTATAGGGTAGAAAGAAGAAAATAAGGAACAGAAGATGCATGGCAAATGGAGTGGATTTAAATAGGCCAGAGATAAAGGAGGATCAATATTTTCGATGTGCTGCTAAAAGAAAGTTGAAAAAAGTCTATCAGTAATCACATGATGAAGCGTTTTACTGGCAAGAGATTGTTCTGTCACTAGTTAATAAAAGTGCAGGATACCCCACTTGTGAGAAGGTCACTAAGATACTCACCATAACACAGGAAAATCTGTGCATGGCATAACACTCTAAAAATACTTTTTGTAAGGGTGTCTGGAGACAGACAGTTATGTATCTGCAGTACTCCAGGCTGTAATGAGGGAGTAGCTGTATTCAAAGAACAAAACTTGACATTTATCTTCTCTGAAAAAAGTAAAAAGATTGAAAGTAAATAGGATTTTGGTTTGTTTGGATTTTGGAGGGTTTTGACAGCATTGAAACTCCTTCATGATTAGCCAGAGAAAGAAATCAAATATCATTAAAAGATCATAAGAACTTGAGCGGTCAGAAAACTAGGGGGAGCACAAATTGATAAAGAGCTTTGGAGAAAAAATATTTGAAAAGTAATGCACTAACAGATGACATTCTTCTTGGAAAGAAGGCACTGATAGATATGAGGAAGCATAAATTGCCTTTCATTTTAGTTTGAAAAAATCTTTGTATAGAAAGAAAAAAAAATCTGTTATGAATCCTCAAGTACTTTTGCAGTAATGTAAATAGTTGGTATGAATAGAAAATCAGCCTTCATTTTGTTACAAAAAGTGACATTTCTCAAATACTAAATCAACACTTCATAAAACCTCCATCCCCCTTAGTCATTCACAAATTACAGAATAGAAATAAATATTTTAAACTGTCTAATGACAATTTCATGGGTTTTGCACCGCATAAATACTCTTTGTATAAATATAAGCTCAAGAACTTCATATTTTGATTGTAGATATAAAGATGTTTTGACATTTTATTCTCTACAATTTAGTTCAGGTTCATCTAATAAAAAAGGGGGATTTCTATTATTTCAGATTCCCAGTCCTTTCTGCTTTATTGAAGAATTCTTTCAGATCCAAGGGAAATATCTTTTTTTGAACTTAGCAGGCAGAGATTTTAACTCTGAGCATTGGCAGATGCTGAAAGTTTAAAATCTTTGAATTAAATATTGTTAACAGAGAGAATAAGTTAAAAATTACTTGATTCAGACTGGTAAAGTTATTTTATTGAAATAAATTTATTGTCAGAATTTTTAAAACTGTTAGATAAATAATGTGTCAAAAGACTACAAAATAACTCTTTAAATGTTTTGCCAATGGATTTCCCAAGAAAATTTGAAGCATGAAGAAACTTTTATAAGCTTTTAATGATTTAGATAGCAAGATTTCCTCATGGAAAGAGATTTTAGATCATTGAACTTAAGACCTTCTCAACTATTTTCCTTTTATTTAGCTTTAGCAAAAAGTCCAACAGTTCTCCATAAAGATCAGTTCACATCTTCATTAAAACAAAACCAAAAAGGATCAGAAGAGCAAATGATTGAGAATTACTAGATTCTTTCCTGTCCATAAATTTGTCTAGCTCATTTTTGAACCTGAAAATACTTCCTCTTTCCATGAACTCCTGTGGTGTCAAGCTTCAGATGTTCATGACCTGCTGTGTAATATCACTTTCTTTCACCTGTTTTGGAATGACTACCTATTAATTTTACCAGTTGTCCCCAAGTTCCAGAACTGGAAGAAATGGTGAGTAACACTTCCAACTGTTATCTTAGACAACACTTTCATGGGTCTGTAAGTCCTTATCATATATCTCTTTAAGGTTTTCCTCTGTATATTGAAAAACCTCAAGGTCTCTCCTTGTAAGGTGCATTCTCATGGTCTGTTCCCTTCATTGATCTAATTTTGCTTCCCTACAGTTTCTCTAACTCCTAAAAATGTTTGCTAAAATACATAGACCAGAACTGAATAAGATACCAAGATGCTGCCAATATGAAAATCTTCTGTAGCATGAAAAAGGAATTCTCCTTTCAGTTTTCAGTACCATTCCTGATGACAGGCAACATTGTCATCAGGTTTTTTGATTATACTGCATGTTGACTTGTTAATTTTTGGAAACTGTCAGCAGCTCAAAGACCTGCTTCCTGACCTGTAATTATCAGTTAAAATTCAAGTGAGATATTTTATGAAAATGATTTGCATTATTTATTCTTAGATATATTGCTTTTCATTTATCTATACTGAAATTGTTTTTCACCTTTTGTCCACTCAGCTTTTTGAGGTTCTATTGAATTTCTTTACCAGTGCAGTGGTGAGCTAATGTGCTGGTTTAAAAATGAACCAGCAGGAGGAATGAATCCAACTCACAAACAGATTATAGATCAGAATTATAATTTAGTAAAAAAGATCACAATCAGTACAAGGGTACAGAATACAAAAAAAAGTCCCTTTAACCCACAAAAAACAAGTGTGTGACCCAGCAGCCTGGGACACAAACAGAATGGTAGTTGTCAGCCCCTGTGCTGAGCATCACCTGGCCCTCCTAGGTACAAAGTAACAGGAAAGAAGAAACCTGTCGGTAAGGGTGATAGTCCTGGTCCAGTTGAGAGTGGCAGTTGCAGTCCTGCTGAGGCTCTGGTCCTCCTCTGGATCTGATGATCCCCAGTCCCATAAACCCCAATTTGTATGTGCTTAGGCTCAGGTGGGAGTGCCCAGTACCTCCCCCAGGGCAGGGAGTTTCACAATGGGTGATTTACACTCTGTCATGTTTTTGGAATCCTTGATGGCCCATTAGCAGACATGATCCCTCAGGCTCAGTGTGGAGGTGCTGATGGCTCTCCAGAGGGGCGTTATCACACTGAGTCACTGATGTGAAGACAGGAAACCTTTCTTATCTCACACACGTTCCCAAACACCCAGCTTGTAGCCTGAGGAGTCAGGTGTGCCTCAGGCAGCTACTGCAAATGATCCATTGTTAGCAGTTCATGAGGGGACCAGGTGGAACTCTTTTTCATGGGGCAGGCAGTCTCTTTCCTGGTTCCATGGTTGAAAAAAAAGAGAGGAGGTAATCCCTCTGAGGCACAGGGTTGGTAGATGAAAGAAAAATTCCAAGATTTTAAATCCATAACAGCTACCAAATATAGCTTAGCATAACCTGAAAGACATGATCTTTCATTGTGCTCTCTCTCTCTTTCAGGTAACTGTGAAAGAAGCTAAACAACCCAATCTCTGCCCTCTGTGAGCATACAGCTGTGGTTGATCCTTAGTGGAAAAGAGAGACAAAATTCATGGACAGGCTAATAGTGACTAAGGAAGGAAAAATAAAGAATATGCTAAGACATGATTTTGGAGAAGTGGTAAAAGATGCTTTTTCAGGATCTTTATATTGTAGTTAAGTGCTGTCAAAGTCATAAAGCACTTCTCAGTCTGAATGGATTCAATTTTTTAAAGGAATCAGGACAGATTGGTTTCCACTAATACACATTTTTTTCCACTGGAAAACCATTGAATGACAAAAAGTACTTCAACAGCTAATCAACACAAATCAATTTTCTCATTGAAAGAAAAGAGAAGAAAGGAAAAAGAGAGAAGAGAAGAGAAGAGAAAAGAGAAGAGAAGAGAAGAGAAGAGAAGAGAAGAGAAGAGAAGAGAAGAGAAGAGAAGAGAAGAGAAGAGAAGAGAAGAGAAGAGAAGAGAAGAGAAGAGAAGGCAGCCAGCAGAGGTGTACTCGGGGGAACATGTAACACAGAAAAAGGTAAAGGTCTNAAGAGCAATTCTCTCCCAGATAATTACTACAAATCTTCTTTCTACAGAAGAGCCTAAAATTACTCTGTGATTCCATGTACTCAGTTTGAAAGAGGATTTACAATTAGTTTACAGTTAGACACATCTTCTCCACAGACACCCCC
>VXBX01003477.1:0-15444 GCA_013400415.1 Scytalopus superciliaris
CGGGCATGACCAGCCCTGGGGGCCGGTGGCATCACCCGGCTGGGGGGAGGGACGGGACCCCCTCCCAGGGGAGTGTGGGATCGCCTGTAAGGGGTGCTGGACCACTTTTGGGGAGGGGGTGGGCAGGGACGGGGAGGGGGGTCTCCTTGGCACTGGCACCCCCGTTCTGACAGCTCCTCTCCCCCAGGAGCGAGGAGGCAACAACTCCTTCACCCATGAAGCCCTCACGCTCAAGTACAAACTGGACAACCAGTTTGAGCTGGTGTTTGTGGTAAGAGGCCCCCCCGGCGCCCCTGGGATGGCAGGGGGGTTCCTCCAGGCTCCCGGGGTGCCCCCAGCCCCGAGGGAGGGCGACTGTCCCAGAGCAGAGGGGCAGCAGTGCCCAGTGCCTTGTGGTCTGGGCAAACAGCTGTTCCCGCTGTGGGGGCAGGGCCTCGGCTCCCAGGGGGGGTGGGCTCCTCTGGCTCTGGGGCTTTAGGGGGCGCTGGTGGGGGTCTTGGCATTCCCGTCTCTGGCAGGGTCTTGGGGGGCCGAGCAGTGCCCCCAGCACAGCCAGGCCCCCCGTGGGGGGTGGGCACGGGTGTCTCTCAGCCCTTCACCGCTGCAGGAGCAGCTTATTTTAATCATCTGCAACAGGATTAAAACTAATCAAATCTCCAGTAGAAGCTGCAGCCTTGTAGAACTTCACTCTTTCCAGATCTGTTTAAAAACAAAAGCCAGAAATGTGCTGTCCGCTTCTCTCCGTGGTGCATTTAACACTCTCCCTTTCAGTCTCCCTGCTCCTTATCTCCCTAAATCCACACAGCCTTCCCTGTGGACTCACAGATAAGCAGCAGGTTTTCTGCCCTTGCACCACGTGTCTTTGTTGGCATGAGAGAGCCCAGGTGTGTTCATTGTTGCCTTTGGAAGTGAAGCCCTGGGCTGGATTTTGCCTTTCTGGGGACATTTTCAAGGCTTGGGAAGGTGGAGCAGGAAGCACAGCCCGAGGCCTGCCCGAGTGAAAGGACTCTGAGTGAAGGGGAGGGGGTTTTGCTGCTGTGGGATGAGCTGGGAGTGCAGTGTTGGCTGTGCCCCGTGGCAGGTGGGCTTCCAGAAGATCCTGACTCTAACCTACGTGGACAAGTTGATAGATGACGTGCACAAGGAGTTCCGAGACAAGTATCGCAACGAGTTCCAGCAGAAGGGGGCCCTGGGCCTCCTAAATGGCACCTTTGATTTCAAAGATGACTTCATGCGCCTCCTCCGGTACCAGAGCCTGCTTTTTGTGCTGCATTTCTGTTCTGGGCAGGGGTGGGAGGGGGGAAGAGCTGGAATCCAGGCTAACGGGTCAGCTCCCCGCAGGGAGGCAGAGGAGGGCAGCAAGGTCCGAGCTCCCACGGTGATGAAGACATTTGAACAGTCTCTGAAGTCCCAGAAGACTGTCAAGTGTATGATTGAAACCCGAGGGGAGAAACCAAAGGAGAAGGTCAAGAACAAGAAGAACAAAGGTTCCAAAAAAGAGGGTGAGTTGATGGGGAAGGTAGATGGGGGGGGGAAATAAACATTTCAGAGCTCTGTGCTTTCCCAGCCTGCTCGGAGCTGGTCTGAGCTCACGTGGGGGCTCTTCCCATCAGGAACTGAAGCTGCCACAGCACCCAGTAAAGCACCTGTGGGTGACAAGCAGCAATCAGCACCAGGGGACAAGGAGGAACTGACCAAGGATGAAATCCTGCAGAAGAACCGGGAGGAATTCTTCAGGAGACACATGAAAGCCGGGGAGAAGTCCAGGTGTGTGATGAGGGCATGGTCTGTCCACCTGTCCACAACCAGACCATGACTGACTCTCTCCTTTTGGTGACCCCTGGAAATCAGACCTCTCTTTCCTGGACTTTAATTTTCTTTTTCCCCGTTTCCCTGCTTGCTGGAATGACTGGGACAGGGCAGCTGGGGGTTCTGAAAGGAAAACAGAGCCTGATACCTTCCCGTGGAAAACCAGGGTGTGCCCGGGAGAGGCCCAGACCTGTCTTTAGTGAGCAGATGTGATGCATCAGTGGGGGGAAGCAGTGCCATAGAGGGTTAAAGTTCAGATAAATAAACTCTGGAAAGCAAATCAGTCAAGTTTAGCCTTAATTTGTGTCCTTTTGGGTAGTCCAGGCCTTTATTTTTCTCATCCTGTAAGAAGGCAATGGCTGGTTCTTCCTTGCACTGAGCACAAGGCGTTGCTGCCCTTTGTCTCCTCAGATCTCCCAAGCCCGACGCACAGAAGGAGAAGGGGAAGAAGCCCCGGGTGTGGGATCTGGGGAACTCTAATGCCAAAGTCCTGGATTACAGTAATTCTGCCACCAACGGCAGCGCCGAGGCCTGTCCCGTGGAGGAGTTTGACCCTGACATGGTGAGGAACAGTCACACGCTGCTCTGGGGTGGGTGGGCACTGCGACCCCAGCCTGGGCTCTGCGGCTGCAGGACAAGGGATTGTGAGGAAACACGGAATGGGGATCTTGGCACCCAGCCCCTAAAGCTGCTTCTCCCCCTCACAGGCCCTGGGGGGCAAAAACCGCGAGCCCGGCCGCCTGTACGACCTGGAGTACGAGAGCGAGGACGAAGCCGAGGAGGAGAAGGTTGTCCAGAACACCTCCAAACCCAGGTAGAGGCTCCCACGGCCCCTGCGTGCCACCTGGGCCTTGATTTCTTTCCCATAACTCCTCCTCCCGTCTAACCAGTAGCGCAGCAAGGCCCAGCTGGTTTGTTAGTCTGCTCCAGGCAGACCCTTCCTGTGCTGGAGCTTTGCAATTTGCTCTTGAACCTCGAGGTGTCTCCTCTGCTTCTCCACAGCACGAAGAAGGGTGGCCTGGGGGGCATGTTTGGCATGCTGAAGGGCCTGGTGGGCTCCAAGAGCTTGACGAGGGAGGACATGGACCCCGTGCTGGAGAAGATGAAGGATCACTTGATCGGTACGTGTGGATCCATGGTGAGGGGTTGGTGGTTCCCTGTGCTCCGCTGGGTGGCACCCCGTGTGGGTGACACCCATGGGTTTGGATGTCCTGTCTCGCCTCTGGGGAGCCCTTGGCAGTGCAGCACCAGGGGGACAGTGGTCAGGGCTGGTGGGGACCCTGGGCACTGGCTCCATCCTTCTGAGGCCGATGTCCAGCACTGTGACCTTCTCAGCACCGCTGACTGCCCACTCTGTCTCTCTCTCTCTCTCAGCTAAAAATGTGGCAGCAGAGATTGCAGTGCAGCTCTGCGAATCTGTGGCCAAGAAACTGGAAGGGAAGGTGATGGGAACGTTCACCAGTAAGTGCCTGTCTGGCCCTCCTGCCTGTGGTTTGGAGCTGGGGAGCCTCGCCCAGGCGTGACGGGTCCCCTTTGCATGGCCCCCTTGCAGCGGTGACCTCGACGGTGAAGCAGGCGCTGCAGGAGGCCCTGGTGCAGATCCTGCAGCCGCAGCGCCGCGTGGACGTGCTGCGCGATGTCATGGACGCCCAGCGCCACCGCCGCCCCTACGTGGTCACCTTCTGCGGCGTCAACGGCGTCGGCAAGTCCACCAACCTGGCCAAGGTAGGGCGGGACCCTCCGGTGGCGTGGCACTGGCACACTGGGCTTGGGCCGCGGCCGCCAAGGCGCCCTGTCTGGTTTGTGGCCCCCTGTAGATCTCGTTCTGGCTCATTGAGAACGGGTTCAGCGTCCTCATCGCCGCCTGCGACACGTTCCGCGCCGGGGCGGTGGAGCAGCTCCGCACCCACACCCGGCGGCTGCACGCCCTGCACCCCCCCGAGAGCCACGGCGGCCGCACCATGGTGCAGCTCTACGAGAAGGGCTACGGCAAGGACGCCGCCGGCATCGCCATGGAGGCCATCTCCTATGGTATGTGTGGGGCGGGGCACGGGGGGCCCTGCCCGGGGGGAGCTGCTGCCCNCTCACACACCGCCCCTCACACTGACCATCGGCCCTCACACTGCTCCTCAGACTGACCCCTCAGACTGACCCCCACACTGCCCCTCACAATGCCCCCCACGCTGCCCCCCACACTGCTCCTCACACTGCCCCCTCCCACTGCCCCTCACCCCTCACACTGACTCCTCAATGCCCCCTGCCCCCCAGCACGGAACCAGGGCTTTGATGTGGTGCTGGTGGACACGGCCGGCCGCATGCAGGACAACGCGCCCCTCATGACCGCGCTGGCCAAACTCATCGCCGTCAACGCGCCTGACCTGGTCCTGTTCGTCGGGGAGGCGCTGGTGGGAAACGAGGCTGTGGATCAGCTGGTGAGTTCCTGAGGGATGGAGGGTGGAAAAAACCCACTTCCGTAGGTTTTACTGGATGTTTGGGCAGTGGCAGCACCACAACTGCAGTTCTTGAACGGTTCTTCTCCCTCAGGTCAAGTTCAACAAGGCCCTGGCTGATCACTCCATGGCCCAGACGCCGCGGCTCATTGACGGCATCGTGCTCACCAAGTTTGATACCATCGATGACAAGGTAAGGAGGCTGCTGAGGTGGCTCCCCAGGAGTTTCTGGATGGTGACTGGAGAGGAGAGATGGGAATTGTCAGACATGGGGCTTTCTTTCCTCCTGCGCTTAAGCCGTTTGACCCACATTTGTCAGCGTGGTTTCCCCCGGTGGGGGTGAGCGTGTGAGGAGCTCCCTGGCGCGTTCCCAGGGGGCAGCGCCGGGTCTCAGGTGCTGGTTTGTCCCGGCAGGTCGGCGCCGCCATCTCCATGACCTACATCACGAGCAAGCCCATCGTCTTCGTTGGTACCGGGCAGACCTACTGTGATCTGCGCAGCCTTAACGCCAAGGCCGTGGTCGCAGCGCTCATGAAGGCCTGAGCCGCCCCGTCGCTGTGTGCAGCTGTCCCAGAAGAACATGCTTTACCCCGTCACCAACTAGTCTTTCCCGTGTAGTGCAGAACAGAATGAAGGAACTCTGGCACGGGGGGGGCTTTTCTTGGATAAACCCCCGTTTATCCAGCAGGAGCCCTCCCCTCGTTCCTCCATCCTGTTCCAGTGACACAGGCTCCCTGGCAGGGAGGTCCAATCCAGAGCTTTGTATTGTTCGTGCTGCACGGGGGGTGGGCGGCGCCAGGACCTGCTGTGCTTTTTGGGGGGTTTCCAGGCATTTTTTGAGCTGCTTTTGATTTTTAGGCCAGCTTAGGGAGGAGGCAGGAGGGCCTTTGGCTTAGGGGCAGGGTTAGACCTGGCTGTCGCTGCTCGGGGCAGCTCCACTGAAGCTGATAAACCAAAAAAAAGGCAACGGCCTGTGCTGGGCTGGAGGGGAAATGCTAAATTGCCTTAAGGTCCCCCATTTCTGCCCTCACCAGGACTCTGGAATAGGGTCCCCAAACACCACATATTTGCCCAGAGGCTGGAGAGCTGCGGCAGCTGGGGGTGGAGGAGGAAGGCAACATGCCCTGCCTGGCTCTTGCCCACTGGCCTCAGCATTATCTGCAAATAAAAAGGAAATAAACCAAACCACATTGATACTGGAAGAGAATGGTGGCTGCTTGCTGCTTTCCTGCACCCTTTCTCCCCGCTCCGAGTGCCTCTTGATCCCGGTTGGAAGTGCTACACTGAATAATACAAACCTCTCTGACAATGTCTTGTAGCTCTGTATTGCAGATGTGCTCTAGTGCAATAAATTGAATGCTGTCTGCTAAGAGACATAATTTATATGAAATAAACTTCATAATTTGTTCTCCGTGTATAAATAACTTGCCTCCAGCCAGGACCTGTTTCCTCCTGGGTTGGGGGCAGATGAACTCACACCACTGTGAGGTGTGAGAGGGCCTGTCAATGACACACCAGCCAGAAGTTCAGTGAGCAGGCCTTTAATTCAACTTCAACATACAAAATACTGTACAGTATAAAGACAGGACTAGAAAACTAGAGCTTCCAGTAAAAAAAAAAAGAAAAAACCCCTCAAGTTTCATTGGTTTTAATTGAAATACAGAATATAAAAGCACTAGGTATGAAATCAGAGGAGGCTGCAGCTCCCTCAGGGCACCGTGCTCCACAGGCACTCGCAGGCCCCCCAGAACCACAATGACTGTTATACCAGGTGTCTGTCCAAGGGGGCTCTGCCTGGCCTGGCCCCTGCCCGAAGGGTCCAGGCTCTGTGGGCTCCGTCCCCCCTGGGGCTGCTGGCCTGGCTTGGGCCTGTCCTGGGAGAGCCCTGTTGCTCAGGGCAGGGCTGAGGCTCAGGTGCTGCATCCTGTGGGGAAGCAAAGGCTGAAAACCTGCCTGGGACTCGGGGCAGTCACACAGGGTGAAGCCTCTGGGCTCAGGAGAGCCTTCCTTACCTTTCATCTCAGTGTGGGCAGCCGTGGAGCCATTCAGCTGCTGCCCCTCCTTGGGCACACCTGGGGGAGAGCAGAGACCAGGGGCAGGGGGAGAGGCCACTCTGGGGTGACCGTGGGGAGCCCCTGTGGGAACCAGCTGCCCTTGTAGTGGTTGGACCCTCAGAACACCCGCCTGCAAGGCTCTGGCCAGCAAACCTGCTTTCCCCCGTTTTTAGGATTTATTAAGGATACCTCTTGTATGTTAAGGCATTGGCTGAGCAGCACAAAGGTCAGAGAGACCGAAATGCCCCTTCAGTAGAAAGGGAACAAACAGCTGCAGCTGCACACGAGAAACAAAGTTTGCAGGCGTGGGAAGCAGCACAGCTGTTCAAACTGTCGGAACACAGTGATGTCATACAAGTCACTCCAAATCCAGCTACACTAGGACACAGGCTTTTTTAGGAAAAGAAAAAAAGGCTTAAGGAATCCCCACGGAGCTTGGAGAGTGGGGGCTACTGACCCCGAGCAGAAGTGTCCCCTCAGCCCGTGCCCCCGTACCTGCCCGGCCCCGCATGGCGATCTCACCCGTCAGCCGCTCAAAGTACTCGGGCAAGTCGGTGTATTCGTCCCCGTAGGAAATCACTTTGATCCCCTTGTCCAGCATGTTCTCACGGAGCTTCTTGAACTCATCCACATCCCCCCTCCGCACCAGCATGAAGTGCTCCAGGTCTGACTTGTGCTTGACAGCCTCTAAAAACAGGGCCTGAAACGTGGTGTCATCAACAGTCCAACCACAGCCCAAGAAGAGGAAGGACTTATTTTCATAGAGCTTCTGAATCTCTTGCTTTAAGAAAGGGAAAGATGTTCTTGGTCAAGGTGAGCTTCATCCTCACTCCCAAGAGACAGCACCTGCCTCATCCCTGCCATTGTTAAGTCACCTTCAACACCAGCATGGGGAGGTGTCTGGTGCCTTAGCCAGCTGGAGAACCCACCCCTCTCTGTGATGGGTTGTTTTTTGTAGGCCTTCCTTGGTAACCAGGCTCAAAATCTAGGAAGTATTCCATCCCATCTCTTTACGTAATCAGGTGTATATAAGCTGAAGGGGGAGGTGTTCTTTGGCTCTTTTGCTTTCTTTTCCTTCTCGGGCTCACACGCTGACTGGCTCTCGGTGTTTAGGCCTGGCTTATCTGTGTTAGGCTAGGCCTGCTCTGAGGGCTGTTTGCCTGGGCCGGCGGCGAAGGTTAAGAATCTGCTTTTCTAAGGAAAGTAGTGAGTTTACTATTGCATTTGTTACTTACTGAGTTAATTTCTGAATTTAGATTGTATATATTTGTTTATTTCCCTTTTTGTCTCCCTCTCCCCTTTCCCTTCCCCTTGTCCCTTATTGGGGTGGTTTGGGGGTCCCTGTCTTGTTGTGCCTAGTACATAAATTCAATATATGTAAATATATATATAACTTCAATTTTCTCTTGCTGCTTTTTTGCCGTTTTGGGAGAGGGAGGGGGGGAATCTTTCTTGTGAGGTTTGGCTGTTGGCAGAGAGCCAACCCGAACTTTCACACTCTCATTTCCCCAGATGAGTTAATTCTCCTTCCAGCCTCCGTAAAGCTGGGTCTAAGCTCAGCTGAGGATGTGCCTGGCCTCACCATGCCCTTGCCATGCCCTCACCATGCCCACGCCCTCCCCACGCCCTCACCATGACCTCGGTGTTGCGCAGCACGTTCTGGTAGCCGGCCGGGTGCAGGACGATGCCGCTGGGGTTGGTGTACACGCCGTGGATGTGCAGGACACTGAGCTTCCTCTTCTCCTGGGCCCACTCCAGCACCTGCATGGCACAAACCCCACAGATACACTGGTGAGCATCACCTTGGCTTAGTATGACATTTTGGAGAAGCGTTTCAAAGGGGCGAGGTGAGTCCATCAGACCACGGCCCAAGGTGCTCGTTTGGGTCAACACTTCAGCTGATTGGTGAATGCAATGGGAGGAGAATGAATCAACATATCATTTCAGCAGAAAAGGGGGAAAAACTATAAATCTTAAATCAGTGCATTTCTCAAGCCTACAAAGTTTTCCTTCTTGGCCCCTTGGCTCTGAGGGAGCTCACCAGCTGACCTCCGTTTCAGACAGCCACTTCCAAGGCTCTCAGTTTACTCCTGCAGACCTCAGCTCGTTTAAGCTTGCAATAATTAGAATGCTTATTTGTAACACTGTAAGTACTTCCAGCCATGTAGATTAAGAGGTCATGCAGGAAACATGAAGCACAGAAATGAGTCAGAATGGAAAGAGACCAAGGGCTGCACAGAACACACACATGGGGCGTGTTCAACGTGCCAACAAAAGGACAAGATGCCCCTACCAGTAAAACCCATGAGGGAAAGATGAAGGGGGAAGGTGGCTCAAGGTTTCACAGCCTGTCTGGGGCAGGAGGAAGGGTAGTTTGTGTGAAGTGAGTACCTACAGATCTGAGAGCATGGCAGAAGGAGCTGGAGCACAGGAGGAACCCAGCAGGAGCCATCCAGCCATTGCAGAAACAGGGTGTGCAGCAAAAGGGGGGCCCTGAAGGCTGCAGCCCCAACTGTCACAAAAAGCACTTCGCAGCACATTACAAAAATAGAAAGCTCAGCTTTGTGTATTGCAAGGAGTTTCCCGTATCAGTGAGAAACATCAACAGAGCCTTATGTGGAAGAAAGACCAAGCCAGAAGTTTCAAGGACAGAGATTAAAGAAATGCCAGGCTGAAGGGCTCCTCCTGAGTGCTGGATGGCAGCCAGCAAGTACAGCCTTCCAAAAGGAGTGTTCCTCCCCATTCCTCTGCTCCATGCCTCTGCTTGGAGCTTGTCTGACACCAGTTAAACCACCACTATCAGTACAATTCCCTCAGGCAGTGTGAGGGCACATCCTGCAGCATCCCAAGCATAGCACTGACAAAAGAAACCGCCATCCTTTACCTTCTTTTCATCAGTCAGATCAAGAGACTCGAGGTGCTTCCCCTGGTGTGCTGCATACAGCTCCAGCAGGTTATCGAAGTTCGTGGTTAACACAAGGGCCCCGTTTTCCATCAGGTGAAGCACAGACTGAAGCAGCTGCTTCCCAGAATCTTCCATTTTAGATTCCAGGTCATCAAACACCTCGTACAAGCAGTCCTTGAAAAAGGTTGAGCGGACGTTGCTTGTGCGCTGAGAAGGGGAGACACAGCCAGATCAGAGCCCCGAGTGCCGAGTGCCAAACACCCCCTGACAAACCACCCACAGCTTCCCAGGACCCTGCAAAGGTCCTGCAGGGCAAACACAGAGCTCTGCCTGCACCAAGGAGGGTTGTCCTACTGAGCATAGAATCCCAGAATGGTTTGGGTTGGAATGGACCTTAAAACTCATCTCATTCCATGCCCTGCCATGGGCAGGGACACCTCCCACTAGACCAGGTTGTGCCAACCTGGCCTTGGACACTCCCAGGGATGGGGCAGCCACAGCTTCTCTGCCCAACCTGTGCCAGGGCCCGTCCACCCTCACAGGGAGGAATTTCTTCCCAATATCCCATCTAACCCTGTCCTCTGGCAGTGGGAAGCCATTCTCCTTGCCCTGTCACTCCAGGCCCTTGTAAACAGTCCCTCTCCATCTTTGGCTCCTTCAGGCACTGGGAAGCCGCAATTAGGTCACCCTGAACCTTTTCTTCTCCAAGCTGAACAATCCCAATTCTCTCAGCCTTTCCTCATAGCAGAGCTGCTCCATCCCCAATCATCTTGGTGAACTACCCCAAATGTGTCTCCATAGCAGAGTGAAGCCTCAGGAGTCTGGCACAGTAACTTCCTTCTACACAGAGGAATTGCTGGGGATGGGGGCACCATTGGTGGAGAACCAAATCTGGCTGTTTCCAAGAGCCAAATCCTACACTCAAGGAATATTTGTGCAGTGCTGCAGCACACTGACCGGAGACAGCTTCTGGATAAGGTCATGGGCAACATGCACCAAGTTCTTGTCTTCGTGGAGACACTTCTGGAACCGTTTGCTCTCTTCATCTTCCAGGAGATCAAAGTCAATAGCAGCATCCAGGAGGGCCTGGATCAGCCCCTTCCAAGACTTCAGTGCTGGGACTTGGGGGGCAACTGCAGCACTGATTCCTGTCCCAATCACCAGAACCAGCTCCCGAGGCTTCTTGGTTTTGAGGCTTGGCAGCAGCTTCCTGCAGGAGGGGAGAGGAGCACAGCTGGTACCACCAGGGATGGAAGGGTGTCTGGGGTGGTGGGCGGGGGAGGCACCCCCTGCCTAAATCTGAAATCAACGTGTCCATTGGGGGCCTCTGATAAACAAAGGATGAGACGAGCTGCTCGGTATCCCTAATGGGATCAGCAGCACAAATGCTCATAGTACGAGGTACTTAATTACAACAGGTGTGGGAGTGTTGCTGGGAAAAGCCAGTGATGCCCTGGGATGCTTCTGAAGCAAAGCTAATCCAAGGAAAATTTGGAATAAGGGAAGCCCTGCTAATACAAGTGACTGGGAAACTAGAGGGAAGGCTGGAGGCCGTGGGAAAGATGTGGTGAGTATTAAGGAATGAGACACACACACTCCACACCCCTACACCCCTTATAGGGAGGGAACATCACCTGCTCCAAACAAGGTGCAGAACAGGGGCCTGGACACAGCAGCCCCATTTATCCCAGCACAGAAGGAAAGAAGGGAAAGCCTCCTCCCAGCTCTGCCCTGCAGGGGACCTTCCCACCTCCCAGCCCCTGTTTGCTGAGCCCCCTCAGCTGCACCAGGAACCCCTCCCTGTGACACCTGCAATGCCAGCGGGATGCTCCAGGCCAATCTTTTGGAAGCCCAGATGATACAGAATCACATGAAAGAGCTGCAGGGCTGTATTCTCCTTCCTCCTCCTCCCGTCTTCCCTATTTTCCTGGCTTTACACCTGCACAGTGCTTTAAAACGTGACATTTATCATTTATTAAGTGGAAGTGCTGCTCCTCACCTTGCCTTGCTGCTTTCTGCAGCAGGAGCCCGGCTGCAGCTTCCCAGAGGGTTGGAGCAGCAGCCCGGGGAGCAGCTCATTTGGAAGGAATGGGTTTTATCAGCAAACACGTGATATTTAGTGAGAAGGGGAGAGGAAACCGACACCACACAGAGGGAGCTTTGCTTTCCCTCAGCTCCTGCCTATGAAAACAGACACGTTAACCCTTTCCTCGAGGAGGGCTTCACTGTCAGAGCTGATAAATGGGGTTTAATCTGGGGACTACAAGCCTCACACACAAGAAATAAATCAGTATTCATGCTAATGAGCTAGTATAAAACCACTATTGGACATCCAGGGATTGGAATCCAAAATAACAACAAATGCCCAAGTCTTAATGTCCTGTGTGACATCTCTGAAAGAGAGATTCCCCTCCCTGCTGACAAATACACTTGTTTCTGCCCTGATATCCTGAGAAAGGGAAAAATAATCTCCCAGCCTCTTTTCTGCTCTTTCCATGGTCAGAGAACAACCTTCAGGCCACACAGAAACTATCCTGCAGCCCTCCAGAACTTGTAAGTCAGTCAAATTAGTGGGAGACAACTCCCCAGATGAATTAGCTGCTTGTTCACAAGTTCATGCCTGAACTTCTGAGCTCACAGCAGCCGCAGTCCCAGCTTTGGACAGGAGTGTGGGTGTGCCCCAGTCAGGTCCCCACACACAGAGCTGTGAGATGACCTATTTCTGAGCACGGGGAGCCTCCAGAGCAGAATTATTCAGCCTTTACATGCAGCTCAATCACATTAATTTATGTGATTCCCAGTCCTCCTGGGAACCACCATCCAACTCAAGCGAAGGAGCACAACCACTGTGTCTGACCTGACCTGGCATGCAGACAGGGCAGTAAAATACAGCTTTGAGTGCAACCTCACACCCTGGCTGAGGGCTAAAACCCCAGAAAGTACATTCTGGGCATGAAGGCCTTTGTTCCACAGGAGGCCCAGGGCACAGGCAGAGCCAGCACATAGCTCTTGGATCAGGAAGCAAAAGAGCTGCGGTTGCCAGGGGTCACAATCCTTAAAGAACAATGTGAGGCAAAGGAAAAAGCTCGTTAGGAGAAATTCACTGGAGCACAATTAAATTTACCTGGGCTTCTTTGCAGGTGGCATTCCATCTTCCAACAGTGTTTCCTTGCCCAGGCTCACCGTAGAAGCCATCCAGTTTCTACAGTAGACAAACCAGCACAAGCAAAGTCACTACAAACACACAACACCACCTGGACAACAGGGTGCTGTGGAGCCAGCTTTGCACAGGCAGATAAACCCCGGGGTTGTTATCACTCTGAGATCACCTCTGGGCTGAGAATTGCACCTTTTTGTCTCCGGACTTTGCCCCACGGTCTCATCCACTCCCTTACCCTCCTCCACCATGAAATGGTGGGGCTGTTTTGCCCAGCCGGGTGGGATTGTCCCAGCTCTGCAGTGTTCCACCTCGGCTGCTTGTTTTCCCAGAGAGCCCCGACCTTGGAGCAGCACTCCCCCCTTCCCAGCGAGGCCTGTCAGCAAACTTGCTGCTTGGGAAACAGTGGGAGGGAAGAAAAAGACAAAAAGATTTCTGTTGGCTCCAGAAAGCCAGGGAGAGCGTTTCATTCCCTGGTGATGAGGGAAGGGTTTCCCAACCCGCTGTGCCACTACAGGCACTGGGAAATGGCCTCAAAGCCCACAGAAAGGAAGTGGAGTCTGAGAACTCTTTCAACAGTCTGTGACATAAGACACAAAAGCTCTGCCAGCACGCAGCCCCATCCCACCCTGCTTCTCCCAAATAAGTCTGCGAAAAGGAAATGAAAGTGGACAGAACTGTTCATCTTCCTCTGCTTTTGTCTTGCCAATTGTAGTGAAGAGTCCAGCAAAAACTCTGTTAGATACCAGGCTTGTGCCCAGAGGGAATGCTGACCCAAAATCACAGGGTTTTGCAGCCTCAGGGAGATCTGAGGGCTTGTCCTAGAAAGAAGATGCTGCAATTGCTCCCCGGCAGCAGAGCAGGTGACACAGGGCAGCTCTTTGAGGTGGGTTTGGCACAGATCCTGTGAGAAATCCTCCCAACAATGCAGGAAACCACCCGCTTTCAATGCTGGATGATGAGAACAGAGCACAGTGAGTGACTCTGGCAGGCGCTCAGCCTTTCCTTTCTGACCTCCTCGGAAAACTATACAATGGAATCATGGAATGGTTTGGTTGGACAGGACCTTAAAGCCCATCTTGTTCCACGCCCATGCCATGGAGCACACCTTCCACTAGACCAGGCTGCTCAATAATAATTCATTAAAACAACAATAAAACACCTCAGAGAGCTGGTCTTCACCACCTGCCTCCTGAAACACCACTGAACACATGCTGCCCCATCACCTCAAATAATCTGATTTTTATCTCACTGTAGGGCCCAGATTTTGGGTAGAAGTTTCAAAGGTCTTTAGGAAGGGAAGGATCTCCTGGTTTCACCCACTCTGTGTGAGTTTTTACACACACTATGTGTGCCAGGTGGGCGCCCCATCACACACCCTTGTGAATATTGTACCCTGTGTTCTCCCAGCTGGAGCATATCAGTGCTGTTCTGACAATGAAACAGCAGGAGTGCAGCCATCAGATCCATTTTTAAGTGCCTCTAAAGCATTAAGGAGATTTCAAAAGTAATTTTCAACTTAGGGAGCTTTTAGAATGGCAATCAGCAAGAAATGGTTGTCTGACATAATGACCTTCAACCTTCATTACTATTTAGTGCAGAGAGCCAAAAAGGAACAGAAAGTCCATTATAAATACAGCCTAAAAAAAGTTCTTACTTCTCTTACTAATTCTTTTTTCTCTTAAAAGCAAACCATAAAGATGCAGCTATGAAACAGAAACCTCCAGGTTTCAGGCCTGGGGAGAAGCTCTGCTCCCCAGGGGGATGGATTGCGCCAGCACACCTGAGGCAGCCAAAATTAAATGGAATTACCTGAGAGATTGTCACTGCTGCAGGGAAAAACACCCCAGGTACTGCAGGATCCCCTTGGGAACACGGGTGCCACAGAGGAGAGGGAGCCACGGGCACTTACAAGATGATAAGTGTCTCTCCAGCCTTCTCCAGACGCTGGGAACCTTCCAGCTATTTGGACTGCAGGGAGCTGCAGAGTCTGTAAACATCACACTCCCTGGATTCCTGGCTCAGCTGCCCCCCTCCCCTGACCCAGCCTTGTCTCCATCACCTTTGCCAGGGACACTAAGAGGGTTCTCCTTCCCCTCCACACCACACAAATCCCTTAATTTCTCCTAAAGCCTTCCAAGTCTTCAGCAGGGAACCATCACCTTTAAGCCAGCCCCAAGCCACCAGCACTGGATGAACCCAACCACAGCAATTCCTGCTACAACACAGGCACATCCAGCTGTGGAAATGCTGGGAATACGAAGGTGTATCCCACGTACAAGCCAACACCTGGACACAGCCTGCCAAAGGAAGGCTGAGTTGGACACAGGGTGTGTAATTACAAAAGCCTCCCTGTAACTCTGCCAAACAGAACCACAGCACTCAGCCCACTGTCAGAGCTGGAACGGGGAATTAATGGGATGTTTTCCCCCCACCTCATGGGGAAGTCGCTGCCGAAACCACCTCCGTGCTCAGCTCCCACCACACAGCAGGAGCTGCACTGGATGTTAAAGCTGCAGCCGAGGGACCCAGCTCCGTGCTGGCAGATGGGCTCCTCCAGAACAGCCCCTGCCCATTCCAAACAGACAAAAGCACAAACCCACAGCTCAGCCATTGTTTTCGGGTTCTTTGAGTGCCGAGCGAGGGTGTAACTCAGAGCTCCTGTCTCAATCCACTGGCTTTCAGGTGTTGGGGTAAGACAGTTCAAGCTCCCCGTGTTTCAGCTGGAAGTCGGGCTGTCCCTGGACAATTCCCAAGCTCGGTCCCTCCATGTGGGATCTGCAGTCGGAGCTGGATCAAAACCACCCCAGAAGGGCACAGGCTCCGGGGTCGGTGGGACCGGGAAGGACATGCCCTGCTCTTCCAGGCCACAGGAACAGGGGGTTCAGCCCCCCCGGCCGCGGGACACAACACAACACAGGTTTTCCTTCAGCGCTGTGACTCCCCGCGTGCTTCCAGCGGCTCCCACAGCAAAGCCCGGCAGGGCTCCGTATCCCGCAGCTCCCACGGCAGCCTGCTGGCTTCCCAGGGGTCCCTCTGGAAGGGGAACCAGGGCGGGCGGTCACACCT
>VXBX01003477.1:20148-44408 GCA_013400415.1 Scytalopus superciliaris
CCATCCCATCCCCGGCCCTTCCGCACCCAGCCCGGCCCGCCCCTGACCCACTTTCCCAGCCCGGCGCTGCCCGAATCCAGCCAAGGGGCAGGGGGCGGTTGCTGCCCCTTATTGCGGGCCTGTTTCTATAAATGATTATATATATATATAAATGAGGCTGATTATGGGGCTGTAAGTAGTATAGGTGTGTCCATTGTGTGCCATTATTTGCAGTAACTCCAGAAGTTTTATGGCCAAAAAGCCTGTCTGTGCCGTGGGCCCCACAGGCACCTCAGCTCTTGTCTCCTGGAGATCGAAGCCTGGGGGCAGTGGGGAATGGGCCCTGTGAGCCTGGCAGGGCTGGGAGCCCCAGGTGAGCCCTCCTGCACACACAGGAGTGATTCTGGGGCAGGGGGATGTTCCAGCCCCAGCACCTCCCAGCTGAGCCCCAGTCCCGATCAGGGCAGCAGTGAGTGCCCCCTGCCCCTGCTGCCTCTCCCCTCCTCAGGGATGTGGGTCAGTGGGAATCCTGGGAGTATCTGGGGAGGTGCAGATGGGCTGAGTCATTGACCACATCTCCAAAAAACCACCTGTGTTCCCTGAGGGGGAGCCAATTCCTGCTGTGCCTTAGATAAAAAATACCTCTTGGTTTTGGGTGGGCCGGGCCAGGAGGGGGTTTGGCCATGAGGACTGAGGGGCTGGGAGGTGTCTGCTGTGTTCCCTGACCTCCAGCTCCACCCGGTGCTTACAGCTCTGTCCCCTCTTACCCCAGAGGATCGGGCTCTCCGGAGAGGGGACAGATGCTGTGCTCATCCTGGAAAAGACTCCTTTCCAGGAGGAGAAGATCCCAGACCTGCTGAGGAAGCCAGTGAAGGCAGAGCTGCAGATGCACAATGACATTTACTGCACCTTCTACGTGAGCCCTCCCCCGGAGCTGAGCCGTGAGTGCCCGTGGCCTGGGATTCCTGGGAGAGGGCTGGGATTCCCAGGATGTGGTTCCTGTCCCCCCTGCAGAGGAGGATGCAGTGACAGGGGCAAGTGCTGCTGCCAGACATGACTGTGCCAGCCCAGCTGTGGTTTGGTGACAGCAGCACACCTGGCCCAGCTGGGGAGGGTGGTGGGTCATTCCTGCTCTGAAGGCAACGTCTCCCTCCCAGGGTTTGGATGCTGCTTCATTTCATCCCCTCTTCCCCACGCCATGGACACGTGATTGAGCTGCTGAGCAGCCATTGTTTCATTCCCTGCCATCATCTGACCATGCCTGGATGTACAAGTGTGGAGGGGCTCAGGGGGTCCAGGGCTTTCTGTGTGTTTGTCAGTGCTGTCAGTTACTCAGGTAAAGGATGCCTCTCCCCACAAGGTTTAAATTGCAAACAGTCTCTACAGAGCACACGCAGCTCTTGCTCATCCCAGGGTGGCACCTCATGGGCTTTGTTTTTGTCACCTGGTGAGGGCAGGCAGGTCACGTTTGAGGGGTTTTTGAATATTGGTAACCCCAAGTGCTGGGTGAGATGGGCCCCATCTCCCTGCTGATTTCACACATCTGTGTGCTACCAAACTCTGTTAGTAACAGAGTATGACATGAACAGATGGGTGTATTGGGGAGCTTTAGTGGAAGGCTGTCACTGTGAGAGGGGTTCTTGTCATGGTGGAAAGGTGTCCTGCAGTGGTGGTGCTGTCCAGCCTCTGCTGGGAAGCTGGGCTGGTCCTTTGAGCAGGACAGGCACTTCAGTTTCATCACAGAATCCCAGAATGGTTTGGGTTGGAAGGGACCTTAAAGCCCATCCAGTCCCCCCCCCTGCCATGGGCAGGGACACCTCCCACCAGCCCAGGGTGCTCCAAGCCCTGTCCAACCTGGCCTTGGACCCTTCCAGGGATGGGGCAGCCACAGCTTCTCTGGGCACCCTGTGCCAGGGCCTGCCCACCCTCACAGGGAAGAATTTATTTCCAATATCCTATGTATCCCTGCCCTCTGACAGTGGGAAACCATTCCCCCCTGTGCTGTCCCTCCATCCCTTGTCCCAAGTCCCTCCCCAGCTCTCCTGGAGCCCCTTTGGGCACTGCCAGGGGCTCTCAGGTGTCCCTGGAGCCTTCCCTTCTCCAGGGGAGCCCTCCCCAGCTCTCCCAGCCTGGCTCCAGAGCAGAGGGGGCTCCAGCCCTTGAGCATCTCCGTGGCCTTCTCTGGACTCGCTCCAGCAGCTCCACATCCTTCTGATACTGGTTCCCAGAGCTGGAGGCAGCTCTGCAGGTGTGGTCTCACCTGAGCAGAGCAGAGGGGCAGAATCACCTCCCACAATTAATTCCACATAAATGCTCGTATGTGCTTAAATTCTGGAAGTGCAGTGATAAATTCCATGTCAATGCTTCCATAAACACAGTAGCAGCCAAATAGGTTTAACAGGCAAAATTAATGCAAGTGATTGCCTTAAGTAAGATGTTGTTGCAGTCCCAGGTTAAATTTTCGGGATGTTTGATGTGCCTTCCCAATAACGCTCCTGTTTTAACTCTGTTCCCATGGTGTAGGAGGAGCACTGTCTGGATTTGGGAGCTTTTGAGTTACGCAAAGCACCTTTTTGTCCTGTGGGGGTCTGGGGTCTGAGAATTAAAGGTTTCAGTGTTACAGTGAGTTTCAGTGGCAGGAAAACACTGTAACACCACGGATGTTGCGGGGAGATGTCAAAGCTGCGCTTCCTCAGTTGGAAAGGCTCCTACTGTGTTGCAGCCCGGCAGGAGTTGCAGTGATTCCCACGAGGTGGCATTGCAGGACTGAAATCCCGAGGGCTCTCCAGCTCAGCCCTGGCAGCCTTTGCCTTCCTTGCAGCCCCACTTTGCTGTAGTGCTGTGTAACTCCAGCACTACTCTGATAACAGAATTCCTCCTTTTATTTAAGGCTTATGCCAAGTGTGCAGGTTTGGACGGGGAAGAAGCCTCTGGCTTTTTGCCTGCAAGCTTTATCATTTTAGTGACTTTTAGATCTGTCTTTAAAAGATAAGCTTTTGCAGAAATACTACCCAGTGGTGCATCTTTGCTTCCCACCCCTCTCCTTGGCACCCTTCTGCTCGCTCTGGATGCTGAGCCACTCCCCAGGCAGGGGATCAGGAGGGGGCTGTGGACCCTGGGGCTGTTCTCCAGGTTTCCCATGTGGGAGCTGAGATGGAGGAGGCTTCTTCCTTCAAGCACTTAGCACCCAACAGGAGTTCTGTGAGTACAAGGCATGAGCTGCTGGCACCAGGGAAACAACCATGTGTGTCTGGGCAGGGGGGAAGGAAATTGCCCATGTGAGCTGAGTCACTGCCCAAGGACAAGGTCAGTGTGAGGAATGCAGTTTAAAAACCCATACTGGAGAAACTGCCTCCCAGGCTGTAGAGAGTGTCAGGGTTTGACTGCCCTGGGAGGTTTAGTGGTTGTGTGGAGAACCCAGGGAGTCTGTCAGCCCTTTGGTTGCAGGGTTAGAGAGATACATGGGTTGATCTGCTCCTTGCAGGTGCACACCTGGGTACAAGATGCAGTAAAACATTTTGTAGAAAAGCTCAAACTTTGTTATTAAGCAGTTCATGGAACATTCCTGGGCTGTAGTGCTGTGGGATAAAGGAATTTCTTAGGGGATTTCACAGCACCCTGGGCAGCTGAGCCCCCCTCAGTCAGTTGCTTTCTGAGGCAAGGTAAACCTGGAGACCGAGGAGATGCTGAGGGTGTGAGGAGCTGCCTCCCTCCCTCTGCTCTTCCCTAGTGCAATTCCCTGTCATCCCAAGTCCCTGGGGTCTCTTCATCCAGCTGGACTTCCTTACAGCTGAAAGTGGAGATTTCCTTCACCCTGTCCCCACCCCCTGGTTGGTTGGGTGCCGCTCCCTCCCTGCAGTCAAGCCAGCACAGGCCCCGTGCAATGACAGCTTGTTTGCGTGGTGAAGGTAGGGAAGGGGAGGCCAAAGGAAGCATGTTGCTTGAGCAAAGGACTCCACTCAGACCTGGGAAGAAGGATTTCGCTCTGGGAAGTTGAATTTCACTGTGCTGCTGCTTAAAGATGAGATTTTTAGGGCTGGGAGCACGCTGGCGTGAAGGCGGCACCAGATGAGCCTTGCTCGGCTCATTGGCTTTATTGCATATGTCAAAGCTAAAATGGAATATAATGTCTGCAAACCAGCCAGTAATGGTCAGAGTTCATCTGAAGGGCGACGCAAACCCCTGGGAGTGAGGAGAGGGAAATCTGAGTGAGTTTGTGAGGAGCAGCGGTGTCAGAGCCAGTGTAACTGCACTGCTATCAAAGTACATGACTTATTTTAAGGTCATTTGCTGGATATTGCCTTGATTTAAGAGGCAGCTCCTGCGTAGAGGTGAGAACTAGTGATGGAGAAAACCCCAGCCTTGGGCCTTGCAGGGAAACAAAGGTCTGATTTCGTAACATTTTCCTGCTGCCAAGGGTTGATTGCAAAAAACAGATGGTTCAATCAACGCTGGTTCCCTGATAACATCCAGCCTCTCACACCCGTTCAGCAAGGAGGGCTTGATTTTTCCAGCAAAAAGTCTCCTCCTGCCTGGCTGCTGCAGGATTGTGTGTTCCACAGCACCAAAGCCATGCTGGTGTGATTTAAGGGCTCTTATCAGTCCTTTAAAGAGCCTTTAGCCCGGGCACAGCTCATCCCTGGGCTGAAGCTTATTAAAAACATCTAGAGTGAAGCACAATGGGAGATACTCTGGCTCCCTTCCTCCAACACGGGGTGGAGAAATTGTGGGAAAAATAGGAAAGCGTGGAAGGAAAGTTTTTAGTCATGCAGGAGATAATCCCTGTCCCAAAAAGAGTCTGGTTTCAGGCAGCGAGGAGCTGGAGAAATTTGCAGGAGCTGCACTAGGAAGACGGGTTTGTCTTCTGGTGTTTCCACGTTCCAGCTGCCTCTGGGGCTTGCCCAGCCAAGAAACCTTGCATTTACACTTAAATAAAAAGCTGGAGCCTGAAGCTGTGGGGGGTGGCTTGGGGGACAGTGGGAGGTATCACCATGCTTTGCTGTGTGTTTTGGGGGGTGGTAACCTGCACCTTTCCTCTGTGCAGTGGCTGTTGCAGCTAAACCCACTGCGTCCTCCTGGGCTGAGCCCCAGGGCCCAGGCAGCCTTGGCTGAGTCCCCAGCAGTGCTTCTGGCTTGCCCTGGCATGTGCTGGCCTTGGAGACTGGGAGCTCTTGCAAGCTTTATCCTTTTGGGCTTTAATTCATTCACTAAGGAGAGCCCCAGCTCTCTGAGGTAAAGCTGCCTTGTACCTGGCTGGGGTTGGGTTGGAATTTGGTGTTCCTGTGTGACCCCTGTGCAGTTGTGACCCTAAAAGTAAATAAACTGTTAATGCAGCAGGGGTGGGGGAATTGTGTGCTGTGTATTGACTTAAGACACTATGTATTGACTTAGGGCATTATATATTTAGTTAGGGCTGCATCCACAGGCCCAAAAGCAGAAACAGGTCGTGCCTGCCCTGGGAGCTTTAAATCTGTTTGAAACAGGCCAACAGGCTCTGTGTTAGTGCTGCTTAGTGGGGTGGGAGAAGCAACCATGAGGTCTCTCCTCACTGATGGGCCTGGAGGGGACGATGAGCTGGAGGGGAATTTTGGCAAAGCCCGGGGACTGTGGCCTAGAAGGGGATGAGGCATCATTAGTGAATTTGGAGTGTCTTTTCCTATGTGTGTGAGTTCTCTATACCTTGTGTTTCAACCTCTCCTCCTGGTAACAGCTGCCTTCAGCTCTTTTTCCCTTAAGTTCCTCAAATTGAGCTGGTGTTTTGATTTTTCTTGTATCTTGGGTTGTGTTTTCCTCTCTTCTTTTTAGCAGGAGAGGGGAGGAGCTTGTGTCTGGTCAATCTGAGCCTCCTTTTCTCCTGGGCAGTTTCCCAGTGTGGTGTTTCCCCTCAAACACCCTTTGTAGGGCCAACAGCCCAGTCTGTCATTTTCTGCCATGGCAGTACCTCCACCTCCTGCTCATCCAGGTTCCTTCAATTAAACCTCCTTTTTTTCTTGTAACCTCTGGTCAGTTGCTGGCCAGAATAAACCACAGATGCTCCGTGGTGTCCCCGGGTTGATGTTCAGGAAGGGCTGGCTGATGTCACTCAGATGTGAGCAGAGACAGTCCCTGACCCTTCTGCCACCTTAGGAACCCACACTCCATGTCCAGCAGTTCCCTACCCTGTTTCCAGGCTGGGGCAGGCTTTGGATGCCCCATGGCCTACGTGCTGCTCTGGTGCACGTGGAGCCTGCCAGGAGCAGGCTTGGAAGCTGCATGCCAGTGCTGGAAAGATTCCGTGGTGAGCCTGGTCTCGCTCAGATGTGACTCTGCATCCTGTGTGTAGCTCCTAAGGACTCTAAGCAGGTATCAGACAGCCTCTCTGGCTGCAGTGATTGATGCTAATTAGCATTGCTGGGACATTTTGGGGTTGATGAGACCTTTAGAAGGGGAAATAATCATTAGTGAACCACAGCCTCTCCCCCTTCTTCTCTTCTGAACATCTGCTCAGCCACAGCTGCACGTTAAGGAGCTCTGTGGTCTCTGATTTAAAGGCCCCTGAATGCTCTCCCCCAGTATGAGCAGCCACTCCCCACCCCCAAACTGGGGAGGTGCCAGAGAAGCCATTCTGGGTCCCCTGCACCCCCACACATGGTGGTTATCACCACCCAGCACAGAGACACTTCTGATGCAGGTCCTGCTCTTATTTCGGGGTCTAAAATTAAACTGTAGAAGTTTCAGCCTGAGGCTGGATGTGGTATTTTATCTTTTTGCCTTTTTTGTTTTCTCCCCTGTGCTTTGCTGGTCTTTTTAAGTGAAGAGAGTTAACAGCCTTCTTTTTTTCTTTGGTATTACATCATCCTGCTAGAAGTGCTAATCGAGTCCTGGAAAACAACCTTGTTTGAACATGTGTATGGTGGGAATCAGACCAGACTGCCCTTGTGGTTTGCATTTTCATATTTCATGTTACCAGCATTTTCCTGTGGATTTCATTAAGCTGGGTTTGGCATGGAATGAAAAGGCAGAGTCTCTGGGCTTGTGCAGCACCGACCTTAAAAAAACAGAAACCAGAAAACTGAAAAAGACTCAAACCACCCTAAATCCTGGCTCTAGAAACAAATAGGCGTTTATATTCAATGTCTTACTCACATATAAACATGTATAAAGTATGAGGCATGGCTTTGGTCATGAGTTTCCATGGCAGACCCTGGGCACAGACTGTGGTGTTTGCTGTGCCCTGGCCATGTGCCTGGGCTCACAGGGCTCTTCTCCTCCCTGCACTGATGTTGTTTGTGGCAGCTCTGTGTTAGCTGGGGAGGCAGAGGTGCTCCCATGTCCTTGCAGCACCGTGGAGCTGTGTCAGGCTCTGTATCACCCATCCAATCTCTGCCAAGGAGGGATGTTTTCTGAGGGTTTTACCCCTGTGGGTAGGATTTACTGCTGCCAGCGTCAGAGCTGCCAGCTCAACAAGGTGAGCACTTGCATCCTGTTTAATGCCACAGAAGTCACAAATCAAAGTTCTAATCTTGAGGCAAACAGAAAATGTTTTCTTTTTGCTAGAGTAAACGGGGAAATGTTCTTTGTGGGCAGGGGTCACTCAGCCCTCTTCCCTCAGCTCATCCTGTGCTGTGTTGACCCATCAGCCCATGTTGTTTGCTCTGGGGCTGTCCCTGGGCTCTTGACCTCTCTGCTTCCTGCACTTGGGGCTCGAGGCCAAACACCTGGCTGAGAACTCTGAAGGAGCTGCTCCTTGGAGCTCCTCTGGGTTTGTGGCTGGAAAAAGTTTCTGGGTGCATCTCATGAGCTTCAGGTGTAAGTATGAGGAAGCTGCATCCCTGTCCCTGGGGTTGTGTTTCTGTCCTGGTTGCTGCACACAAACCCTGCCCTGGGAGCCCCAGCTCTGCCCTGATGCTGCTGATAGTCTTGAAGGAGCGAGTGTGGGAAAACCCTTCGAGACAACAAACTCCTCCACCTGGACTGGAAAGACAAGCCCTGGCTGTGTTGTTGGCTCTTTCTTCCTCCAGAAAAGCAGTGGCAGTGTGGGAGGTTGAAGCACTTTGTTTGCTTTCCATGTCTGTTTTCCCTCACCCTATTTTAGTGGTGTCTCTTCAAAATGTCTTAGTGTGACGTTTATTGAAAAGGAAAACAGATTTATTGGGGACTGAAGGAGGCAGATGTGGGTGGTAACTTGGTCCCTGTGTTTGTTCCTAGAGATCAAAGCCACAGTGGTGTACCCTGCCACGGAGAAGCACATCCAGAAGTACCTCCGTCAGGAAGTGCACCTCATCCGGGAGACCTGGGAGGATTACAAGAACATAACCCTGCCCTTCATCCAGTCCCAGAGCTTCAGCATCCAGGTACAGGCACCACCACCTGCTCCTGCAGAGATGGATGTCTTTGGTCTCCAACATCCTGGGTTGTCAAAAGTCTCCTCCGGAGCCCGGGCTGGAGAGCCAGGAGCGCCCTGTCCCGTCTCCCTGTCAGCTCTGTGGTGCTGCCCCCTCTCATCTGGCTGGCTGAGATATCCTTTTCCATCTTTGTAGAAAAATATTTGCCTTGGAGCTTTACTCCAAGTTGCCTTTCCCAAGGTTTTTGGAGAAAAGCTGAGGCGTTCCTCCTTTCCAGGGGTGGCTCCCTGGGCGTTGGTGCTGTTCACTGGGCTCTTTAGGAGTCCCTGGGGTGTTGTGGAAATGGAAAGGCAGAGATTGCTCTTGGATCCCTGCATCAGAACTCACTCCTTGGGCTTTGTCTGCTGCTCCTGCCATTCAGCCCTTCAGTCCATACTCTGTGTGGTGAAACTTACCTTTGGTGTCCTCCTTGCCCTAGGCAGACCCAGACTTTTCCCCTGTTTTATTCTTTTTGACTATTCCTCTCCTTATCTTTCTCAGTTAGAGACTAAAGGGGCACAAGTCTGTAGGGATCAATTTGTGCCAGCCTGTGCAGAAGGGGGAGTAAAACAAATCCTGGTTTTGCTGAGGCAATCTGTTAAAAATAACCCCCCAAAACCAACCAGGGGCCTTGGATGAGCCCCATCCTCTCTCTCCTGCTGCCTTAAACTGTGGCATTTATTAGCTGGAGAAGGGCAAGAATGTGTTTCCACCAGGCCACAGCCTGTATGGATGTTCTATCCATGCTTTTGCTCCCAAGACTGTTTGGTTTCTTGATGTAGCAGCTGCCCTCAGGAATTGCTTGAGCTCTCACTGCCTCCTCCACCAAATGCTCGTGAGCTGATTTCTGTACACAGAAACATATTCCTGGTGACCATCAGGAGCATTTGCTGAGGAATCATGGTCAGTACAGTCAGTCCTTGACCTCTGGGGTTTGATAATGCTGTTCCTTGTCTTTATCCAACTGGTTTTGCTGAATGGAAGGGGGAGTGTGAAGGGTAACAGAGGTACCAGTGGACTACAGAGACCTCTGTGTTTCCTGCTGGAGGATGCAGAGCCTGGATGCTTTCAGGATAATGGTTTTATTGTGGTGCCCCTCCCTGGACATGTGTTCTCCTCGCTGATCTTGTGCTGGGAGCAGCAGGAGCAGTCAGCTGGGAACCTGCCCATCACGAGGCAGCCTTGGGTTTAAGCTTCAGCTCATCTCATCAGTGAACTTGTTTGGGGCACTGAGAGCTTGGCACTTGTGATCAGAGCAGGCACAAAAACCCCAGTAAAGACCAAGCTTCCATTTCCTGCAGAGCTTTCCTCCCAGGGTCACGGAGCACAGTGAGCTTCTGCTGTGCTTTCCAGAATCACTTGGAAAATCTAATCTCTAAGATGTTGCTAAGAAGAAAAGGCCAGAAATTTAATCAAAAAACCCCAAATTAGGGGAGGAGAGGTTGGTTCCTCCTTCCAGATGTATTCAGGTCAGTTCACAGTGATCCTAAGTTTTGATTAGATTAATTAAACTCCTGATGGAGTTCCCCAAAAGTGTCTGGTGTGCACAGCACCCATCAGTGTGTTTCTGAGACTGGCTGCCCCTTCCCTGCCCACCTGGAGCAACCAGAATGTTCCATCTCCATGCCTGGTGGGGAAAATGACTTTGCCAAACATTTTCAGCTTCCAAGTCCTAGCAGTTTCCTGCTGCCATGTGTATTATCTGCCAGGGGTCTGGGTGGGGATCCCTTGGCAGTCCAGTACTTAAGCTAGGCTTAAGCTAGAGTGTAATGTGCATTTTGGAGGTGTAAAGAAGGATGCTGGAGCTCAGGTGGGGAGCCAGGGAGAGCAGAGATGCTTTTCCTAGGTCTTACTCTGCCCCTTATCCCTGGTATTTTCCATTTCCAAAACTCTTCTCTGAATGGTGCTTTGCTTTGCAGGAGGAGCATGGAGGGATTAACCAGAGCAGGGCTTACAGCAGGCTGGAGGCTGGAACCTTAACTATGGAAGAAGAGTGGTGAACTGCTTTCTAATCATCCAGGCAGCCAAGAGAGGTGCATTGCCCAAAAAAAACACAGGCCTTTTGTGTCCCCTGACTGAGCTGCCAACAGCCAGAGCTGCATCCAAGTCAGGCTTGTGAACAATCTGCCTTCCTCTTTGAATGGGGGGCAAAATCAGCCAAGTTCCCTTCCCAGACCCTGTAAAGATTCTTGGTGCAGCTTGTGGGGTGTAAACAGCTCCATGGTGCTGCAGGAGGTGTGTGCTGTGCCCCCCAAGAGCTGAGCTCCACTGCTTTTCACTGAAATGCTCATAATATCCTGTAGTTGCTTTGTTGTTGGAGTGGTTTATGGCTAATTAACTACAAATTATTTGATCGTCTTAAAATTAAGTCATTGGAGTTTGGGGTTTTTTTATATTCTAGTTGCAGGGAATGTGCAGTAATCCATGAGCTTGGGCTAAATGCACCTAAGATGTTGGGTTTTATATTCTCTGCTGGTTTATAAATCATGTGTTTCTCTTTCAGTGGGTGTATAATATCCTGGAGAAGAAAGCTGAGGCCGATAGAATTGTCTATGAAAACCCAGATCCTTCCAATGGCTTTGTTCTAGTTCCAGATTTAAAGTGGAATCAAAACCAGGTTAGTTTGCTTCTTTAATGCTGCCTTTCTGAAGGTTATCCAGAAGAAATGTCCACTTTCAGGCTACAGACAGCACCCTGGTGAGAGTTTTAGTAGATGCCTGTGTCCTCCTGTTCACACTGTCATTAGTGGGGATATTGCCAGGGCCTTTTCTCACGTGCTAATTGTGGGTGCTGCAGAACCCAGGCTGTTCTCACTGCTGCTGGGATGTGTTTATTGGATTCACTTTCTCTCCTCTATCAGCCCAAATGTTGCTGGGATGTGTTTGAGCTGAAGTCCTGCATATTTCCTCCTGCTGGACCTTTTTTGCAAGCCTTGACTTTAGGTGCAAGCCAGGCAGATGCAGACCTCTGTTTGCTGCAATTGACTCTCCTCCCCAGCACTAAACAGATGGTCATTGGCTGCTGAGCAGCTGCTTCACCCTCAAGGGAGTGGCCACTTGGTGAAAATGATTTTTCAAGCTCAGGCTGTAATCCTAAATTGAGAATTATTTCCTTGGACTCTGGCTCACTTTCATGCTGTAGTTTTGGGGAGGTGAAACTCCACACATACCCTCCCCCCTGAAGCTGGTGGTGTCAAAAAAAAGTCCCCTTTGTGTTTCTGATCCTCATATGCTTCTGCAGGTGGCAGGCAGGGAAAGTTCCCGTATGATTTAAAACGTAGAAATAGAAATTAAAACTCAAAAATGGGAACACAAGCCTGCAGTGGTGGGCAGCACCATCCTGTATGTCTGTGCTGGGAGCAGCTGTTTGTGGTGCAGAGCTGAGTTGCCTCAGGGAGTGACTTGGGGAGCACAGGTGAGTCTCTGCAGGGTGGTGTCTGCTCCCCGTGAATTCCTTGCACATCAGCTACTCCAAAAATGCCCTTTTTAGCTGTGAGGGGGTAACCAAGCTCAAATTGTTCTTCCTGGAGGGACTTTGTAGCACAGAGGATACACGTCAGGCTTTCACGCCATGCCACTGTGCCCTGTTCAGTGCCTGTCATGAGGGGGCAATATTTGAGGACCCTAAAACGTGCAGCATGCTGTCCCTTTCCTGGCTGTGAGCAATCCAGTGGAAATCCTTACTTGCTACAACCAAGCTTTGCAGCTCCCATCTATGCTTGAGCTTCCTCTAGAGACCTGCTGCATCCATGTCTCCCAGCTGGCATGGTCAGGGAGTGCCTCAGTGGTAGGATTTGTCCTTAGGGGAGGTGAGGTTTGTCCGTGCTCCTGTCGCCTCTTGGAATGCTGAACAGGATCTTCTGGATTTCTCCCTGAGTGCTGGGTTGCTTTGTGCACCACAGTCATCCCTGGAGCTATCCAGGCCCTTTGGACTGCTGGTCTGGTTCCCAGGCAGGCGAGCCAGCATCCCAGGAAGGGCTGTCAGCTTTGCCTTTGAGCCAAGGAATTTCTTCTTGGCTGGGGGTGACACTGAGCCAGAGCTGATCCCGCTAGCCCTGGGGCTGCCTGGGGGCTCTGATTCCTCCTGCCACATCCCACGGGGCAGGCAAGGCTGCTGAGTGAAATCAGGGAGTGGGACACAACTCCCAGCAGGACTCTCTGAGCCCTCCCTCAGAGGTCCTGTCAGCAGCGTTGCCTCACACTTGCTTAGCACCTGGCCCACAAATCCTGTAAATTCACCTGGAATTTTAGGCTGATGGATGGGAGGAAAACAACTCCTTAATGTTGTGAAATCTGCTGGCCTCAACCTTCTGGGCGCTGCCTCAGCTCCTGCTGCCCAGCCTCAATAGTTGTCTGAAGTGGCTTCTTGGGTTTTTTTTTAATTGTTAGGGGTTTTTTTTGGTGTGGGTTTTTGTTTTTTTTTTTTCTTCCACAACTTTTGACTTTGTTTCAAACCTGCAGGAGGCCCAAGGCATTGCCTGAAGTGATGCCTGGCATGCCATCATTCTGGGCCTTTTTAGCAACAGGCTTATTTGTTTCAAACAGCAACATGCAGATGTTGTTCTAAGGAGAGGAGCTATTTGCTTTCCCTCCCACCAGCCAGCTCAGAGCCAAAGAGTGCAGGCTGATACACCACCTTTTCTGGAGCTGGGCATGGGAATCAAATGGAACTGTGAGCACTGCTGTGCTGGCTGGGTGCAGGAACAGCCGCGTGAAGGGTCCTGACAGCATCTTTTGGCACAAGCATCTGTTTCCAAATAGCCACACGGGTTTCTCACAGCACTGAAGAGATCTGCTGGGTCTCACATGTCCAAACGGTTTGCTTTCCAGTGTTTGTATTAGAAAGCCACTGACTGAGCTGAAGGAGACTGGGATTTTTATGTTTTTAAAATGTAATGATCCACAACCTTATGTCTTGTTAAATGTTGAATGTGATAAGAGCTTCAGGGGACGGCAAAGGTCTGACTGAGAGCTGCTGAACAGACATATTTCACTGCCCTGGGGTTGCACAGCGACCAATTAGGTCTTGAAAATTGTTATTATTAGAACTGGTGTGACTGGAAAGTGGCCAGCTGTTTGCACAGTGGAAAAGTGGGAAGCTTTTCACTGGGAAAAATCTACAGTTGCAGTTTTGGCTGCTGTGGTTCACTGTAAATCCTCATCTGAGCGGGGAGATGAACCATCTCTGAGAAGGCTGTGCTGTTTGTGCACAGGGGGAGTGCTGGCAGACCCCAGGGTTCCTGGTGACCCCCATATATCTGGCTGGGCACCTGCACCACGTCTCCATCCTCAGTCCCACGGGGATGGTGTTTTTGAGGTGCTCAGGGAGATGTTGTGAACGTGCAGGAGCAGCACTGAGCGAGCTGCTCATGGTATGGAAGAGCTGATCACTCCATCTGCCTTCAAAGCTGAGAAGGCATTTGTGATCCCACTGTTTATTGGTTGGGATGAGGCTGTTCTCCTCTGGTTATTCCTGGACAAAACCAAGTTTGTCCAGAAATGTTTGAAGGTGCAGTGGTTTTGTGGGCAAGTGCATCCTGTGCAGGAAGATTCAGCCCAGCCTGGGTGTGGGTTGAACACAAGGGCAGAGCCTGGGAAGCTGTGGACGGTGTGTCAGGTCCAAAGTGCTGCTGCCTCCCTCTGCTCTCTGTGTGTCCCTCCATCCCCCCCTGTGTCTCTGCAGCTGGATGACCTGTATCTGGTGGCCGTCGTGCATCGCCGCGAGATCAAGTCCCTGCGGGACCTCACGGCCGAGCACCTCCCACTGCTGAGGAGTGTCCTGCAGGAGGGGAAGGTGAGTGTGAGGCTGGTCCCACACCTGCCCGGGGAGGGCTCGGCTGCCTCTGCAGGGGCACTGCCCGGGTTTTCTGGCACAGCACCTGCCTGGGGATGGAAAACAGGAGGATGATACATCACAAAACAGAGCTGTGCTGCTCTCTCTGCCTGGAGACACCAATCCCTGCTCTCCATCAGCACCTTCCCCGGGTCATGCCATGTCTGAGGTGCCTTAGGAGTGCTCTGTTCTTCCCCTTAGCACTGAGCTCCCCATATCAGCCTCCTCCCTGACTCCTCGCCCGTTCCCACCAGCTGACGTGTTTTTCCACAGGGTGTGTTTGGTAGATGGATGTGCAGTAGCTTCTTTCCTTCGCTGAGTTAGAATTTGGAAAGTAATTGCACTGGGGAAAGTGGGAGATTAATTAAGAGATTAGTCAGGGGATTGCAGCGCACGGAGCCGGGGTTCAGTGGTGCTGTTTATAGCTTTAATTACACTGGCTGGTAACAGGATCCCTGTCACTTGCTGAGTGAGCCGGAGCGATAAGGGGGCACGGGAAAGCGATATCAGTGGAGAGCACGTCCTGTCTTGGAGGGAGAAAAGTGGGGCAGCTGGAGGCATCATTCCATCCTGCCCAGGCTCAAACAGAGGGGGGGAAGAGCTCTGCCCATCCCCACTTGCCCCTCTCCCATGCTGTGAGGAATCAGCAAACCCTTCTGCCTTTCCCTATGTCTTTTTTGCCATCCAGGAACGCTCCTTTCCCTCCATTCCAAGGCCTTGCCCATGCTGACCCGTGTGTTTCCCCTCCGTAGGAGGCCATAGGGAAGCGCTTTGGAGTGCCAGGCTCCCAGCTCCGGGTCTACCTGCACTACCAGCCCTCCTACTACCACCTGCACGTGCACTTCACTGCCCTGGGCTACGATGCGCCAGGCAGCTCCGTGGAGAGGGCCCATCTCCTGGCTGATGTCATCGACAACCTGGCCATGGACTCCTCTTTCTACCAGAAACGGGCCCTGACCTTCCCCCTGCGGGCTGATGAGCCTCTGTTTAAGAAATTGCAGGAGGCAGGAAAAGTGTGAGCAGGCAGAGGTGCTTTTTTTTATTGTATTTTTTTAACAAATACCCCTTTTACTGTTGGTTTTGGTTTTGTTTTTGTTTTTTTTTTTTTTTTAAGGCTTTGTTGCTGTTATGTTTTTTAACTCTGTTTTTGTACAAGATGGGGCTGATGATCCTTTGCTATGGAAACTGTGTTGTCTGTTCAAGTCCATTAAAACATTTATTGAATAAATCTCTTTGAGTGTGCTGGATTTTACACTGGACTGGGCACCTCTGAACTGCAGTGAATGGAGGGTTTGGACAGGAGGGGCTGTGTGTATCCATCTTTTCCATCTAAAGGCCAACCCCTCTTCCCAGATGTTGGCCCAGACAGGGGAGTAGGCAAACAGATGGGTCCAAAAAGCACATTGCCCTCAGAAAGCTTCACGTATTTCCTATGACTACCCCTGGGAAAGGGATTGGAGCTTTCCTGGGGCAGGGAGGGGTGTCTTGCTCCACACGAATCAGTGACTAACCGAGTCCTCGCCCTTTCCGGCTGACTCTGTGAAGACAAATGCTGTGCTGCCTGATCCCCAGCCCCAGAGCCATCCCCTCCACTGCTCCTTTGGCATCTCTCTCTGAAATGACCTCCTGTCCAAGGGCAGCCCCTTCCTGCCAGCACCTGCTAGAGGCTTTGCAAGGATTATAAACAAATAATAATGCTCTTCATTCTGTCAAGGGGGGGGACAGGAAGGAGCCAGGAGTCAGACTTGGTGCTCTGCTGTGGTGGGAAAACCCAATTTCTCTGTATGGAGAGAGAGCTTGCTCTGCCTCCCAGCCATTGATTCCTTGGCAGCTTCTCTGCTGGACATGAACCTCTAAAAACTTCATGAGTTCTTGCTGCCAGCAAGGGCTCTGGTTTCTGGTCAGGGATGGTATCGCAAGAATCATCTCTCTGGTACCCAGTTTTTTGCTCCGTTCCACACCCTGAGCTCTAAGAGTTGGGGTTTTTTGCTGGTGGGAGGGAAGACCAGATGTGATTTATTTTTTCCAGGCTGCTTCTGTGATGGAGCAGCCCGGAGCTGGCTGGAGTGCAAGTGGCATCGTTGGAGCTGCCCCAGGGCTTTGCTTGGCTCATCCCATTTATAGATATTCAGGTCAGGCAGTTCCCTGGTACCTTATAGCAGCAGGGAGAGGCAGAACAGCTGGATGCAGCCACCTTTCCTTAATTCTCTGCAGAAATTCCCATTTGCTGGGTTAACAGTTTGACTCCATAATCTTAGAGGTATTTTCCAGCTTATTTTATGAGTTTAAAAGTCCAATCTGTGGTAAAAAAGCTGGAGTGATCTGCTGTGGGAGCCCTTCCCCCTTGCTTCAGCTCTACCTACCTCCTGAGCACAGCACAGCAGGGGCCAGAGTTGATTTTGGGAACTGGGGAGCTTTGGGATCTGGAAATGGTCAGTGGGGTTGGCTGTCCCCTGGCTCTCCCCTTCCCTGGGCTTTAAGTTGCTAAGGGAAAGTGATGAATTTTTTTCAATACCAGAGCATTTTCTGTGCTAAGAGGGAGCTTGGTCTCCCTGAGTGAGGGAGCATCCCAGCTTTATGTCCCCATGCAGGCCAGCCTGAGAATGGAGATGATTAAATAACAAGCCTATCCTGTCTCCTGGGAAGCCTCCCTGGTCCTCAGGTATGGAAAAAACACCCTCAGTCTTGAAAATAGACTCTCTGAGGGCTGTGAGAGACGACCAAGCAGCACATCTTCCACAGACCATCTGTCTGGGTTCTGCTGGAGGGATGGTTTTTCTGGGAGACGAGGAAGGGTGCTGCCATCACCCATCTCCCAGGGAGCAGCGGGACATGAGGAGCCAGCCATGGGCCTGCCCCAAGAGAAGGGCTCAGGGGGAAGGATTCTGATGGATCTGGAGCCTTCAAAGGATTCATTGAGGTCCTGGGGCTGGGTCTGCAAAGCCAGGCGGCGTTCCCAGGCTGTGGCTGGAGGAAGGGTGAGCTGAGGTGGTCGGCAGGACAAAGCCAGCTTGTGCTGGGCATGAATCGCCCCATTCTTATCCCTCTGGAGCAGATGCTGTGAGCCTGGCTGAGGGCATCCCCTTCCTCCTTTATTAGCAGATCCCACTTGCCTGCTGCCTGCTTTGGCCTCGTCACCCTTTCAGAGCTGTGGGGTGATGGCAGAGCCTCTGCCCCAGTGAGGGAGGACACCAGTCCCACTTGGTGCTGTCCCCACGCCCATTTGTCAGTGTTGTTTCCAAATCGCTCTGCTCTGGGTGATGGCAGAGCTCGTTACAAATTCACTTCTCAAACAGCCAGGATTTTCCTCCCCCCCTTTTCTTCTCCAAATTACTCGGCGCTCATCATGCTGAATTAATCCAACTGGCATTTTATCCTTTGTAAATTAAATATTAGGGCAGGGTGTAGTTGTTAGCAGTGACTACTGAGTGAAGGCTCCTGGCACTCTGCTACAACTCTGTTGTCTGCTCGGGCTTTGGTGGCCAGGGGAAGGTCATGGCTGGTTTTTGGGTCCACCCAAGGCTGTTGGGTCCCCCAAGGTGTGAGCAGGCAATGCAGGTACCTCAAGCCCGCTCCATGGATGCACAGCTGCTGCGTGCAGGTATCCTCATGTTCCTGGGGGATGGACACAGCTGGTGTCCAATGCTTGGTGTGGGATCACCATCATTTCCCCAAATCTTGTTGAAGTTTGGGCCATGGAACCAGGACCTGTTGGCACAGAGATCCGGGCAAGGCAGCTCCCTGATTTTGGGTTTGCATCACTGCAAGGACCTTTATCCTGCTCCTCGTCCTCTTGGTGCTGACCCAGGCCAGAGGGGGATGCTGGGGATGGAGACCATCACCCCAAAACAAGTCCATCCACCATCACCAGCAGGAGGGAGCTGCTGGGGACTGAGAAGATCCTGGGAAGTGAAGTTTTGCAGCCTCTTTTAATATTCTGTCTTGGGGGCACAGTAAAAACAGACATTTGGGATGCATTATTATTGCTGGAGCTTTATTGAACACCGTTTATTGTTTTCAGATGCAATAAATGAGCAGGGGAACCCAAGAGACCGAAGGGTCGAAATATCCTTCAAGCAAATCCCAGCAACCCCCGCTGAGCTGCAGCCCCACTAATTACCCCTGGATTGTCTACGAGCCTATGGCAATTAAAACCTAATTACGGCAAGTTCTCCTGTCACCACGGGTAAAACTCTGCCCCACTTAATGGCAAGGAAATCCCATCCCAGGGAGGATGAGGGATGAGGTGAGGATGCTCTTTGAGGTAGTTCCCTTGGCAAAATTGAATCCATCAGTTCCACAGGTATTTTATTGATTAATATTGATTGGACATGTCAGTCTTCAGCTGGTGTGCCCTCCAGGTTCCCTCTGTCTTTTGCTTGAAAAAGAAGAATAAGCTTTGCTGCCTTCAGCAAGGAGCTGCCTCCTCCAGCACCAGTATTTGACACTATTTTCCATTTAAAAATCAGGGTTAATGTTGTCTCAGGGGTTGGCATAGCCCATCCCAGCACAGGAGTTTGGGACTGTAGAAATAAAATAATCCCGAGGGGAATAAAAACTTCCAAGGGTTGGCTGCTGATTTCGTATATTGTGGAGTGGGGTGGAAATGGAATCCCGTGGGAGAGAGAGGTGGCCGGACATGGGGCATTCCTGCAGTGGGAGTTAATTTATTTGCGAGATAAGGAAAAATATTTAATATTGATTGGTGATTTTAAGCAAAGCCAACCCCAGATCCTCCGTGTGTTGTCTCATGATGGTTTGAGCGTCTTCTCATGGGGGCTCAGTGGGGAGACTCAATGATCTGACGCGAAAAGCTTTGCCCGCCCCTAAAAATGTGTTGTGAGCGAATTTTGGGGGATTTTGGGGAGATTTGTGCGGTGGGGAGTTGCCCGGGCAGGGGGGCTGCCCCCAGCGCTATGATTTTTGGGGATCCGAAGGGGAAGGGGTACCTGTCCTCCCCCACCTTGCCGTTCCGCGGATGGGGGGACCGGGAGCCTTCCCGGGATGCTCTTCCCCTCCCTCCCTCCTTCCTCCTCCTCCTCCTCCCTCCCACCGCCCATNNNAGGGCAGGATTGGCATGGGGGGTGCGGGTTGGGGATACGGGGGGACCCCCGTCAGCCCCAGCTCGGACCCCCCGCCCGTGCATCCCGAATTTCGGCATCGCTGTCCTGGCGAGCGCGGCGCGTCGGAAAGGGAGAAAACGGATTTATTTCGGTGTTTGGGTTTTCTTTACACGGTTATTATGATGATTCTTCTAATTAACGCACTTAATCAGTGCCCGGAGCCAGCGTGGGCAGCGGCGAGAGGGAAGCCCCCGCTCTCCCCGCGCCCTTCCATCTGCGGCGGAACAAACCCCTCCGTCTCGCCGGGAAGAGCCGGCCTTGGGCCCCGCTCTGCGCCCGGGAGCCCTGGGAGGAGGGGGTCGGGCACCTCCCCACGGCCAGGGGGGCTCGTCTCGGCGGGTCTGAGTGCTGGGAATGCCCGGGAGCGGCGGAGAGGAGGGGGAATCCTCCCGGAGGCCCCGGGAGGGGGACGCGCTCCGTGCGCTGCTCGGGGCTCGCCGCTCGCTCTGGCCGCGGAACTGTGGGCTGAGCGGGGTTTATCCAGGGGTCTGAGCCTTGTTTTACCCATCCCTGAGCATCCTCTGGCTGTTTGATGGATGCGCTCTGCTAGCCTGGTGATCCCAAAGGGGCAGGAGGGATCCGTGTTGGTCCCCCACCCGATCCTGGCGTGGACGGAGCTGCTGGGAGCGGGATCCGGGCATGTCAGTGCAGGATAAACCCTATCCCAACCCGTCGTGTGTGCCCGGAGCTCTCTTTTCCCACGGGACAGGCTTGTTCCCAGGCAGGGATGAGGATGCTTGCCCTGAGGCAGCAGGAAAAGGACCAGCCGGACTGGTCGCCGTTGAGCTTTCCATGCCAGGTCTTTGCAGGGTGAGCCGGTGGGATTTTATTGTTCTGGGGAGTGGAGAACAAAGGAAAAACCTTCCTCCGGCGGCTTTTCGTGCTCCTCGGCTCAGACACCGGGCGTGGGAGGCGTCTGTGCCGTCGGGGTTGGTGCCGGCTGCTCGGCCACTCCGATCCCTCTGTCTTGGCGAGATGAGCTAATTACAGTCTTGTGGTGGAGTTTTTGGGGAAGCTCTGCTGAATTTCCCCATTTGCTCTGCCGGGCTCTCCCTCTGAGGGCTCTCGGAGGCAGGTGGTGGGGCAGAGGGATTGCCCAGGCTTTGCCAGCTGCTTCTGCCAAAGATTTCCGTGGGATGGACACCTCAGGCTGGGCAAAACCCCAGACCAGTGATAGAACTGATGGGTTTAAGTGTCCTCTTCCTACCCTGGCTCCTAATGATGTGCCCAACCTTTAATGAACTGCTCACGTTCACGGATGGGATCCACACACTTGCTGGACTCTCCCTAACCCCTGTCCTTAATTATCTGCATCATTAGAAGGTTGCTCGTCCTCCAGCTCCGGGCAGGGAATTAATAGCAGCTGCTCCAGCAAGGCACTGAATTCCACAAAGGAACAAGGCCTTTGAAAATGTAAATATAAGAGGAGGAACTGTCTGTGCACACTGATTTTAGGGGATGTCCACCATGGAGATCTGTCAGTAGGGTGCCTTCCAGAGCTGGGGTAGGAACATCCTCCTGCTCCCTGGGTTTTCCCTCCAGGAAAACCCACCCGTACAGTGAAAATATTTCTTTAAGACCATTTTAAACTCTGGAGCAGTCATAGCTGCATCTCCAAGCCTGTAGTTCTATAGCTTGTGTCATCCCCATCCTTGCAACCAGCATCAGAGGTGGATGCCAGGCTGCAGGATATGGGAATGCTGAGAACGGGGCCCTCCCCATGCCCGTGTTCAGGGGTTTTCAACTGGCAGCAGTTCTCAGGGTGAATCCTACTAATTAATTATTTGACAATATCTCTAAATCCCATGTATTCTGTTGCTTGTTCTCTTGGATAAAGTGATGTCCCCATTGCTTTAGCTTTGAATATTCCAGAGCTGATTCAGGCTGGCAGCACGGAGTTTGTTTCTCCACAACTTTCCCAACTGGGCTTTAAAAAAAAAAAAAAAAGGTTTATCTTATGTTTGGTTGTTTTCTCTGGCTGTAGCCTGACAGCTGTGTGAGGAGCAGGGATGCTGTCCCTCTCCTGCAGAGCTTGGCATCCCAGATTCACCTGGATCCCTCTGGGTCCCCATCCCACTCTCCCCATCTCAGGCTCCTGTCCATACGCCGCTGCTGGGAACAGTTGCATGGGAGGTTTTGGCTTTGCAGTGAGGAAAGGAAATGATTTGATGCTTTCACCCTGCTTGTTGCAACTTCTGGTTCTCTTTCTTGGTGTTTCTTAAGTTCATGTCGCTTTCCTCTCACACTTCTCCCTCCTCCAGCTACAATCCCCATGTTTATTGAGCTTTTTCTAGGAAAACTCTGTGTCTTCTTGGAAGGGAAGAGGAAAAACCCCCAGTATTTGCTAATCTCTTGCTTTTCCAGCTGCTGACCCCTTGCATGTGACTGGGGTTGGGCTGGAAAGTGTCCTTGGAGGAAGGAAAAAGGGATTTGGCTGTCGGGGAACGGAAAAACCAAAGAAGCCATACTCCATCCCAGTTTTCCTCTGGACTGGTGGATGCTTGGAGTGCCTTTGGGCTGGCGCAGGCTGCGGCTGCTCTCCAGGATGTGCTTTGCCTGCCGGAGACCTCCGGGCTGCAGCTCTGGCAGCGCCGGCAGCCGCTGTCTCCAGCGGGTCCAGCTGTGCTGGGGCGCCGATCGGCGTGTGATGGTGATAGCAGCGCTGCTGGGAAGGTGGGTGGGAGCAGTGCAGTCAGAGAGGGTGTGAGTGATCCCTTCTCTTGGGGTGTTCAGTGCCTGACAGGGTGGGAGCAGCGATCTGGGGGAGCGAGATGGGGCACAGCGGGGCCGGATCCCGCCCATCCCATGTGGATCCTGCCCTGCCATAAATTGCTCTTCTGGGATGTCCAACAGCGGTGGGTTTGGCCACCCGTGGGTGCTGCTGCTCCCTGTCCCTTGGCTCAGGGATGACTGGAAGAGGCTGGGGGCTCCCCACTGCATCGGTTCCTTGAGGAGAACCACTCTGCCCAAGCTAGGCTGGCATCCTCCATCGGCTCCTCCATGTCATCTCAAGGATGCTGGGATGCTCTTGGGTTTGCTGCCACCCCAGGACTGTTGTGGGATGCAGCCCATACCAGTGAGGGATGCTTGGAGGTGGGATACAGGAGTCCCAGGGGATGGATGGTGTAGGGGTGCATTGTTTGAAACAAGGCAGCGCCAAAGGAGGACTCCCAACACAACACCTGAAATTAGATCCACAAATCCACAGAGAGATTTCTCCTTTTTGGAACTTTGGGGGGGATATTTTGGCAAATCAGAACTGCCCTAAATCACAAAGCTGCATCCATGTAGGACCGAGTCGGGAGCTGGCTGCCTTCCCTTCCTTATTTGCAGGTTTAAAAATACATAAATGTGCTGAAGTTTGGTTCTCCTCTTTAATCCCGGGCCTGTGAAGGAGGCTTTAACCTGAGCTCACGCCGTTGGAATTCCCTGCTGTGCCTGGGAGAGGCTCCTCGCCTCCAATCGCTTCCAGATGCTGTTCCTGCTCCGGCTCTTCCCCTTGCAAAATGTCTCCCTGAGCCCGACAAAGTTTTCCCGGCTGGATTCAACATCCCGATATCCGGCCAGGCTGAGTCAGCTGAGCCTTAATTTTTTAACCAGAGCCTGATGCCAGCGGTGGGAGGTTGGGACTCGCCCCATGGGCTTGCACGAGGAGCCCTGGGGTGGATCCTCCGGCAGCGTCTGAGCCTCTTGCAACATAGAGTGGTTTTAAAATTTCTTCTAAAATACAGATACATGAGCTGGGTTGGAGTTCAGGGTCCCTCTGCACGCCCTGCCCGTGTTGCCAATGGGGCAGAGCTCCCTTGAGCCCCAAAATGGGGGGAAAATGAGACAGGAGAGTGCTGAGCAAGAGTTGAGGAGGCTTAAACGCTGCTCTGGGGCTTTGCTGATGCTGTGTGCACACAGCCAGCCCAGCATTCCCACAGGGGATCATAAAACACCCCTGGATGGGGATTAAACCCCCTTCCTGACAGCTCCATGGCCATGGGCCTCATTGAACCCCCCCGGCATGGTGTTTATGGGGTGGAATTTTATGGCATGAGGATGGATCGGACCAGTCTGGGTTGGGAGTGGAGGAGAGTGCTGAAGCACTGAGGAGAAAAAAGAGGTGGAAAGTGAGAAATAAGGGAGAAAAATGCAGAGAGAGGGGATGTGAGTGGACTGGGAGAATGGGGGACTGAACAGGACCAGGGTGTGGGAAGGGGGGTGGTGTCAGAAATGAAGGGCAGCAAAGGTCTTTAGGGGTTAAACACGATGCTGCCTCTGGACACGGCATCAGGATCGGTGCCAAGGGCTGGGAAGTCCTCGGGCCCATCCCTGTGCAATCACCAGCGTCGCTTCCAAACCCAAAAAGAGAAGGGGAAAAAAAAAAGAGTCACAAAGAACTGTCTGTTCAGGCATATTCGGGCTCAACAGGTTTGGCTCCCAGGCGGGGTGTGGTATTTGGGGCGGGAGAGCCGGGAGCCTGGCTGTCACAGCCCACTCCTTATGCAACAGAACCGTGTGATTTGGCCTCAGAAATCTCACCCTGGGCTCTTTTTCCATGGCCTTTTCTCTTGTGGGGTGACAGCAGCTCTCGAGGATGGGAAGGGATGGGCAGCTCCTGATGAAGGGCTGGGGGAGCTGGGGGGGGTTTCAGTTCAAATATGGATGAACACAAGGTTCTGGTGGTCACACCGTGACACCTGCCCCGACACCTGCAACCCCCAGCACATCCAGCTTCTTCAGCATCCTCGTGGTCCATCAGCATCCACCATGGAGCTGGGGCTTCCCAGGCCCCTCTTCTGCCTAATTAACAACGTTGCTGCTTAATTCCCCCTGCATTTACAAGTTAAATCAACAGATTATCTGTATTATGCAAAAGCAGCTTTAAATCTTAATTATTTATTTGCATGGGGTGTCTGGAAATCAGTGGCTTTAAGCCTGGTGATGCAGTTCTCTTGGAAGCACAGGCTTTTGCTAG
>VXBX01003477.1:45111-58865 GCA_013400415.1 Scytalopus superciliaris
TAATAAAATTATTTAATAAATTTAATAGATTATTAACAAAATTGGAAACCTAGAATTGGAGTGAAAGTTCTACTGGTGGTGGCTCTTCCGTTGTCTCCTGGCCAGGGACCGTCCACTGGGATGACCATTAGGGAAACCTCTACCCGAAATTCACATCCCACACTGGAATTACACCTTTGGCTCGGCCAAAGGGTGACTGGGAAGCGGCTGGATTATCTCCCACTAAATACTTGCAGAATGAATAAGCTGCTTGTCCCGGGGCGATAGCGACTGGGGTGACGTGAGGGATGTGCTGGGCTTGGAAACACCTCTCTCATGCCAAGTGGAGACATTTTCTCTGGAGGAGGATGAGCTCACCTGGATTTGCTCCCCTCCCAGCCTGGCTTTTGCTCTGCCCCCCCTCGGGAGGTAATTTTAACCGAGGGAGGTTGGCGCCGGCGATGGAGCTCCAATGGAAGGACGGACGGACGGCTGCCTCGCTGCAGGTCTGGCGGGTGGAAGGGGGAGAAGCTCTGTCTCCATCTCCCTCTCCTCTGTTTGAACAGCCCCAGGGGGGTTTGGTCCTCGAGGGGGAGGACGATGACAGGAGGGATTTGGTGGCTCATCCCCACCCTGCTTGTGTCTCCTCCTGCCCGGTGAATACCCATCCCAATGGGATGCTCCTAAACTGGGGCTGAGCCCCTCAAAAATCCTGGCTGGCTTTAGGAAGGGTTGTTTTTGTTTCCTTTTGCCCAAAGCCATGAGCATCCCAGAGGGAGATGTCAGGGAACAGGCACAAGGTGCCCTTTTTGCCCCTCAAATTTGGATATCATCATTTAAATGATTAAACTGTTAGCCAGGAGGGGAAACTGAGGCTGGCAGCGTACCTGGAGAGGGAAAGGAGCAACATCCAGCTTGTTTAGAGTTTCTCAGGGGCTCTGGGACATTCATTTCCTGCTGGGATCAGCTGCCAGATGGGTTGAACTGCCCGCGGCAAGTGGTGGAGACAGCGATTCCTGACCTGTCAGATGCCGGAACCATGATGGGATTTTTCTGGATCTTGGGCCAGAACAGCTGATTGCATTGGCCAATGGTGGGGAGACCACCAGGAAGGCTGGAAAACAATTCCAGGAAGACCAGCAGTGATCCAGCTCCTGGCTCTTCCAGTCAAGCTGGAAAGACCAGCTTGGGGCAAGACCTCAGATCCTCCCGGCTGGGCTGATGTGCTTTAAGGTATCACAGTCTCCTGCTCATCCAGGGCTGCAGGATCCTCCTGGGATCCCCTTGCCCACCTTCAGGCAGCTCTGAGCATCCTCATCCTCTGCACAGGCAGGGGCTGATGCTGCCCCGTGAAGTGCTTTAGCAGGAGCTCCCAGGGGAGAGTTTAACCTCGTTAGTGGATCCTACAATTCATGGCTCTAAATGAAAAGGCTCCTTGTTGGCAGCGATGTTGGATGTTCCCATGGACTCAGGGCTGACCTTGGTGCCAGAAGGTGAATTTTGTGACCTCAAGTGCATCTGGTTTGGCTGCTGATTGTCCCATGCCCTCTGGGTTAATCGCTCCCCAAGGCAAATAATGATGGGAGGAGGAAGCAGAGGCTCTTTGGGTGGAGAGGGAATGTGTGATGCTGGGATGGAGCCATCCCTGTCATCCCAGGACATGTGCAGAAAGCCTGGTCCCTAGGGAGAAGTATCCAGAAGAAACTATCTCAGGATGCTGGGTGGTTTCCTTCCCCATCTCTTGCATGGGATGTTAATTTAATGGGATATTAAGAGCAGAGCATGCTGTGGGGAAGGCTTGCACCTCTCATCTCTGCTTCTCCTAGCTGAAGGAGATGGTGAGGTAAGGAAACCTCTGACCTTCAGAGCTTCCCCTTGGAAGCACCTTCCCTGCCACGGCTGGAGCAGCAACTGGGAGAGAGCCTTGTCTTCCTCACCTGCATCACTGTTTCTTGCACTGAAACAGAGTGAGGCTCTTCCTCCCCTCATTTATCCCAGGGCGTAACTGGGATAGCATCCCTAACTGGGATGGCTCGTGCCACCTGGATGGCTCGTTTTCCCCCTCAGCCCACCTTGCCACTCAGTGTCTGGGATAATTACTCGGGATGCAGAGCCACAGCCCCTCAGAGAGGCTTTCTCTGAGCAGCACCATGGCAGGGGGGTTTCTGTGCGTGGCAGCTTCTCAGCAGGGCTTTTCCTTCCTTAAATTGTGAGGATATTACAGAGCCAGGTGAGGATGTGCAGTTTGGAAAGTTTTTGGGGAGAAGATGAGGGAGATGTGGGATTAAGGAATGTTTTCCGTGTGGGAAGGCAGGAGAGCTATAGAGCATCCAAGAGGTAGCAGGGCTGCATCTCCCTTTCTCTGGGAAAGGGCATCACTGGGGTCTTTCTAAAAGTCTGAGTGAGTCACGGACGGGGATTTCGGTGGGAAAGGCCGGCATGTGCTGTGGGCACCTGCGGTGAGGTCTGTGCTGTGTGCTCTGCCCCGCCACGCCTCCTCCTTAAGAGCTGCCGGCGCTGACACTGCCGGAGCCTGCCGGGGGTGTGAGGTGGGTGGCTCTTCAGGGAGCTCAGACTCCTCCGTGGTGGTGGTGGTGGCTCGTCAGGGCTCTCCTCCTGCTCCCCCAGCACTGGCCCCCTGTTGGTGCTCCGAGCTGCCCTGGCTGGGGATCCAGAGGGATCTGTGGATCCTCCAAAGGCAGATGGCTGTGAAGTGAAGCCTCCCTCGTGTGCTGCGGGTGTGGGTGGCCACAGCCCTAAGGATGTGCTCCCTTTTCCCTTTCCTAGGGGAAGAGAGGACGGCCCCGTAGATCCCGCCGAGCTCCCGCCTGGACCAAGAGGACGGACCGTAAGTAGCCGTGACCTGCTGCCAGCTTATCCCCACCCTGATGGGACCAGCTTCAGCCTCTCTCACTGCTGGGGATGCAGGAAAAGGTCTCCTTGAGACAGGAGTCTTCCTCCCAGTGCGGGTTAACAGAGCATCGAGGTGACACTGGGGATGCAAAGTGATGGAGCAGGTTATTTTCTGGAATTTCCTCCATGGCCCTTAACATGGGAGAAAAGAGCAGAGAACATCCCCAGGGAATTTGGGGCTGGCATCTTTGAGCTTGAGATGTGGCATTAGTCTGTCTGTTCTGCTCCTCTAAATATAGTGCAAAACAGGAAGCCGAGGGGAAACCTCAGAGGGGAAACCACAAGTGGGGGGGTTGAGGTGGGAAGTGAGTTATGCAAGGAGGGCAGTGACTTCAGGCAGCCTCTGAGCCCCCAAAAAGGGACCCCCAGAGTCAAAAGCCACAGGATGGGAACAGGCTGCAAGATAACAGCCCTGGGGCTTGAGAACCCGCCTCTTTTCCCTGGTGAGCTGGAGTTGGATCAAGCACTGCTTGAGTTTGAGTTGGGCATGGGCTGGAGCATCTCAGGGGTTTGGTTTTTACCTCCCAGGACTACAAGGAACTCCCTGTGGTGCTCCCTGTGGATGCTCTGCCTGCTGCTCCCAGGGGAGGGGGGAGAGGCTGCCTGCACCCTGCCTGCACCTTGCCTGCATCCCCAACTCGCTGCCTCCCCATTTGTGCCACTTTTTTGGGGGATTTAGCCCAAAACGTGGGTTCAAAGCTGCGTTGCCAAAGCCACTCTTGCCGTTGCCACCCTGCATCCCTGGATGATCCCTGAGGATGGAGATGCTGGAGAGTGAACACAGCACCGAGGTGACGGTGGCAGCAGAGGGGGACAGGACAGGGCANAGGGGGCTGTCCCCCCTGGGGGGTTCCGCTTGGTTCCGGCAGCTCGGCCATAACCTCTGGAGTGCAGCAAGCTGCATCCGGCCAGAAAGAGTCTTTATTTTAGTTTTTTAAATAGCAAAAGAGTGATTAAACATATATGATATAAATAATAATAATATATGACCTGTAATAGTGTAGCTTAACTCCCCGGGGAGGAGCTCTGTAGCTCCGTGGTGGTCCAGGGTTATCCTGGTGCCATGGGATGCTTAGATGGACCCACACAGCCGGTGTTTTGGGGCTGGAGGAAGGGACTCAGGTCCTACCCTGTGTTTTTCCTGCACCAAGGATTGAAAAAAAATAGGGGAAGAGGAGAGGGTGAAGGCAGCGCTGGCCTGAATTGGGTTTTGGCTCTGGAGCACATTAAAACCACCAGTGCCATGGGAAGGCAGAAGCATCCCAGATTTGTCCTGGGGACCTGCCACCACGGAAAGACTCCTTGTACCTGAGCTTGTTCACTGTTACCTCTTTCAAAATTGCAGCCTGGTCACGTGTAAATGTTTTGTTAAGGCTCACATGCCAACGAAGGGTTGTTCTCCCCTATCATAAATCTTTGGCTGGATTATTGTATGCCTGGGATACCACGGAATAAGGAAACGGTGCTGCCTCTCTGGTGAAGAGGCAATTAAGATTCCTTTAAAGTGACTCGCAGGGCTCTTAAAATAGGATAAATGTGGGTATCAGTGCATGGGCTGGGCTAGCTCAGTGCCCTCCATGGGGCTGTGCCCAGTGTCCAGCCAGACTGATTTTGCACTGCTGTGTCCTCATGATCCTCTGCATCCCCCTGGCTCCCAGAACTTGCAGCTCTTGCTCTTGCCATTGCTCTGCATGCGTTTTTGGCATCCCTTGTCTCCTCCCAGCATGCTTGGTCCCCTTTCAGTATTCCTGTTTCACCCCCAGCATCCCCATTCCATACAACATCCCTCGGAGAGGGCTCAGATGCAGACCCTGCTGCCTTTTGGCATTGTGGCAGTGGTGGTTGTAATCCCAGAAGGATTTTCTCCCCACTGTGGATCTCAGTTTTCTTCCCAGCTCGGAAAAAAATTCCCTGAGCACCTGGAGCTTGCAGCAGCCGGGGCAAGGAAGGTTTGGGATGCCAGGCTGGGGATTTGGGTGCCTTTGATGATGTGCCAAGCACAGGCAGTGCCCGGAGTTGGCTGGATCCTTTCCCTGCGGGATCGCCCCCGGCCGCCTCCCAGGTAGCGCTCAGGCTCCGGCATGCACTGGCTGTGCCAGGGCAGGATGTGGCCGGGACGGTGCGGGGGGCCCGTCGGCATCTGCCGGGCTCCTCCGGCAATCCCAGCCCTACTGCAGGCAGAAAACCCGTGGGATGAGGGCTTGGAAGATTCCGGGGCTGTAAGCTGCTTCCATGGGGGTCGGTCCTGATTGTTGTCCTCAGTGGAATGCGGGATCTGCCCTCCTGGTTCCCAAAAGCTCCACGTGCCTGGAAGGCTCAGGAGGGATGGTCTGGCAGGGGTCAGAGGGGTCTGTGCTGTCCAGACTGTCTGTCTGTCTCCCTTTGGCTCCCACTGCCAAGAGTGAATCCCTCGGGGCTGCTGGTGAGTCCCTTCCTCGGGTGCTATCCAACTCTCCTCCAGTTAAAAATACGTGCATATATTTTGGGGATAAACTGTCAGAGATGCTTGTTCTCCACTGAGCATCCTTCTCACCCAGGGAAGCTGGACCAGGCAGTGGGTGGCTCTGTGTCCCATGGACACGTGGTATGGGATGGTGGGAGCACAGGAGAGGTGTCCTTGCTTTGTGTCACGCTTTTCCCAATCCGTGGGTTACCATGGAAACATAAAAGTACTAAGAGCTTTTTCTGCATGGCCTGCTGGCCCACAGTGCTATGCCAGGATAGCAGTGGGTGCATGGGATCACCATCCATCCATGCTGGGATGGGCTGGGGACGATTTATAATCATCCTCCACCTTTGTGCTTGTTCCATGGCTTTAAATTCCCTTTTTCTTTTTGTCTGGGAGCAGCTTGGCCAGTGCCTGCTGCCACTTTGTGGATTGACATGACTTAAAACTGGAAATGCTGGAGCTGTTGAGATTGAGGCCATGGGGGAAGATGGAGATGGATGGATGGATGGATGGATGGATGGATGGATGGATGGATGGATGGATGGAAGGAAGGAGATACAGGGATGAGCTCCCTTGAGCTCTCCCATCCAGCAGGAGGGTCAGTCCCTCTGAGTGTTGCTGGCATCTCCCAGAGGACAGGGTGAAAAACTGGGGGGCAAAACCCTGCTCCAGGTTGGAGGGAGACAGGGAAACTCCATGAGGTTTGGCCATGAGCTGGTTCTGCAGTATCCTGGGATGGGGCTTTCCTGGTACACAGGGTGGGGAAGTGGGGAAGGGGGGTGGGGCTTTTGAGTCCTTCGTACAGGGATAGTCCCCAGCCTGGGGGGCTGTTGGGGTGTGTCCTCCAACATCAAAGAGGGGCTTTTCCAGTCACTTCTCCCAGGTGTGGGGAGCTGAATCCAGCTGGGACTTTCCCCCCAGCTCCAGGGCTTGGTGGGGCAGGGGGTGCCCTGGACCGACCCTGGGGGAGCAGTGGTGGATCCCACCCATGAGAGGGATGAGCATGGAGTCTCTCCCTGCTGGATGGGGATGCTGTGGGGGGGATCCAGGGAGGGGTCTGTGTTGGGGGACCTGGCAGATGCTGAGGGGGTTCCGAGGGCCCTGTGATGGGACAGGGATAGTGCAGGGGGTCTAGGGATGCTGTGGGGGCTCAGAGGATGCTGTGATGGGACAGAGATGCTGTGGTGGTGTCTCCAAGGATGCTGTTGTGAGGATGCTGTAATGGGACAGGGATGCTGTAGGGACTCTCAGGATGCTGTGATGGGACAGGGACACTGTGGGGGACTTTGAGGATGCTGGGGGAACTCTGAGGATGCTGTGATGAGATCAAGATGCTGTGGCGGTGTCTCTGAGGATGGTGTGGGGCCTCTGAGGATGCCATGATGGCACAGGGATGCTGGGGGTGGCACTCTGAGGACTGTGGGGGACCAGGGATGTTGCTGGTCTGGGGTTGCTGCAGGAGGGCTCCAAGGATGCTGTGAGACCAGAGTTGCTGTGAGAGGCTCTGAAGATGCTGTGATGGGACAGGGGTACTGTGGGGCCTGAGGACACTGCAGGAATGCTGTGGGGACCAGCAGCACCCTTCAGCATCGCTCCCCCCAGCAGCCCTAGGACAACCCAGAGTGCTGGCTCGGGGTCTTCAGAACTTCCCACTGTTGGCAGCTGCTCTGATTTTGGCTGTGGATCTCGTAGGGCTGAGCTTGAACTCATTCCAGAGGCACCACAGGCGTGGGGGCAGCTGGGTGTGCTCTGTTTTGCTCCGCATTCCCCGAACGCTTCACCAAACAGTGTTCCTTCTCCTCGGGGATTATTAGCCGTGTTTGCCTTAGATAAATTTTGCATCAGGCCCAGCTTGTGTGTACAAGCCTGGGAAAAGATCATAAAGGCTTCAGAAAAAGAAAAAAAAAAAGTTAAAAAAGCTGGTATGTAAAGGCAAACACTGTGGGGAGAGCGGATTTTCCCAGTGTCTTCACCCGTGGGAGGGGGGTAGTGGGCTCAGTTGGGTGTTTTGGCACCCAAGAAGAGAGCCGGGGGGTGAATTTGGTGCTAAATTCCAGTCCTGATACCCAGCAGCATTGCAGCCTGAGGTGAACAGGGGTGCTCAGGCACCCCAGGAGCATCACCAGCCTCCAGTTGTGGTGCTGGATTTCCCCTTGGGGCTTTCGTGGCCAGTGTTTCGAAGAACAAAAACCCCCAGGAAGCACAAGTTGCTTTTCAATTTCCCCTTATTTTATTTTTCCCAAGTAATTGTAACATACAAAGGGGTGAGACCCCCCCAGTGCCTCCTCCCTGTGTGCTCCCACCCTCGAAGATCCAGTTTCATCTTTCTGGGCAGGAGGGGCTTGTTGAGCCAGAAATGCAGATGCAGGATGAGAGCCAGGTTGTAAATTGGGATGGGGAGGTTTTGCTTACCCTTCTTGGGGCTCCCAAGTGATGGTGGGGCATGATTATCCATGTTTCACGAATTAGAACCATTTCAGGAGAGACAGGTGCATTCCCAGAGGATCACCTTGCTGGTCCCCATCCCTCTGCTGTCAAATGGACGCAGTTTTCTTTGCCTGGTGTCCTGTTCTTTTGCATCTAGCACAGTTTAATTGTCCTTAACTCCCTTTTAACTGTCCCTCCGGCCCTTTTTAATTAATTGCCCTCCTGCCCTTTTAGCTTCAGGAGCCTGTGGCAAGGAAGGGAAGAGCCTGCCTCTCGCAGGACCATCTTTGGTCCCATTTCTCCTCATTCTTGATACATTTTGGCTCCCAGAACTCTGTTCTTGACTCCCTCTTGGCTGGGTGAGGCCGTGGCACTGCTGGGCAGGTGGCAGGTGCCAGGTTCATTAGTGGTGCTTTGTCAGGCAGGGAAGGGTGTGAGGGGGGTGTCCCCCCACCAGGTGACTAATCCCTCAGGACTTTGATGGGGAGACTCTGATTGAGAGCCTGTTTGGATCACCCAGCCCGGGTGTGCACCTTTGCCTTTGGCTGACATTTAACACTCCTCTTCCTCTCCTGCCCAAGACACAGCTGCTCAGAGCAGGGAGGGGCTCAGTTACGGGGTGGCAAAGCCAAGCCCATCTCTGAGCTGGGCTTAGAGCAGGATTCACTCCCGGGAGCAAAGCCTCCTGTGCACCCTAAAGCTTCTCCCACCTGGTAAGTTAATTTTCCATCCTTGCCATGTGCTGGTGGGATGGGCTGAGCCGATCTCAGGATGGCTCCAGTCAGGGCTCTTTGCTCCTTATTCCAGGAGTGAGAGGTTTCGGAGGAAGACGAAAGCTGTGCCACTTCCCCAGCCTGTGTTTGCGCAGGGGCTGAGCTTGGGACACCCCCTGTCCCTGGGCCAGGATGGGGGAATCGAAGGCGTTGGAGGTTCCTGGAGTATGTGATGCTCTTTGGTTTGATCCCCCTCGGCTGCTTCTGTCCTTTGTGCCTGGCTCGGTGGTGGTGGTGGCACGTTGGGCTTTGTGGCTGCTGGTGCCAGGTGGATGCTTATGCTGAGCTTAAAATCACTCCCCATGGAATTTTGTGGTAGAAATTGCAGTGAGAGCTCATTTTTACTCTTTAATTCTTTTTTTTTTCCCCTTGACCTTCAACTTGTAGGGTTGAAGCCCCTCAGGAAGCATGGGGGCTTGCCTGGCTTTGATAAACTCTCTAAACCAACCCTCTGGCAGCAGAGAAATGCAAATTTAAACAAATAGATCCCTTGGGGAACCCTCACACCTGCTCAGGTGCAGGTGCAGATGGGCAAGCAGGGGGTGATGCCTCTTGGATGGGGTTTTGAAGTGGCTCCCATGGGTTTTGCCCTTATCCAATGCCATTCCTTGTTTTCCTGATGCAGGTGACCAGCCATGATGAGAGCTCCGGCCCTCGCCTGATCCCCTTCCTGCTCATAAAAATGATCAACAAGTCTCGTGAGTCCTACAAGGGGTCTTGTCTCCCTCTGTCCAACCAGGGATGGGGGGGCCTGGGAGATTTGCATTTGGAAATCTGGCTCTGGGGGTTGGATGCTGCTTTGCTGAGCCTCCAGTTTGGGTGATGGAATGCTGGGGTGTCACAGGCAAAGTCACAGGGGGCGGGGGGAGGTGTTGTTTGGAGGTCCTTGAACCTCTAGGCTTGGGCACCTGGAACTTTGTGGTAAGAAATGGGGTGGAGGCACCCAGAAAGACAGATGTTTGCTCACACCTTAACAGAAGGCAGGCAGGAAGAAACAGAAATGTTCTTGTGGCTTTTGGATATGGGACAAAGTCACCTGGCTCCATCTCACAGCTGTACCTCTTGGGAGCACAGTGCCAACCAAACCCCAGCCACTCCCCCTCAAAGCTCTGCCATCCTGGGTGTACCAGGACATCCCCAGGGGGCTGTGGGACCCCACATCCAATCATCCAAACCCCAAGGTACCAGCTTGATGGTGGTTTTTCTCTCCCCTTCCCCTCTGGCCACACAGGAGGGAAGATACTTGGGGTGCTGGCGCTGTTTCTGGTGATGGTTTGGTACTCGATCTACCGGGAAGACAGGTACATACAGCTGTGAGTGCCTTTTATTCAAGTTTAAAGGACCTCCTGCCCTTTCCTTCACTCCCAGGAGGTGGCATCCTCCCGCCCGTCCTGCACGGGGATGGGAGAGCGGGCAGCCGGGGGATGCGATCCGAGGTTCCCCCCCCGCCCCGTGTGTGGTGGTGGTCGGGCTCTGTGGGGTGTTTGGTGAATGCCGGTGTTTTCCTGAGCCCCGGAGGATGCGAAAGCCCCGCTCTCTTCCCAGTGCCTGTGATGCTGACGGAGATGGGGAAAGCAGAGAGTGTGAGGTCCATGAGCAGGGCAAGGGAGACCTCTTCTGATGCAAGGCTGCAAGCCCAGCAGATAAATACCCAAGACAGTGCTAGCCTTAAATGCGGCTGGAAATATCTCTGGCATGGCTTGAATTCTACTGTGGGGGTATCTGAGAGTGCTGGAGCCCCCTGTGCCAGGAGGGAGGTGCAGAGGAACAGGCATCATTTGATCTAATTAACCTCTTCCCTTACAGCTTTTATTTCCCCGTGCAAGAAAACAAGACGATGTGTCCCCTTGGGGAGGTGGAAAAGAAAGCGGTGCAGCTCATCAGGAAGTGAGTTTTGGGGCTGGGAGCAGGGAGTGGGGGATGCAGGGCCAGGGCCCCCTCCCTGTGCCATCCCCCATCCCGGTCTCACTGACCCTTTGTCCCTTGGCAGCTACACGAGGGACCACCCGCTCTTCTTGCAGCTGAAGGATTATTTTTGGGTGAAGATGCCATCACTCTACGAGCTGCCCTATGGCACCAAGGGAAGTGGTGAGTGCTGGCAGTGCTCCGTGGGTCTGTCTGGCCATCTGTCCTGCTTCTGCTCCCCAGGGTTTCAGCTTCCCTCTTCTTCAGAACTGCTGCAGGATGCTTTTTGGGGACTGTTCACCCCCACCACGTTACTTGCTTGATTTTTAGACTCTGCAGCTGGTATCTCCTTGCCCTGGGTGCGTGTGGGCCCTCTAAAAGGGTTCAGGGTGGGCCAGGCTTTACTAAGCCGCAGTGACAGATTATCCACCCGGAGCTGGGATTAACAGCAGGAGGAAATCCGGCAGGGATGGGGCAGCACCCTGGACCTTGTGCCAGGCAGGAGCTACCTTCCTCACCTTCTGCTGGCCCTTGCTTTACAGAAGATGTCCTCCTGCGCTTGCTGTCCATCACCCACTACTCCCTGCCTGAGAACATCCAGAGGTAACACTGGGGTGGGTTTGGGGGCTTTTTCTGTCTTGGTCTTCATTGTTGCCCTCTTGTGGGGGGTAGAATTTTTCTATCACGGGCCCAGAATTTGGCAGAATGAACCTCTGCAACCCAGAGGTGGTGGACGGAGTGCGGGAAGGTTTGGAGACTGGGCAACCCACTTGGGGGTTAAAACTATGCTGGTTTTGAAGCGGGTCTGGTTGAGACAGGGCTTTGTCTCGCAGCCTGAAGTGCCGGAGGTGTGCGGTGGTGGGCAATGGCCACCGGCTCCGCAACAGCTCCATGGGGGACACCATCAACACCTACGATGTCGTGATCAGGTATGGCCCGGGGTCTGTCCCACCGCCCCCTCCCCGCTGCCATCCGCGGTCAGGGCTGACACCTGTGATGTCCCCGTGTCCCCCCAACCAAGGCTGAACAACGCCCCGGTCCATGGTTATGAGCAGGACGTGGGCTCCAAGACCACCATGCGCCTCTTCTACCCGGAGTCAGCCCACTTCGACCCCCGGACGGAGAACAACCCTGACACGCTGCTGGTGCTGGTGCCCTTCAAGCCCATGGACTTCCAGTGGATGGAGGCCATCCTCAACGACAAGAAGAGGGTGAGCGTGGTGGGAAAGCGGATCCAACCCCTCCCTGACTGCTCAGGAGTCCAGCCCTCATCCCATCCTGCCCTTGAGGACACCTCTGTCCTCTTGCAGGTTCGGAAAGGGTTTTGGAAACAGCCCCCGTTGATCTGGGATGCCAACCCGGAGCAAGTGCGCATCCTCAACCCTTACTACATGGAAGTAACTGCTGCTAAAGTGCTCAACCTCCCCATGAAGCAACCACGGAAGGTCAAACAGGTAAGGGGGGGGGGGGCATGTCCAGTCCCTTGCACCCCCTGAGGGGGGCCAGCCCGCCCCCTTGCAGCTCCCTGAGGGCCGTGGATCTCTGACCCTCTCCCTCAGAAGCCCACCACGGGGCTCCTGGCCATCACCCTGGCGCTGCACTTCTGTGACCTGGTGCACATCGCGGGCTTCGGCTACCCCGACTCGGGCAACAAGAAGCAAACCATCCACTACTACGAGCAGGTCACGCTCAAGTCCATGGCCGTAAGTGTCTGCCCCACAGTTTTGTCCACCTTCCCCCCATTTTCCCCCCAGGATGGGGGATGGCAGCACAGGAGGGCAGTTCTGTGATGCTGAGTGATGTGGGAGCCTCTTCCCATGGGCACCTCTCGCTCCCCTTCCACGATGGGTGTTGAGACCCACTGCTGGATGGTCATCATCCAACCTCCTGTAGCTCAGTGTCTTTGGATGCATGGAGAGTTGGGTCCATCACCACGTGTTGATGTGTGGGGCGGAGGGCTCACAGACAGGGAGATTGGGTGGGGAGGGTTCTGTCCCTCCTTTTGTGGGGCTCAACTCCCCACTGGTGTGGAGGGCTGGGAGGGAAGCGCGTGGCCCCCCTCGCTGGGCACCAGCATCATGCCCTGCTCCTGGTCCCGCAGGCGTCGGAGCACAACGTGTCGCACGAGGCCGTGGCCATCAAGCGGATGCTGGAGCTGGGACTGGTCAAGAACCTCACCTACTTCTGAGGGCGGCGGGGCCACGCAGGGTCGTCACCCCCGGTGTGAGGGGGCACCATCGCCCGCCGTGAGGACACACGGCGCCGGCGCAGCCAGGGCGGCCGAGGGCAGAGTGTCCTGGTTAGCACTGTCACCGCGCCCCGGGACTGCCGGAGCCAGCAGGGATGGGGCGGGAGCCGCGCGGGGCCGCGGGTCTGGGGCGGGGGCAGCTCGGGGCGGGGCGCAGGGAGCCCCACGGGGCCGAGCCCCGGCACCTTTTCTACCAACGCACTGAAGCTACCAAGGACTTGGAGGGGCTTTTGGGGTGGGGGTCCTCCCTCCCAGCAGGCTGTGGGGGTGAGGCGGGGCAGGAGCCCTTGCCTTGGACTTTCTCTTTCCCTTCATTCCCTCATACTCGGACGAGGGCCCTGCCAAGGGGCTGATTTTGGGGGTCCTGGGACCTTCCTCGCAGGGAATGGGAGCCTTTGGGGGCCCATGTTGCCTCCTCCCTGCCCTGAACCCCCTCCCACATATTTAATTCCCGTGATTATTTTTTTTAATTTCCTTTTTACTCAGCAGCCCTGTCCTGTGCCTTAGCGCTGGCGCGGGGGCTTGTCCCCGCAGCCCCCCCGGGGGGGCACCCAGGGGTGCTTGGCCTTGGGGTCTGCTGGGGCCCTTTGGGGGTGCAGATTAATTTAATTAATTTAAATGCTTATTTAAATGGCGGAGCCTTCACCTGGGGTCTGCGTGCCACTGGTGTCAGGGACGAGGGGCCATGGGGGGGGGCTCTGGTGGGGTGCTCAGCTCCAGAAGTTTTTGGGGTGTCCAATGTGCCCTCTGGAGGGGTTGCCTGGTGCCTTCTCCCTGCTGCTGCAGGGTCCCCTCTGCCCGCCGTGGGGCTGTGGGTTTGGGGGAACCAATGGATGGGGGTGTTGGGGCTCATGCTGGCACCCAATAAAGGTCCTGCTGAGGCTGGGATGGGCTGGGGTGTGAAGGGGCATGTGTGAGGGAGTCTTGGGGCTGTGAGCTGCAGGGAGGGGGGCCTGTACCCATGTCCTCATGTCCCCATGTCCCCTTACCTGCTGCGATGCCCCATGTCCTGGCTCCCACGCTGGGGTTGTGGGGTCCCTGCTGCCTCAGTCTCCCTCCA